>PYHW01009979.1:10429238-10460686 GCA_013186435.1 Turdus rufiventris
AGCTCCTCCTGCGAGGTTGCTGGCCGAGGCCCCGCCCCCACCCGGCAGCCATTGGCCCCCGGGCCCGCCAGAACCCGACAGGGGTGGCGCCGCAGGCCCCCGGGCCTGCCTCCTCCCAGTGGCCATGGAACCCGGGCCCGCCTGGAACCAGGAGGCACAGTGCTGCGGGCCCCTGGACCTGCCTGTACTCGGCAGCCATGGGCCCCTGGGCCCGCCTGTACCCGGCAGGAAGGGCGCCGCGGGTCCCCAGGCCCGCCTGTACCCGGTGGGGCCGGGGCGTGCCTGCTGCTGCTCTGTGCCGCCGCTCCGGGGCAGGGCTGTGCCTGCCGCCCCTCCGTGTCCCCTCCACGAGGCCGGACCAAGCCTGCCAGGGCTCCTCCCTGCCTCCATGGGTCCGGAGCAAGTCTGCCGGGGCTCCTCCCTGCCTCCATGGGTACGGAGAATGCCTGCCGGGGCTCCTCCCTGTCTCCATGGGTCCGGAGCAAGTCTGCCGGGGTCCCGCCCCACCTCCACCTGGCAGCCATGGCCCTTCCGGCTCCCCCGAGGCTCGCAGCTCTCACTTCCGGGTAGGCAAATTTTCCGAACTTTGACCGTCATATAAGGTGCACCGGACTATAAGGCGCACTCCCGGGTTTGGGGGAAAGTTTTCGTCAAAAGGGTGCGCCTTATAGTCGTGAAATTACTGTAACTTAAATTCAGATGGTTTGGAATTTGCTAAGTTGAGTAGGCTCAAAGCTTGCTAAGTTAGTGTTTTGTGAAATGTTTGATTCCAATTGAATATTTATTTAAAGTTTTGCCAGAGTTCCCTGATTTTCTGAAGTTTGCTAGTGAAGTTTTTGTTGTTTTGATCTCTTGAGAATATTTTATCAGTATTTCTCCCTTGCATCTAAATCAGGGTTTGCAAAAAAACCACAAAAATGTAAGCCCTTTTAAAGGACTTAGTGACCAAGTTCTGGAGCTTTACAGCCATTACTGGAGATTCCCTATTTCAAGCTTATCAAAGAAGTGGAATAACTGTGCTACTATTCATGCCTTCTCTAGATAATATGTAATTAAGCCTAAAAACAAAGTAATAGGAATAAGGAAAGCACTGCCATAGGCTTGACCCCTCTGAAATAGGCAGAACTCCTCAGCAGATTCTATTGCTCAACAGAACGATCTTTGTTCCCTGCCTTTGTGTTTGGTTTATGTGTCCAAGTGTTGGCAGTGGCAGAAGTTCAGGGGTGGCATCTGAGAAAAGAGGAGAGGAGCTGCCCCATCCCAGATACAGCTGGTTCCATCTGGTTAAAGTCAGATCCAGGGGATCTTCTGAAGGACACAGCTGAGCTCAAGCAATACTTCCAATGCCTCTGTGATAATATTTTTAAGAAACCAGCTGTGAGAGAGTGAAAAAAAAAGTGAGAGAAACAGCCCTGTACATATCAAGGTCAAAGGAGAAAAAGGGATGAGATGCTCCCGGCTTCAGGGCCAAGATTGTCCTGCAGACCACAGAGAAGACCAGGGTGAAAGAAGTTGTTTCCCTGCAGCCCAGGGAGAACCGTAGTGAAGCAGGTATCTATTTACAGCCCATGGAGGACCCTATGCCAGAGCAGACTGGAGAAACCCAGACCCAGAAGAGGTCCTGTCAGAACTGAATCCATGAAGGATGCACATTGGAACAGGGGGAAAGTGTAAAAATAGAGTGGTGTGGAGAGGAGCTATAGCAGAATAACTATAACCCTCTATTTCTTTCATTTTTCTAGACATTATGCCAGCTGAATACCTTTTTTAGGACTTTTATTACCTCAACAGAGACTTGTATTTTACCAGTCTTAGATAATGTTCTGCTCAAATCACCTTGGTTTATCTACTATCTTGCCACTTGACTTTTTCTTTGTGGAATTGATGATGTTAAGCAAATAAATAAGGAAAACATTTGAAGACTCTTTTTGCAGAACATAAAGCAAAGAAGTAAATGAGAATGAAGACAAATGAGCATGAACACAGACTGACCTTTTAAAACTTTCAGCATACAACATAGTGGAGACAAGAAGCTTGCTATGAAAGGTAAGTCTACAGCACATGTTCCTACTAGCAATAGCAGAATTATAGAAATTGTTTCAGTGTCTTTCCATTGAATGTCCTCACTTAATCACTTTTTAAGAAAGATATCTTTCTTGCAAGCTAGTATAATTATTGTACATAAAAACTGTTCTGTATACTAAAGTTTATCGATGAATGCAAGATGTGCATGTTTTTTTTTACTTCTATCTCCATTTCAAATTATATTACACTATCATGTGGAGATGTCTGGATTGTAGTCATAGTATTTTAAAGCATATATTTTATTTCTGTTTTTAGGTGGGAAGTTGTTAATTATTAAAGAGGTCTGGGTACAAAAGAAGGGATTTCTACTGAAAAACATGGTATCAGAAGTGAGTGAACACATGAAGAATAATTCATAATCCCCAAGGGACAGATACATGACATAAGGCTGTGTCACAGGAATGGGTTTGTGGAATATTAACTTGCCTATATTTTTTCTTCCCAAAGGTTTTAATAAATTGCTTTTTAGAACTGCGCTGCAGTATTACTGAGGGAATAGGTGGCTGTGAATACTTAAGATCAGCATACACTATACCTTGCCTCAATTAAGATGTATCTCTGAGGATATTGTCTATATAGAAATTGAGAAAATGCATATTGTGTGGATGGAACCAGACATAAATGAAATCTCTCAGGTACAGCTATCAGTATAAGTGTGGTAGCACAATATTCCAAACAGCAAATGAGGCAGTCCCAGAAAGCTGCATTACAGCACTGTCGTAGCACTTGTACTATACTGACATGGTAGCTGAACAAGCTACATGAAAGCTATCTCAGATATTTAAAAAAAAAAAAGCTGAATAAATATATTTATGAGATGTATACTACTTGATAGGCAAGATGCATATAAGCAATAAATGTATTTTAAATTGTTAGGTTGGGGACACAGAAATATGTTACAGGTGTTTCATAGAAACAAAGGCATCTCTAGCAGAAGAAATAGCTACTACTGAGAAAAGGATGTTACTCTATAGGCTGCATCTGCATTCACATGGTAGTGTTTGTACTTGCTCTTTTTCTAAGTAACTTCCATTTAATAAATACTTCCTCTTTTTAGTTGTTAAGTAAGGCACAGATGTATATGTTCATATATGATAAATCTTCATGCAGGGGAACATTATTTTATAGAACTGTAGAATGGGGTGGGTTGGAAGAGACCTTAAAAATCATCCAGTCCCAACCTGCTTGCCATGGGCAAGGACATCTTCCACTAGATTGAATGGAAACCCTATCCATCATAGCCTATTCAATCTGGCCTTAAACATTTCCAGGAGCAGGACACCCACCGATTCTCTGGCCAATGTGCTCCAGTGCCATACCACCCTCACAGTAAAAGATTCTTCCAAATATCAGATCTAAAACTGTTTTCAGTTTACAGCCATACCCTCTTGTCCTATCATAACGTGTCCTAGCAAACAGTACCTCTCCTGCTTTCTTGCAGGTCCACTTTAGGTAATGGAAGGCTGCCACAAGGTAACTTCCAGCTGAGCCTGTTTTCACGTGGGAGGTGCTCCAGCCCTCTGACCATCTTAGTGTCCTTCCTCTGAGCTCTATCCCACAGGTTCATGTCCTTCCAGTGTTGGGGGCCCTATAGCTGAAGAAAGTAATCCAGCTGGGCTGTCATGAGAGCAAAACAGAGGGGAGGAATCATATCCCTCTGCCATGCCACTTTTGACGCAGCCCAAGACAGGTTGACTTTCCAGGCTGCAAGTGCACATTGCTGGGTCATGTTGAGCTTCTCATTCCCTACTCCCTTCACTAGAAGTCCTTGCCCTCAGGGCTGGTCTTAATCCATTCTCCATTCTGTCTGTGTTTGTGTTTGGAATTGCCCTGACCACGTTTTGGACCTTGAATTTGGCCTCATATTGATCCAAAGAAATTTCTTCTCTAATGCTAAGTAATATTCAGACATTCTCTTGATCTTTCTTTCCATCTCAGTTTGTAAGGTTTGGATGCTCACTGCAAGCTGAAATTACTCTTCGGTCTATGTTTTTATAATCTGATGTTCAGGAGAGGGTCAGATTTTTATTTTTTTAAATCACCATTCTGTGAAAGGTTTTCTAACCCTCTGTAGATGTTAAAAAATGTAATAGATGTTCCTGAGACATTACAGTTAAAAACAGTCTGCACATTGCAAAATGGTGTTTGCTTAGATCCATGTTTAATGCTGGCAAGAGTACAAATATTACATGTTCTTATTATGCTCAGAATCTATGACTAAATAAGGATTTTAGTCTGATTATAGTGAACATGACATGAGTTTTGATGTATATGAATAATAATGTTCTAGATATTTGAGCCATTTTTGTTTCTTCTCTCCTAAGTGTGTTTACAGTCACAGTTAAATTCTGCCTTTCATGAAATGTGCTATTCATTAAACCCTGCTACAAGGGTTATCAATAGCTATTAATTATTGATGGTTCAGAATATGTGGGGGTATATACTCCAGCAATCTGCAATTTTTCACATTAAAGCATATTTTTCCTTAATATATGTATTTGTAATATAATGTAAATATATTTTAACCTGTAATTTCAAATACATATAAAAGGCATAGACAGCAACCTTAATTAGAAATTTGCTTTATATACAATATTATTTATTACGAAGGAATGTTATTTAACAGATATATTGTGTGAATCAGTGAAGTGGGCTTACCACCATTATATGATTATGGGGATTTGTCTTTGCTTTTCCTTCCATGGTCCATCTCACCATCCTAGAAGACAAGTTTCCCAGGGTAATATGTTAAATTTTGCTACTATACTTCAACCTTCAGGCTGATATGCAACACTAAAGTTTGCAATCTTCTTTGCAAGCACAATGAAAAATAAGCACCATAACCTTAGCTGGTGCAAATAGCATAGGATTTTTCAAGTCAGCTGATTTATATCCAATGAAGATCAGACTGTAGCTGATAGGCTGCTTAAAGCTATATGTAGGTTGTGTATTCCATTACCTTTTTGATGGCTTGTTGGTCCCTTGCACAACAGAGGTGGTAAAAGGACAGTATTGAATGTAGATTCAAAATCAAGAATCATCACTTGAACAGAAATACAAATTTGCAAATCTGGAGTATTTTTAATTTTTATTAAGAATAGATACATATAATGAGAAAAATGAGATTAATGTAAATTGCTGTGAAACACCATTTTGTCCCTCTTGGAAGTCTTTATATCAACAACTTTTCCTCTCCCAACAATTATTGACTGTTGGACAAAACTTAAAACATAACTGGATATAACTGAAACTTCTGAAGACAAGGCCAAGTTGATTGTAGTAAACACAAAAGATTCTGAGGCAGGAGGAAAATAACAGAAAATAACTATGATCTGTATTATCACTAGATAAATTTGCTAACTTGGATACTACTGGAGGGAATAACTGAGACATCCAGGTTTTCAAAATATTTTTGTATGAACTAGTGTGGAATAAAATCTTTTTCCTTTGGATCTATAAACAAAGACTAAACTTGACATAAATTTGTATCACTGCAGTCTGGTTCTCAAAAACATTATTGGAAGAACCATTTGGTATTTCAGGAGAAATATAATGATTTATTAAGGTATGCATAGAACAGGCATTATTGTTAGCTTGCATGTGCTAAAATATCAATAGTTTTTGAGTTTCCTGTAATCAGATTGTCTATGATAGTGTGAGAAAAAAAAAAATCTCAAAGAATCTTCACTTGCTTAGGCTTCTGACAAGCTGGAATTATGAGGTATGTGCGTAGTCATTACTCTGCTTGGTTCCTCAAAAAGGAGGTGGAGAAAGCATTTTTAGAACAAGGTACATTTTTTTTTTTCTTTAGCACAATTGCATATCTCTCTGGACTGCTAAGTGGCTAAAACAAATAAGTACCCCTGGAGGTCTTCTTTCTAAAGCCAAAAAGACAATTCAAGCACAGTTAGCAGAAGCTGCTAGATTTACCTTGCCCTATGTTAGTAACAGTCAAGAGAGGTATTACTTGATGAATATTTGTCAATAACTGTGACATTTTGATCTTCTTGACTTTTCTATCATCAAGACTAGTATGTTATAGGCACTGCCAATACAACTTTTCTGTGATGGAATTGTGCCAACCTCTAGCATCATTTGAATTAGCAGATACTGACATCTGTAAAGTAGTTGGACCTGGGAAATAAATGTCTATTATTTCCAGCAACTTCAAAATTGATATAGAAATATCCTGTCTTTATCCTGTCTTTTTTTTTTTTTTTTTTTTTTTTCCTTAACATCAACTCTTTCATGGGGAAAAGTTTTAACCATTTGGAATTTGCATATATGAGTCAAACAACTTGTAGTGTCCAGTGTGTGACCTGTCTGCTTGCTCATGTAGAACAGAATAATACATACATTTTTTAGTTTCTCTCCTGGTAATATAAAAAGAGAAATCAGTAAAGAAAATATAATTCTGAGTATTACCAGCAAAGTAGATGTAACTAATACCTTTTACATAGTAAGGTGTCTTCTGACTATGCAAACACAAGAATTGCAAAAAATATTCCTTATGTTTTGAATACATCTTGGTGCTGACATTAAGTAACACAAAAGTTACTTATAATGATACCTATACTGAGAAACTGAAGTCAGTAGAATGGCCTTAAGGTTTTACAGGGATACATGCACACACAAACAGAGAGAAGAAAAATGTAGGAGAATTTTTTTTTTTGCCACACATTTGTTGCATGTAGCCTGTAGTCACACTTCAAAAGGTAAAAGCATTCTCACATATTTCAGCTTAAAATATTTTTTTTTTTATTTTAACTTTTCAGACATTGTAATGTTTTTCACAAAATTGGATTTTTTTTCTTTTTTCTTTTGAGACCCCTCCCAAATGCTTTTGAGGTCTGAACAATTCCAGATATGCCCCATTTTTTGGGGTCATGGTCTGACCTAAAAAGTTGGTTTTTTCTTAAACACTAGGAAGAAACTTATTGTGTTCTTTTTGTTTTGACTTTCATCCTTGCCTTTTTTCAGCATCACTGATGGTACTGAACTAAATTTATGATGTTGGCTATAACTACATTCTTAAACTTTTTCCTGAGAATATGTTCCCAGAAATATTTGGGAAGACTGTTAATGTGATTTTTAGGTAAACAAGATGCTGATTCTCTTCCAGTAGCAGTGTTGTTCTATCTGTATTTACTTCAGAACAATAAGAATACCCAGAAATAGAGCTATGCATTGTAATGCAATTAATCAGTACTGCAGTCATGCTTAGTGGTACAGAGGTAACTAAACAGCTGATGATTTCCAATAATATACTTTTAAAGAAAAAAGAAATTAAAACCTCATTCCTGTCAGGTATAGAAGAATTTCAAAAGGCTCAGAATTTTGAATTACATTGATAGAGACGTTAAAATAGTGTCTGGATGATATAAATACTAAGAAATAAATTTCTTGTAAAGATTCTGAGCCACTAGATTGCTCCAAGTACATACAGCAAAGGTTGTGAAATCTTTCGTAGGTGGTCTCTTACCTATGGAGAGAAAATTTAAAATAATTTAGACATTTGTGAAGTAGTGAGTCTTGTTTGACTTTATTTTAGGTATGAAGAAAATTACTTTTTATTTTAGCAGTAAATGTTCATTGGTTCCTGTATTATAATAGTTATAGAAAGCAATTAATAGCTATGTTTGGGGGTTTTCAGTTGATTTTATGAAAAAAAATCCATTTTCATGGAACTTAGGGCAAATTAATGAACACATCACAAGTGGCCCCACAGCTTTTTGCAACTCTAGCACTCCAGAAAGAAGCCAAAAAAATATATTTGATTTAGTAACCAACTTTGCTAACACAATAAGATAGAAGTGCAGTAGCTGCTTCTGTCTCTTATGAATGCAACAGCAATAATACTGATTAGGTCTCTGAAATAAAAAGTATGTTTCAATTACATTTTTGTTTTCTGTTGACATACCAAAGGTTTAAATTCTGTGATTTTCTACATAACGTTTACCTTTCTCTAACCCATGTATTGTCAGATGGATGCATCCCAGTGGCACAGTTTTACATAGCAATTTATCTGAATTGTGAAAATACAGAGGAGAAAGCCCCTAAAGTATAAATTATTTCTGCTCATCAGAATGTTTTTGTTTTAACTAATTTGTTATGTTTAAAATTACACATTCTAAAATTCTGATAGAGGTGCCCCTGCTGCATTTAATCAGATATGGAATTATTTGCTGATGTTAAAAATACTTGGATTATTAGCTGCCTTTAGGTGTTTCTGAATTGGTAACATTTTTCCAACATATTTGGCAAAGAGCATCTGTTTAGTGATTTCTCTCTGTTTAATCATAATGTAGTAAATCCACAGACCTAAACTAAAAATTCAAATAAACAAAATAACCACATAAGCTACATTTCATGTGTCATAGAAACTGTATTTTATTTTTACAAAATGGTTTCTAAAATACTCTGTTAGAGCTTCTAAAGAGGGAAATTTAAAGTTTGGGACTTCAGCATGAATAATATCTAGTTCTACCTATCAATGAATCTATTTCACAATTGTGTAAATGTTTCTTGACATAAAAAAAAAAAAACAAACAAAAAAAACCAAACAAAAAAACTTATAAACTAAGCTTCAATTTGGAAAGTTGAATTGTTTTATGATTATTTAAAATTTTAATGCTAGAAAAATAAAATAGATCACTTCTTACTTTTGAATTCTTCAGTAGACACTTTCTGATTTCTCCACATGGCAAACTGAAAATTCACATTTCTGGAGCAGAATGCATTGTAATTTTTCACCTACTGAAATTGCAAATAATTAAAGGGAAGATTTAAATTTAAATGGCTAGCATTTTATTTGGACAACATGAAAACAATTATGCTGTGCTAAAAGAGTTGTTTTTACTTTCCAAGCCTTTTTTTGAGAAGTGTTACATTTGTGCTAATATCTGTAGCACATACCACCAAATAATAGAAATAAATGGTAATTAAGTTAATTTTCTTGTTACTATGGGAGTGTTGTATTTCTTTTAATCATAGCAAATGTACTAGTTTCTTATAAATTAGTGAAATTTATTTTATTCCTTTATAATCAGTACCTGGATTTCTACATGCAGCTATTGCCAATTGACAAATCAATTTTGTCAGACCTTACCTTAAGACTCTCCACTATGTCATCATTCATTGTTTTCTGGACTTATAGAATCAGAATATAGAATAATTTATGTTTCAGTGACCTGGACACTGACAGGTCCCCTCCAGTTTGGTGTCATCCATAAACCTGATGAGACTGCATTCTGTCCCAGCTTCCAGGATAATTAATAAACTAAAACTGTGCTAGCCCCAGTACTGTGCTGTCTCTGTCAACTGGGTGGCAATTGAATATTGAACACATTATAGGAGTCCCATCAATTTTCAGCCCATTTTCTATCCCAGCCAACATTTATCTCACCATTTCCACTGTTAGGAGAGACTTGAGAGCTCAAAGTCTGCCTAAATCTGATCAGATTTGAGCATTGTTTTGACATTTTGCTTCCAAAAACTGATCTCATAGGCTTTCTCAGGAATCATTATCAGATGGAAGTCAGCATATAAATGCAGGAATGTAAACTGCCCCATTTCCACCTCTCTGCACTCTTCTTTAATCCAATGTTCAGTGGTTAGAAAGCATCTGGAGAAACAGATGATCTTCTGCCTAGAGAAATCCTCTTTTTGCCAGATATATATTCTAAATTATAAACTAATATCCCAAAGCAGTGGGAGAGTGGGAAGAGTGCTTACTTTTACTCTTTCAGAAGAAAAGCTAATTCAATATTCATTTAACAAGCAAAAGAAGATATTATAAAGCATTATAATTGCACACCTCACTCTGAAATAGGGACATGTGGATTGCAGTCATTAACCCAGTGCAGATATATATCATCAGATGTTTAAATATTCACTTCAGGAAGGAATAGATCATCAATATTCACTTGCAGGTGAGTTTAACATTGTGTTATAAAGTCATGCATGTGTTTCTTCACTGGTATGCAGAGAAGGGGAGAAGGGCAGTTCAAGAGAAGTACTGAGCTCATGTAAAGGCCAGATTTCAAAAAATTTTGGAGAAACTTATGTTTCTTCAATTTGTTTGAATGGAAATCTTTCTTTTCTTAGGAGGTATAGACCTGGAATAATGTAGCAGAAGCTTTTGCAGGAAGAGAAGTGGGGTGAGCAATTCCAGCTGCTACCTGGAAATGTCATTCACAGAAGTCATTACATGAACTATCACACCTCCCTTCACAGCAGAAAAGCTGATTTCCAGACCACATGGGCAAAGTTAAACAGACAGAATTTTTCCACATGCTGTACAACTGTGTTGATGCCTGAAGATATTCTTGGGCTACTGAAAGCATTTATTGCATTTGAGACACAGAAGATGAGATCATATCAAATTACCCAAAAGATAAAAAATAATCCAAACTCCCCTGTAGTCTGAAGAGTTGTGCAACCACTGAAAAGATAGTTTAAAGATGGGAATGGATCCTACCACTAGTTAACTGCAAAGACTATGAATTATGTCAGTGATGCATTTCTTCTGAAGATGACAGCAAAGTGACTGAAGACTCTCTTTTATCACCTTGGTGCCAGTATTTCTTACTCTCTAACTTAGGCAGTTTCTGACCCTTTATAGTGATTTTTCAGTGTATGTTCTCAAAACCCTTACCCTTATATTGAAATAAAAAATTAGGCAGATTCCAACAGACAGAAATCCATATCCTCTTGGCAAAAGCTTGGGGCTTTGGCATGTCCTTTCCTAGTCTTGGCAAAACTATGACAAGGATAAATGGATCTCAAACAATTATGTTTTAAGTCTCAAAGTGTCATGATTCTTTCTAACGTTTATTAAATACTAGGATTCTTTCCATATTCCATCATCCAGACATAATTCCCTCAATGCATAACTTTTACTTACTTTGAGAAATTGCTTTTGCATAATTATGAAGGGACTGGGCAACAGGATGGGGACAGGGGGGAAAAAAGCCCTTCACATACTAATATGAGGCTCATGACCACCTGAGGAACCTGATGATGCTTTATTCTGTGGGACTCAATGAAATACATCTCACAGTCCCGAGAGAATTGGCTGATGTCATTGCCAAGTCACTGTGTATGACATTTGAAAAGTCATGGCAATCAGGTGCAGGCCCAGGAGACTGGATAAACAGAAATATAGTATCTGTCTTTTAAAAGGGTAGAAAAGGAGGACCCTGAGAACTACTGACCTGTGAGTCACCTTTGTGCCTGGGAAGATCACAGAAAAGATACTCCTGGAAGCTAAGCTAAGATGGTTTGGGCTGGTTTTGTACAGCCAGGTTTTTGGTAGCAGGGGAGCCACAGAGGTGGCTTCTGTGAGAAGCTGCTGGAAGTTTCCACCGTGTCTGGCAGAGCCAATCCCTGCTGGCTCTGAAGATGGACATGCTGCTGGCCAAGTAGAGATGGTGGCAATGCCTGTGTCACAACATATTTGACAAGAAATCAAAAGAAAGTTTATACTACAGTTGTAATTTTCCAGTTAGAGAAGAGTGAAGTAAGAACATGTGAAAGAAAACAACATGGCAACACCAATGTGTGGGAGAACAGTTTGTAAGGATAGTGCAGAAGGCAGTTTTCCTCAATGAATTACAGCTGTACTGATTGCTGAGAAGTGGAGACAGCCTTGCCTGTCCAGTGAGGATGGGAACTATAAAAGAGTGGGTTAGGGGTGTTGGAACTTGGGGTTGAGAGTCTGTTGGCTGTGCTGTGAGGAGGTAAGGGAGATGTTTTGTAAGGGACACATGAGGTAGGAAGCTGTTATGTGAGGGACAGACCGGATTAGGCAGACAAGTAAGGGACAGGTTGGGATTTAGCCAGCCATACAGAAGGAAACTTGCAGAAAAGAGAGGAGTCAGTGCTGTGTGAGGCTACCTGTGAGGAAAGGAGTCAGTGCTCTGTGGAGTTGACTGAGAGAAGGCATGGAAAGCTTTTAATAAAGGACTGGTGATGGTTCCAGTTATGTCTATCTTGATGTAACTACTACACCAATGTCAGTGCAGGAGGAGGACAGGAGGTGCTCCAGGTGCCAGAGCTGTGATCCCTCTGCAGGCCATGGTGAGACCATGGTGAAGCAGCTGTGCTCTGGGTGTCCATGGGGGATGCAGAGATCCACTCACAGCCTAAGGGGATCCACCCACAGCCCATGCAGAAGGTGCCTATCCCATAGCAGGTGGATGGCTGGAGGAGGCTATGATCCCATGGGAGAGCTGGTGGAGAGAGAGGCCCTGGTCCCAGGCTGGAGCAGCCTGTCCCTGGAGGGCTGCACCCGTGCAAGAGTGACCTACACTGCAGCAGTTTGAGGGGTGCATCTATCTATTGGATGGACTTGCTTTCCATCAGTTTTGGGAGGACTGTTGCATGTGAAATGGAGCTGTATTAAAGAAGTTCATGGGGAATTCTCTCCTGTGGGAGGGGCCCCTCTCCCTGAGCAGTGAGGAAAAACCATGGGTGATAAACTGACCAAAGCTTCCATTTCCTGTCTGCCTCTCCCATCAGTGTGAAAAAGGGAGGGGTTAGGGGGAAGTAAAAAGGTATTTTAAGGTGTTTAAGGATTTTACTTCTCGTTTTCCTACTCTCATCTTGTTAGTAATACTTTCACTTTTTATTTTGAAGTTGAGCCAGTTTTGCCCTTGATGGTAATTGATGAGTGATTTTGCCTTTATCTTTGTCCTTATCTTAGTTCATGAACCCTTCCTTGTGTTACCTCTCCTCTGTCCAGTTGCAGGGGAGGGTGAGTGAGCATTTGTGGGTGCCTGGCATCTGACCAGTGACACACATGGAGATGAAGAATCATTACCTGCAATTGAGAATTTAGAGTCTAAAATAGTCTCTACTGAATCAAATTTAAGCAGTCATTCTGGAGTTTTTATGAGGAGTTGAGTTTTTTAAATCAATTTCTATATTATGCCCTATTTGAACGCTTTCATAACTTTCCCTTAGAAAATTATTAGAAATTGTGATTCATCAGATGTTTAAGATTTCCTCTATGTTTGTTTCCAAAAATTATCAAGTTCAAACCACAACTGAAATTATATTTGGAATTTAATCTGCGTTTAAAACCTTTTTGCTTGTAAAAAGCAAAAAGCACAATATTGTTTCTAGTGTTAAGCCCACCATTATTCCAGAATCATTAAATTCACTTAAAACTACACACTTTCTTGTTATGGTCTTGGTAAACAGGGTAAATGCTAATTTCCATTTTTGCAGTTTTTGATGAATGTGTACAGTATTTGCAATGGCATAATGTGACTGTTTATTTGCGCTTTGAAGAGAACAGATATTTACACTGTTTTCCAAGCATCATTTTTATTAGCAAGGCTAATACTCTTTCTAACTGAATGATATCTTATGCAAATATAATATTACAGGATTTCCTCAAAATTCACAATATCTGGCCTGAATCTGAGCTTTTAAAGGATAAATCTGTTTTCATATATCTTTCTATCTAGCCTGGAAAAATTTTAAGTATTTTTGGTTTCTTAAAGAAAACAATAAGTTTTTTTCTGTAGAAAATGGAACACAAATTTATTTTAATATATAAATATTTTTCTTGTTTTAAAATAATCCTGTTTATTATTTACTTATTGATATTTCTTTGTAACTTCTAGATTATAGTTAGCTGCTTGTCATAATGCATGTGTGGGATTACTGCTGCTGGAAGCAGTGGAATACCTAGTATAAAATTAAATTAATTAATTTCAATTGATTTAAATTTAATTCTTTTTAAAGAATGAAAGAGAAATTATAAAAATAGGAATGAGGAACATTTGGAAATGCTAACAAAGAATTACAAACATGTACAATAAAGGGAATTAATAAGTCTGTTCTTACGTGTTACAGTAACTCTATGAAAAACCAAACAAAAACCCCAAACAATAAACTAAAGCCAACAAATCCAGTAAAAGATCACAAACCTGAGGCTGAAAATTTCTTGACTAATTTAGAAACCACTGCTCTGGGAGGCAGGGAGAGTACTTCTATCTCTCCAACTTCCAATTCTCCAGACTCTAAGAATACCAGTAATAATATTGCTTTAAGCATTCTGCATTAGTTGAATATGAAGTGTGAAGAATATGTACATTTCTCACTGTCATTATAAAAGTTATTTTAATAACAAGCAGTTACTTTTTATGTATTTTAAAAGATATATGTATGTTTTTATATTTATAAAAATACAGGAAAATTATATTAAATATAGAAAATTATATATGATATAGAAAAAATATATATAGTTTTACTATTTCCATGTTGTTTTTAGTCTTTGAGGAATGAGAAAATCAGACAGTAAAGATTATGTGTGGCGAGAAATTTACTGGGGATTACTTGAACAATGACTGGAAAAAAAACAGTGATAAGTTTTAAAAGACTAATCTACATCTGAAGTAAATCTTGAAGATTAATGACCATTTTCTTTCTGAAAATATATGCTCCAAAATATTATGCTCCCATGTTTAAGAAAGTAGAAATCGCCCATGGGAAAACAACAATTCATGTTGAAGGAGCACACAACCATGTGGGTCGTGACTGCAGTTAACCTCAGCTAGCCGTATAAGTGGAGCCATCTTTTGATGATGTGTATCAGGCTCTAAGAAACACCACTGAGATTTGGTTAAACATGCAGAACTGATTCCTGGTATTCTCCATGGTGCAGTTACATGTCTTGTATCGTGAGTAAATGTTATTCAAGACCATCAGCGCAAAAGTACTGCTACACATTTTAGATCTTTTGCTTGGATGTTAGAAACAAAGAAAATCAATTACATAGCAGAAAGAGTCTGTGAAGAGTATGGCAGGACTCAAGGAAAACACATCTGTAAAAACCAAGTTTTCTGTCTTTTTAACCTTACTGACATTATGTCCCAAGGCATCTCTCAGTACATGAACTGGATTTGTTCATGAGATAGTATATGACTTGTTACAATATGACAAGTGGATGAAAAGAAGCCTTTTTCCTCCTATTCAAGGATGCCCTTCCAGTGCATGAATGACATTTCTTTTCAGGAAATGTGGCCTTTCTCTTTTATGGTAAAGATCCATCTTTTATCAGCTGGAAAATTATTTATACCAGTGGCAATCAAGAATTATTTCACTGGACTCTTAGCTTGTTTGGCTGTGTAGAGGAAGATGGATGGTTAAGAAGTCATTGGAAAGTGCCCTTTGCCTATAAACCTTAGCATTTTTCCTAAGTAGTTTGTATTGTTGTCACCTTACATTTGGGAGCATCATCACTATTTAATTAAATAAACTATTAAACTATGGCAACTGCATTCATTATCTAGTAGGAAGTGGATGAACTAAGGAAACATTAAGTATCCACATCTTTATTCTTTTCCTGTATGTGATCACACTTTTTATTCTTATATAGAAACTACAGAATAAAAACCCTTCTATATATGTTATATCAACAAGCTTTGGATCACTTAGTGTGAAGTAAGTCTTGCTCTACAGACCTGTTCTTCTAAAATATTGATTTACTATTTTTTCTGTAACTTAATAATTAATTTTAGGCATAAGGAAGTGTGCTAGATTAATTGTGTTAAAATGAAAATATTTTGTTTCTGATAACTCTACTTTGAGACTTCACTGTTGTAAAAATGCATTCTGTGAATGAGAAGACCTGTGTTTCCAGATCACTAGGCAAAGATTGGTTATATTTTCTTCCATAATTACTAGACCTGAATAGGAAAAAAAATGCAAATATTTTTTGTCAGTGATAGAGAAAATATATTAAGAATATTTTTTTTAATCCTAAAAAAATCATAAATGAGAGCAACATCTATGATACCAATAATAAAAGAAGGAATGGTGTAATTTTAGTACAATTAGAAGCAATGGTCTCTATTAGTTAAACAACTAGACTCTGGAAATTTCAAAGGATTGCTACAAATAAATTGTCTGTTTCAACTATTTTTCCATTATCACAAAAAATCTCAACTGCTAAAGCCTTCCACCTTTTGTATATCCTGTCCTTATTCTTACTTTAAGTATTAAGGGAATAAAATTATTAGCAAATATTTGACCTAGTTTTGGCTGGGACCCTGATACTATTTGATTACCACCTCATGCCAATATTGGGGATGGGGAAAAGGACACTCCCTTCTAATAAGGGTGTTGGGACTGGTGAGAAGAGGTGGTGGAGAAGAGCAGATCACTATTTGTTTACTGTTGTAGGCTTTCCATGTAAATAATTTCTTAGTTTTCAGCCTTTTGCATTAATATTGTTGCTGTCATTATTTTTTTCTTTCCTCGTTGATTCCAGCTGTGTTCTTATCTCAACCTTTGCCTTTTGTGTTTCCACTTGGAAGAATGGGAGAGAGCAGTGGTGTGGTTTTAGACGGAGTGCTAAATTGGAGAATACTATTCCAGAACCAGGATAATACTGCAGATTTTGTCTGTAGATCACAAATGTTATCAGCTTGGGAAATTTTAATGCCTGGGAAGGGTATAGAAATAGCATTGCCTCTGATAAGAATACTGATCAGCCCATAGGGAATGGGGTGAAATTTTCATAGTCTGTTTTTTGGATTTATATCTGACCTTAAGTACAGATGATTACAGAACTGGGAGCACTCATGATGATGGAACAGATAATAAAGGTTAAATTTAGTACAAAAGCATTATTTTTTTAAGACTGAGTCTTATTAACAGGAATATAACTTACATGAACTTTTTCTAGCAGCATATTCAGCTTGGGAAATAACCTAAAAAGAGAGCTGAAAGTAGAAATGGTATCCCTTTTGAACCACCATTTCTTCAATTACATATACAATTAAATATACAGCTTCTAAAACTTTGATCTAAATAGAATGTCACTTTGTTATAAAAAAAAAAAAAAAAAAAAGTAGAACAAGAAGAAAATAGAATAAGATGTATGTGTATGAACCTGGTAGACATGTTTTATGGCCTAAAACTTTTTTCTTCTATTTTCAACAATCTTCTGCTATTCTTTTATAATTAAAACCAGGAATGTTTTTTTTAAAGGGTTTGAAGATTTTAGGGGACATTCAAGATGCAGAACCTCTGATAAAAATTATATGTTCTTATACCATGCTACGAATGTGACATCTTCTTTTGTTTCTATTATCTGTGTGAGAAGGGTAGGTTTCAGGATGTCACATGGCTGAAGGAGTATCTGGATATTAAGTGCATGGTATTTATGGAGTTTCTTCTCTCATAATAATGCATTCTACAGTCAACAATAATTCTGTGTCCATAAGGCAGAGAAGGAGTAAAGGTTACTAATTAAAATAAAGACCCAGTCATGTTTCCAAAACTGTTATGTATTTGGTAATTAGAAAGGCGATGATAGAATCTAATTCTTGCCCCAGAGGAGATGCTCTACTGGGCATCAGTAAGGAACAAGGAAACAGTAGGACCTTAGGGAATATCGGGGAAATTGCTGTTAATCTTCCCAAAGGAATTAGAGAGCATGCTTCCCAAAAAGTGCAGAGGCAAACAGCCCAGCTGAAGTGTCACTACACCAGTGCATACAGATGGGTTATGAACAGGACTTGGGAACCATGCTGAAATTAGAAAACTCTGATTTATTTGCCATCACAGGTACATTGTGGAATGAATTACATGACAGGAGCACTGCAATTTAGGGCCACAAGATTTTCAGAAGAGATAGCCTGGGAAGGAGGGGTCAGGATGTTGCTCTCCATGTTCAGGAAAGAATAAATTGTGAAGAGCTGCCTCTGAGTAACAGCCATGAATGGGTTAAGAGACTGGGTAAAAATCAAGCACAGTACCTATAAAGGATAACATCATTCCTTATTTACTGTCTTGCAAATAAACAGATGGCAAACAATGGCGGGAATAAAGGGGAGAGCAGGTTAGTGTCACCCTGTGGTGAGTAACCAAGATGAACTCAAACTTAATTTTCTCTTCCCTTTAAAATGGTTTTGCAATGAAGCCACTTTATGGAGATAAAGTGAGAGAAATAGACATATGCACCATTTTACCATGCTTCTGAGAAAAAAGTGTAAACACTAATATTAGTTTGGAGTACTAGTAGAAATTTTTTGGTTATCCTGGGTTTGCTTCAGTTTGGTTTCTAATGAGTTAGTTACACAGGACATTAATTTTTAAAAGAAATCAAAAGAAAAAAAAAGTATTTTTTATAAACAGTAGAGTTTTTTTCCATAATTTATGCCTACATACTTATATACATTGTTCTGAATTTTCTGACTCTTAATGAGTTTCCAGCCATAAATGTTAACAATATTGTTCTTAGTTCATGAAAGCAGAAAAAGTGGGGGTTGAAGGTTAATTATTATTTTTTTTAATGCTTGAATAGTGACATTCTTAATAGGAAAAAAATAAATTAAAGAAAAAAGAAAAAGATAAATTGTATAGTTTTGGGAAAACATAACTTTCCAAATGAAGTTTAGTCTCATGTTTGCAGAATAATTTACCTAAAACATTAATTTAAACTAAATTGTTAAAAAAAATAGCAGGTGTGCGTGTTTGAGAGAGTGTTTCCTGCATGGATTAGGAGAGAAAAATTTCTACACACAAATACAGAGTTTAATTGCTTCTCTGAATTACTTGCAATAAATTCTGCAATATAAACTGTGAATAGTGTTGTAATTCCAAATTTAATTTTTTTTCATTCTATTTTTACTAGATAATGGCATTTCACAATTTTCAAGCTATGACTTCATTTTGAAAATAATGTGAGCTTCTGATAAACATACTTCTGGAGGCTGGTCACATTATAAGTGATAGAAACTATAGAACAATAGGGTAGCTGTCCAGCAGCTGTCTATAACTACAATGATGATTTATTCAAGCAATGATAAAAATTAACAGTTTGCAACCTGTCGTTCTTTTTTACTTGTATGTTATTTTATTTTCTGTTTATTTTTACAAGCTTGATTTAATTTGAGAAGCTTTAATTTATCTCAGAATTGAGAAACAAAATTAAGAGGCAGCAAAGTTAAAAAACATGATATTTTTAACTGTTAAAATTAGTTGATTTACGACATCTTACTGGTAAATGAGTTCCCCCTTTTATAATTCTCACTGTTTGCCTGTGTTATTAATTTTGAAGTGAGTTTCTCGTACTGAGTACAACAGAATATTATAACGTGGTAGGTATCACAATTTTTGTCATCCAGAAATTAATTTTTAAAAAGCAAAAAAAAAAGGCATCAAATAGAAAGAAGAATTAAATGAGACATAAAATCATCTACCATCCTCAATCTATCCACATTCTGTTAAACAGAGTAGATTAAAACTTGGCTGAAGTTTGGCTGTGAAGGCACCTCATTTATTAGATGTTGTAATTACAACTTTCTTTTTTAAGGGAAAACAGAGAACAACAAAGTAGTCATAACCGTAATATATGGCAGAAGTTTGCCAGAACTGAATGACATTAGTATACAGAGAGAAAGGACAAATAGAGTGAGAAATCAAGTTTGCAAAAAACCTAACATCCCAAAACATTTTGTAGGTGATGTATTGGCCCTGCCTGAGCAGAAGAGAGCACTTTAAATGGTTGTCTGTGACTGTCCAACTCTTCATTTTTATGAGCAACTATCCTGGTTTCATCTGGGATAGAGCTGTTTTTCTTAGTAGCTGGCACAGGGCTGTGTTTTGGTTTTGTTATGAGAACAGTGTTGATAATGCAATGATTCAGTTGTTCCTAAGAAATGTTTACCCTGAATCAAGGATGCTTCAGTGTCTCATGCTCTGCTAGTCTGGGAATGCACAGGAAGAGGGTAGGTAGCATAGCTGGGACAGCTGAAGAAAACAGGCCAAAGGGATGTTCCTCACTATGGGCTTTATGCCCAGTATAAAAACTGGGGGTGGTTGGCTGGAAGAGGCTAATCACTGCTTGGGGATAGGATGGGAATCTGTCAATGCTTGATGAGCAATTGCTTCAGGCATCATTAGTTTCTCTTGGATTTTGTCCCTTACTCTTTTTCATTATTTTTTATAATTATTATTAGTTGTAGTATTCTTGTACTTCATTTTCTTTGAAGTACTAAACTGTTCTCATTTCAATCCATGAGTTTTACTTTCTTTTCCAATTCCTCTCCTCATCCTGCATGGGGTGTAGAGGGCAGTGAGGGGGCAGCTGCATGGTACTGAGTTGCTGACTAGGATTCAACCACAACTGGAACATAAAATTGAGAAATATTAAAACTGTAATGACACTAGAAAATATCAGTATTATCATTGATGTATTTGATAGACTGAGAATATTATTATGGTTGGTTGAGATATGAGTTTAAAGAAGGTATCAAAAGAGATTTAATATTTTAAAACAAACTTTTCAATGAATTCAAATAACTAGAAGTGTTTCAATAGAAAGAAACAGAATACATGTATATGTATTCCTAAACGTTATTAGCTATTTTAAACAGAAACTGAAACACTATTATTACTCCTTTATTACAAAGACAGATGAAGGTTCTACAGCTGAAAGCTAAAATAATTTTCCTTTTTATAGCAGAATTCTTTTGAAAATCCCTCTGACTTCAGAAACGTGCAGACTCTGCCTAAATGATATAACTGGTATATTTTGGAAATAATAATGAGGTTACAAAAAGTAGAAGGGGAATAATCCCCAAAATTTATTGTCTGGCCATCAAATGCTTTCTTTATATTTCTCAAGAACAAACTTCTGTTTGAAGATCATGAGCACATAACTATTTGCTTTCTTTGGACCTGCAATGCAGTGCTTTGCTACAGTAGTCTCTTTGGTGTCAGAAAGAAGTCTTTCAAAATCCTGCCTCCACAGCATGTGCTTTTTCAGGCAGTTTATCATTTCCCACAGTTAATCAATCTTCTAGAAGCGATGTAGCTATGAACACTCCCCAGGAACTTTATAGGTATGATTCTCACATGTTGAACTTGTTTGCCATTGTTCCTCCTGCCCACTGTGCCTGCTGTGCTGAAGTTATTTCAGTCTTGTCCCTGGGAGTCAACAGATGATCTGAAACAACCAAGTAAACTGAACAGCTCAAAATTTTTTATTTCTTGAAGTTCCAGGAAAGATTGGTAGTAGTTTGAAAAAAAAATGCTTGTTTTTGGTTTTTTGGCAACTTCAACAATTGAACTCGCTTCCTTTTTTCCTGGGCAACACTTTAATTTATTTTAAAATTTATAATAAAATGGAGTCTTGGTGTTTTGCATGAAATAACTACCTTGTTGTATTTGGTTTTACCACTTGTCTTGGAGCCATGTTGGTAGAGCCCCAGAAAATTAGGGGTTAATTTGTTTGTCTCAATAGCCAGATGGCTGTAAATCCAACCAAGGACAGTTATAGCAGGTAAGAATTGTTGGTAATAGGTCTGTTGGAATTAATATGCTATGAGAAAAAAAACCAGTTTTGATTAGAAATGGGGACCAGGTGGATTTATAGCAGCAGCACTTCTCTGGGACAAACATCCTTGTTCTAGTCCACAGGGACACAGGAAAAAAAAAAAAAAATGACAACACAAGAGCAGGAATGAGGGCAAGAAGCAGGCATGGACTGCAGAGAGGGGTCAAGACTACGAAAGAGCCCTGAAACCTTCTGACCTCTTTCCAGAATGGACAGAGCACAATAACTAATCTTCATAGAAAGTGAGGAACATATCTTCAGGGTGGAAAAACCTATTCATGTATGCTAAATGCATCTGCTACATCCATTATCATCAGGAATATGATGATTTGGACTGGTTTGAATTCAGATTGTAGACTGGTTTGAATTCAGATTGTGAAAGTACAATAATTTCACGACTATAAGGCGCACCCTTTTGACTAAAATTTTCCCTGAACCCGGAAGTGCGCCTTATAGTCCGGTGAGCCTTATATGATGGACAAAGTGGCAAAATTTGCCAAACTGGAAGTGTGAGCTGCAATGGGGGGGCGGTGCTGCGTGAGCACTGAGTTGCGAGGGGGGGCAGGAGTGGGTGGCCACAGCTGGCAGGAGCCGCGCAGGGAGGGAGGAAGCTGCTGCTGGCCCCAGCCTGGGCACAGGCGGAACAAGAAGCCGGGCGGTGCCGGCCTGGGCACGGGGGAAACGAGTAGTGAGAGCCTGCAAGAGCTCCGAGCTGAGCAGAGCCCACCCAGCGGCGGCATTGGGGAAGCGGCGTGGCCTGGGTGGCCAGGGCAAAGCCCCGCAGTGGTGCAGCCCCTGCTGCTGCGGGAAAGCAATGCTTAATAAAAAGATAAATCATATTCAATTCGTCCGAAATAGCCAGATAAGAGGTGAGTATGGTATCACTGACTAACACTTTGTCAGAGCAAAAATGTGTCAGTAAACTTGGATATTTCATGTTGCATTTGTAAAACTCATCTTTTAAAAGACAGTGATTTCACTTTGTTGCTGTCACATCTGCTATAAAAAGGTAGTCTTATTCATGTAGCTCTTGCCATATTGGTGACTAAAGAAACTAAAACAAAAAGATCAGCAAACTTAATTGTTCCTTCTTCAAAGAGAGATTCAGAAAGGATATCTCTGTAAATTGTCCTAGAACATAACCCATCTACACCCAAATTCATTTTGATCTCTTTGTTACATAAAGCAGCCTGCTTATTGTAGCTACCACTGAGTTGCATTCTGATGATCAGTGTAGTGTTTAAAGTTGTTTTCTTTCTTTTTTCTCGCATGTTAAATAAATGTTGATTTACTGGTATAAGGACCAGGCATAAAAGTACTGGAGCAAATCTAGACTTTATTTCTTTGAACTGAGTCCCTTGATTAGGATGGAAAAGCTTAATCACTCTAACATAATGCAGAAGTAACAGCATCTGAACCCAGACACATTTGCCAAAACTAGTTCAGAATCTCCCAGTATATGGAGTGCATTTGCCTTTTGTAGGAAAGAGTACATCTGTTCCCCTGTTTTTTCCTCTAAACCGTTTATAAACTGTGTAGAGCTACTTCTGTCAAGTCTGGGTAAGAATCAAGTGAGCCAACAATTGAATCCTATTATTTTGGTATAATAACTCTTCTTTCCCTCTAGCGAATCTTATCAGTCTCTCCCAGTCACCAGTGTCAGTTAGTGTTAACAGCAAGAGTCACATTTTCCACATGGTATGCAGACCTCTTCAGCAGACTTCCAGAGCATATATCTGTGTCGCATGAGTTATTCTCCAAATCAATAGCCAGAAGACATGAGAGCTTTAAATATTAAGTCAGTTATGTCAGTACACTCCATCTGAGCATGAAAACTGGGAACCTGACAGGTTTGGTTCTCTATGGTTTCCAGCCACTTTTTCACATATCTAAAAATTTTAAAGTGGTGGGCTTTTTGGTTTTTGTTTTGTTGTGTTTTGTTTCAGATTTTTTGCAAACTTTCTTCTTTCACCAGAGCTTTCTGCATAGTCTCTATTTTCTGTTGCCTTCTTACAAGTAATGATCCAATATTTCCTCTGGAGAAGTTTATGTGAGCAGTTAATCATAGAATCATAGAATGGTAATGGTCCAATATTTCCTCTGGAGAAGTTTATGTGAGCAGTTAATCATAGAATCATAGAATGGTATGGGTTGGATGGGCCCTTAAAGAGTGTCTAGTTCCAAACCCCTGCCATTGACAGGTACACCTTCCAAACCCCTTCTATAGACCGGATTGCTCAGAGCTGCATCCAACTTGGCCTTAAAAAAAAATAAAGAGAGGCTGGAGCATCTCTCCTACAACGGTTTTGATTTGTTCTGTTTGGATTTTTCAGTTTTCAGGGAGAATTAATTGCAGCCATCTAGATCTAAAAGGAGCCCACAAGAAAACTGGAGAGGGACGTTTTACATGAGCATGTAGTGACAGGACAACGAGAATGGCTTGAAACTGGAAGAGAGTAGGTTTAATTTAGATATTAGGAAGAAATTCTTTACTGTGAGGGTGATGAGACACTGGAACAGCTTGCTCAGAGAAGCTGGGGATAATGATAGAATTGGAAAGAAAACTCAAAGAAAGTTCAAGGCTGCCGACAGAGAATAGTTAATGTTGTCTTATTCTCACATTTTATTTCTTTTTTCCAAATGCAATATCAGTAGCTTTTGCCATCTCTATTTGGGGCTCCTTGTGTACGTGGAATCTACCGCTTTTTAAGAGTTTCAAGTCTCTTGTTTTTACTCTTGGTTGTTATATATTTGTTGGCTTTTTTTTTTTTTTAATGGAATAAATAATACAATATTTTCGACCAGTTCTAATTTGCTTGTAGGTCAATAATTTTTGGATAAGAGTTTAGTTGCTTTGATTTAATTTTATTTTTAAACAAAAGACCACTTTCATGCATTCCTTTGTATGTAAATACCCTCTTTCTAGATCTTTTTTAAGATGAATAAATTTCAAAAATACCATTAATATTGATGACAAAATAAAATTCTTGATAAAATATCTTCCCATTAAAGAATTCTCTGACAAAACCTTTTTACATGTGGTTTTCTCATTATATTTCCTGCACCTTTTTAAAGCAAATATTTAGGCTTCTTCTCATTAGCCATGAGAACTGTTAGTATGTTCTTTTAAAGGCATGAATTCCAGTTTTGGTATGTCTTAAGCATGGAAAAATATTTCTCTCTTCTCAGAAAAATTATTAAAATCAACTTGACTCCTTCTTTCATAAGGTAAATTTACTATAGACAGAAGGGTTGCTTAATCAAGCAAGTAGTCAGATTTCAACCAAAACAATGTATAAGGACTCTGAGACATAAAGCAATTACCGTACAGGGGTTTACACTATCATAACTCTAATACAGAAATCTAGAATACCAAAACTGAGGTCTTTGCCATGATCCTTCCCCTCTTCCTAAAATGGTCATTAGTTATTCCCAGATCTGCTTTCCTTGATACACAGTTGGTTTCATTCTGATATTCAGTTTTAATTTTCTTAGGATTATACTCTGTAATGCTTGGGTATGTTTAACATAATTGCTAAATGATTGTCATTTAATAGGTAACTAATTGGCACTGCCTTAACTACATTAATAATACACTCCAGATATTAACAAAGGTATTCTAGTTAAATATCTAAATTTCATTTTAAGTGTGTGCAGGATTAAGTGTCTAGCTGCTTTAGAAAAATAAATAATTAGATAGTCCTAATGACCAAGTTCTAAAACAGTTGGCTATAAACAAGTGAGTGAGTTCCAACCCGCAGAATTCTCTTTTTTTATTTAACTTTGTGAATGTACACGTCTAGGGACAGATTTAGATTGGACTAATTCAAGGACTGTATGTGGCATGGAATGCAACATTATTGCTTTGCCCTGGCTATGATAAGAAACAACCAAGCATCATTAATAAATAGGTCCAAGAACACACAGAAATAATTCTGTCTTGAGAGGCACTGAGTAACTTCAGGGCTCTACTGTCTCTGTACATCTGATGAGCTGGCCTGGAGTATCTCCACAACACTGCCTCCTTTTCCTTCACAAGAAGACGACAAAGGTGGAGAAATGCAGTGCTATGTCTTTGCCAATTAAGTAGTGTTTAAAACATCCATGTACATTGCTCACTTAATGATCTCCAAATTTTTCTAAATATCATTTTCAATCACTTCTGGAACATATTAACTCTCACTATCTGACTGACAATATTTAATCTGATTAAACATGTTATGATTAATTGCAGAAATTTATTAATTTCTTTCATAATAAATGTATATCTGCCCTTCAGGTTGAAGGAAGTTAGACTTTTTCTGACTTTAAATAATTTCCTAAAGAAATAGTCATGTATTTAATTTTAAGTTATGCCCTCTGATAAAAACCAATGAAAAATTTTAGTCCTTTTTGATATTCTACAATCTGAAATCACTTGTCCTACGCAAAGTTTTTCAATCATTAATCTCAAGACCCAAAAAGAGGCACCTTAAAATATCAATGGACTCCTTTTTCACTGATACTAAGAGGATTCCTATAATTGATGGACAGTCATAAAGATGACTTTAATTAAATATTTTCCAGTAGATGGCAGCCTTTTACAGTGATTGGAAATCCTGAATGATACCTGAGAAGGCTTCTGTAGTTGACTAGTTGTTATACCTTTCCTCTGCAAACGTTGGTTAAAAGGCATTTATAACCTTGCTTTTGCAAATTTTTAAAAAAAACTTGTTATATATGCCTGCAATAAAAAAAAAGACTTGAAGTACTACGTAAAAACAGCAGCTACAAATGAAAATTCTAAATGTTCCAGCTGATTTATTTGATAATATCTGAAGTCAAGATTATTTGAATTTTTAATGCTACTCATATGATCTGGGGCAAGATATTTGAAAATCTTTGTGATACATCTGAGACTGGGATTGCACAATACTGGAATTGAAATTCATGCAAGAGGAAGCAAGCTTTTCCACAGGTTTCCCCAAAATTTACATCTTTGCGTTTATTGTAAAATTTTACTTATTAGGACATGATTCTTTCCCATCCCTAATGCAATTCATTATCTATAATAATTCATATATTTACTCTACTTGCACATGGTACTGTAAATCAGAATTCTAAATGCATCCCAAAAAAAAAAAGACTGTGACTCTTGTGTTTTCATCACTTCACACATGCCAATGTAATTAATTTTCTTAACCTTTTACTGCACTCCTTTACTCTTTGTTGTTCTCAAAGTACAAGATCTCCAAGGTGACAGTGAAAACAAGAAAGATGTTTGCTTATCTACTTCAGTGTCATTGAGACAGGATTTGGTAAAAAGAGGTCCTATCTTTTAATAGAGCTATGTCTAAGTAAGCATATGGTTCAAACATGACCTACCAAATGACAAATCAAAGTAAAGTACCAGCAAAGAATTTCTGCTAGGTGTGAGGTTTCCATTTTATGAATACTTTAGTGCAAAAACTTATGTCTTCTTGACATTTAAGATACTTCAGGACATTCAGTTCTGTTCTGAAAAGGGAATTCCAGACCCTTTTAAAAGGAAAAAAATACAGGAAATAGAAGTAGGCATATATGATGTTGCTGTGAAGCATTTTAATTTGATGGTGAATAATTCTAGGTAGTAAGCAAAGATGGACTGTGGAAATTCATTTATTAATTGATCAATTAATAAATCCTTTTTAAAGCAATGTGATTATCTTATATCCAGGGTACCGTGTCCAGCGCTGGACTCCTCAGTACAAAAGTATAATTAAAGGATTGAAGCATCTTTCATTTGGGGAAAGGATGAAAATGTTTGGATTATTCAGTCTCAAGAAAGCAAAGCTCACTTGGCTCTCATCCCTCTATTTAAATAACCAATAGGAGTGTACAAAGAAAACAGAACCAGACTCTTTTTTTAATAGCGCCCAATGACAGGACAAGTAATGGACACAAACTACAAAAACATGAATTTCCATCTGAATACAAGAACATACTTTTCTTAGAAAGGGTGAGTAAGCACTGGAACAGGATGGCCAGTGAGGTTATGGAGTCTGCATCAGCAGAAATATGGAAAACCCATCTGGACATGATACTGGAGAGCCTTCTTTAAAGTACTCTGCTTTAGCTTTGTGTATTGGACTATGTGATCACAAGAGAGCCCTTACAACCTCAAATATCCTGTAATTATATGCATTACAGAAAGAATCTTTCAGGGCAATGGAAACCTCATCCAACATCACACAAGCATTCGAGATTGTTATTATTTCTATGCTGTCAGAACTGACAGTTACTGAAAATTACACAGGCTTACAAAGTATTAATAGTATTTCAGTACTTAAGTTTCAAGTAGGAAGTAAATAGTTTTTTTTAAGTTCTTGTGAATGACTATTGAAAACCCTAAGATATCTTGCTCAGAAATCATATTAAGTTAACAAAATCTTAGAACTTTCTGAAATGGTCAAAGCACTTCAAAAGGATTGGTGTGCAGTGTCAGTGAACTTCCCCAGATACCCATGAGTCCATCAAAATCATTTATTACTTTATTGACCTCCAGAATTCACTAACATATGCTACAATACAAAATCCACAAATCCTTTATTGTCATAATTATATCCCATACTAAAAATAATGCTGTTGTTCCTGGTTAGGCTGACTTGTGGCAAGTTTTTATATTTTTATAAATCAAGAATTGCATCTGGGAGGTCTAGGAGCACTATGATGAGTTAAAATTTTAAAAATTCAGGCAGTTAAGAGTTAGACACTTGCCTTTGTAAAAGTAAAACTGTTGTAACCTTGTGACATGGAGAACAGGACTGTAAGATTTAGAACTAGATGAGAAAATAAATCGAAATTATTTGGGCTCATCCATGGAGTGATCCTCACTGCACCACCAAGACATCAGTCACTTACCTACTCTGTTTCCTGTAGAGTAGATCAATAGTCTGTCCTGCTCCTTGTTAAAAGATGAACTCCAGTTGATCTTTGCCTTATAGAAAACCAGAGAATGTGACAATTTGGTTGTGTTTCTCTTTTTTCTACTAGAGGCTTTTAACTAAAAGATGACAGGAAAAGCAAGTTCCTCAATTCTTATATGAAAATCCCAAAGAACTGAAAACAATGTCAGAGTCAGGGATATTTCACAGACCCTGTCATATTAAAACTTATCTGAATATGTTGGATATTTTGTCTTATTTTATCAAGAAACTACTAAAATAATACAGAGGAAGGCTTGTATATTTTGCTTGGTCCTAACTAATTAATTCTAATAAATACATACAAATGCTGTTATTCATCACCTTTGATAGAAATGGTAATCTAGGCCATAATTTATATTTTACACAATTCTAATGCTGTTTTCAAGGAAATGTGAAGCAAGTGTTTATCAAGTTAAAGTATTAAGGAACAAAATCTAATAAATACTCATAATTTATATTCCTCTGAAATAAATAGTTATATATGTAGATACTGGAAAATATTTTAGCTTTATATTTGTTTTATTATAGATTGTATCCTGTTAAGCACCGTCATAAAATCTTATTGTTACCGTGCAATCTTAGATATTTAGGTAACATTATGCATTTTTATCCAGTAAGCAAATAGGTACAAGAGAATGGAGAGATTAACCATCTTGAGTGCCTCCATGACATTTTGTCTGCATATAAATGTCTGCATGTAAAAGCAGCATTTATTTTTTCTTTTTAAAAGTAAGGATACATCTTGGATTTTTCTGATATCTGTATTTATTTTCTACTTTACAGTATGGTTATATTCAACCAGAGAATATCTAAAATTAAAAGAATGTTCCTTTTTTCTTTAAAATTTCAAACAAAATGCTTCTTAACCAATCTCTTACTGCATTGCCAGCAAACAATGGCTTTGCCTTTGAAAGGTAAATGAGTGAGCTCAGCTTGCTTATGCTGGAAAAGAGATGAGTGTGCAGGGATCTTATCAATGCATACAAATATCTTAAAGATGGGTACCCAGAGGATGGGACCAGTCTCTTTTTAGAGATGCCCAGTGACAGCATGCAGGGCAACTGTCAAAAACTGAAACACGGGAATTCCATCTGAAGATGAGGAAAAACTTCTTTAGTTTGAGGGTGACCAAGCATTGGAACAGGCTGCCCAGAGATGTTATGGAGTGTCCTTCTCTGGAGGTACTCAAAACCCACCTGGACACAATCCTGTGCATTCTGCCTTGGTGAACCTGATTTAGCAGGGTGTTGCTCTGGATGATCCTGTGGAAGATCAGATAGCTATAGAAGTTGAATCAGGCAGCTTTGCCGACCTTCTGGTACAGTGGAAGTTGTGGGACAGATAAATTTAAGGTAAAAATAGAAGTAAAGACATAATGTTTGGTCACTCTGACCTTTTGATGCTGACAGCTTTGATGAAGGAAAATGTAGCAAGGATTTTGCTGGCAAAAGAGAAAAAAAAGGACATTGCTAGTGTAAGAAGAATAATTAGAAGATTGTGCTGCTAAAGGGGACTGGGACAAAAAATTTCAAGTGAAAAATTTTGTATGAATGTAGTGATCTATAAAAACTAGTTAAACTTGTGTAATAAACTGTCCTTTTTTTTGCTAACGTAAGCAGAATTCGTGTCTGTCAATTTTTGCAAAAGGTGTCTTGTGTGAGGAATTATGGTAGGTGATGGAAGTCCTGGCTGTAGGGCTCCCATATCTTCCATGACTGCACTTATTTTTCTGAGATCATGAAGCAAACACCGCTTATTACTTCTATTCTGGATGACAAATATAGGAGAATTCCACAGGCTTGTGGAGGGGATAATACATCTGGCTTGCAATTGTTCATTGACCAGTTTTTGTAAGGCGTGCAATTTCTCAACCTGTAGGGACCACTGACTTACCCATATCTGTTCACTTATTTTTTAAGTCAGCTTCAGTGTAGTGCACAAATCAGCGACCCTAATGAGAAGTCTGCCCTGATTCTGACACCCATCTGTGAGAGGACATCATGGCTCCGTAATACCGTGGGAATTTTCAAAACAAAAGGCTTAATAGAAGCAGTGTGTCCCTTAGGACCTGCAATTTGGATAAAATCCCTGCTTTGAAAACTGGTACTGCTGCCCCCTATACCCCTCGCAGATGTCCACAGGTTCCCTTCCAATCTCAACTGTGCTGTGTGATTCTGTGATATTTAATTTGTGTGTCCCTTCTGAGGATGATCAGGCCAAGCTAACTCTAATTAATATTGGTTTTTTTCATATCCTCAGTACCAATATCCATTTATCAGTTTTTCTCCATTTGTTTATCCTTCTGTATTCCTAAACTTGTTACAGATAGCTTTTGTTCTAATAAGTGAAAAACACTTAACATGATAATCTGAATGTGGTTCCAGTAAAATGAATAAAAATATAATACTGGATAGCTTTGGTCTTTATCACCTTGGAAAGCTCCGTTGATTTCTTATGTAATGTAATTAAGCATTAATTAGATCCCAAGGCAAACTTGTGGTATTAGTGTTTAAATTGCTGCATTAATTTTGTCCTTTTTATTTTAGCCCTCATTCCTTTGCGCATCAAATACTAAAAATTAATGGATTAAAAATTCCTTCTTTTTTGGAGTTGTTAATTTGGTTTGATTTTGGGTTTTTTGATTGATTGGTTTTTGGTGCTTTTTAAAAAAATAATTTTATTTTTTTCTCCCAAGGGAGTAATGTGAACAGGTATTTTGTTAAATTTTATGCATCGCTTTTTATTCTGAGTACTTTTGAAGCACAAAATTTTATTTGCCCTAAATATATGTCTGACAATGATCCTAATATCCAATCTTGTCTATAAGTGTTGTCTACAGTGAAGGACGACTGCCAAGGAAATAGGAAATATGGCTAAGGACTATGGAAAATGTTTTCCTTCAAGATATGGGCAATCCTTGAATTTTCTGGTGGTAAAAAAAAAAAAAAAAATCACACCCTTTTTTATGCATGTACAGTAATTTCACGACTATAAGGTGCACCCTTTTGACTAAAATTTTTCCCCAAACCTGGAAGTGCGCCTTATAGTCCAGTGTGCCT
>PYHW01009979.1:10461913-10474664 GCA_013186435.1 Turdus rufiventris
GGGGCCCATGGCTGCCGGGTGGAGGCAAGCTCGGGGGCCCACGGCGCCACCCCTGTCGGGTCCTGGCGGGCCCGGGGGCCAATGGCTGCCGAGTGGGGGCGGGGCCTCAGCCAGCAACCTCGCAGGAGGAGCTGGGGGCGGAGCCTCGCTGAAAAAAAAGTGCGCCCTATAGATGGGTGCACCTTATCTGATCTACAATGTTGCGAGTTTTGCTGACTCCCGGCAGGTGCGCCTTATAGTCATGTGCGCCTTATGGTCGTGAAATTGCTGTACATTTGAACTTTGAAGATGATTGCCTAGAAATAAATATGTTGCAGGTTCGTTGGTTTGGGTCCTTTTTTTGGCAGATGCTCCTTTAAATTGACAGAAATAAGCCTAATGAGATTTGATAGTTAGATGCTGAAACTGGAAAAGACTAGGCTTTTAACATGGAGGTAATAAATCATTGTTTAACTGATCGAGGGAACTGATGTGTTCTCATAGTTTCAGCCTTTTAAGTCAAGGTTAGGCATCATTCTAAAGGGCATTCTGTTGCAAAAGCAAAAGTAATATTTCTCAGCTGGGGTTCTTTCATTTGCATTATGAAAAACATTAAAATCAGAGACAAAATTGGTCTTCTGTTGTTAAAAGCTACTTATCCAAAAATATATGTATATGGATTAAATTCTAGGTTGTCTGCAGCTGCCAAAATCTGCTTATCATTTGAGATACTCATAATGCATGTTTGCACTCCAGCCTGTGGTCCAGAGACTTCATGAGTTTCTGCATTTCTTATCTACCAGCTCTGTGAGGATGTTTTGAACATCATCAGGCAGCATAAATAGAGTTTGTTGTTCCACATACATATGTTTAGGAAAATGAATTTATGTCTCTTTACCAGATTCTGAATTGTGATAGCAAGTTATTCAAGTTCATTGACAATTCTCACCCTATTACAACATATCCAAGCACTATGTATCGGTGAGATGACGTTGTTTAAGTGCTAACTCAATGGCAGAACAAAACCAGGAACCCTACTAAAGGCATCCCCCTTTAACTATGTTAGAACACTCTTGCTAATTCACCTTCCAGCTTGATATATTTTTGCTTTGCTTACAACACAAAGACATGTTTTTTACAAGGATGAATCGAGATAATCCCTCCTTTCCCCTTCAGAATCCCTCCTTGTTGGCATTCAGGGTATTTTTCCCATGTTGATTTGGACCCAAAGCCATTAGAGAAAGCAGGCACTAAGAACAAGTTTCCAGTGGTCAGGATAGGTGTTATCAGAGCTATCCCCTTAAACAAAGACAAGATGCTGTGGAACACTTCAGTCCATGCTTTTTGTAGGCTCTAACTCTGGTGTTACTAAAAAATTCTGTGCACTCGAAAACAAAGCCAAAACCAAACCAAACCAAAATATATTTTTGATGTTTTGTTTTGGTAAATTTTTAGAGGTTTCTTACAAAATTAGTTTATGTGGAATTATTTCTGCTGTTGTAAGAAGTGAGAAGTGACTGAGACACACTGCAAGCAGATGTAATAGCAGAGAAAACTTTATAGTAGGCTGTGATTAACCTATAGCCAATTGGTTACCACATTTCACCAGCCTTTGGAATGATAGGAAATAATGTATAAGACTTCTATAAGCTCAGGTGGCAATTTGATTATAAGAAGCAGAAGAAAAATTGAACTGAAGGATAAGGTAAAGTTTTCTGTGGGATTTAGAGAGGCAGGCATTATCTATATCTCATGCAGATGATAGAAATGCTGAGTAATAGAAATTTGAATAAATAAAAATATTTAAAGAATATTGTGGGGAAAAAAATAGAGGAGCTTGTCAAAGTCAGTCCTGTTAATGTGATCTGGTAAAATATCTAATTAAGCAGTAGAAACATCACGGCATAATAAAAAAAATATGTAAACTATAGGGAATAAAATAGAGAGTACAATGGAACTGATAAAGTGACCTGATATCTTAGGCCTGATCAAGCAGAAACCGTGGGAGAGACAGACACAGATAAATGTTCCCTGGGCAAGAAGTGACCAAGAAACGTGAAACTTTGTGATAAGATAATGTTACCAGGTGACATGATGCCATGAAGAATGTGTAGCCAATGGAAAATTGTTACCAAAATTAGAACCCTATATAAGTGCCATACAAGAAAAACCCTATACAAACATATACTCAATAACATTGGCTTCTGATCCAAACTTGGATGTCCTCCTCTCTCCATCATCAGTAATAAACACTTAATAAGACATGGTAATGACATTAAACAAAGCAACATATGTATATGCATGCTGCATATATGCATATATATGTGCAGCTGGATTATTGGATATCCAAATACAAGGCTGCAGGTAAAGCAAAATGGACCAAATTCATTTATATTAAAAGACAGAGATGAACAAAGGAAATTAGACAAAGCCTTGAAAACGCTCGTATTTAAAAAGAAAGAAGCATGTGTTTAAAAGAACAAAAGCATGTGTTTAAATTCCAGACATGAATTTCTCAATAAACAGAATCAGATTGGAAAAGACCAACAAGTTCTTGAAGTCCAACCTTCAGCCAAATACCATGCAAGTACAGAACTAAGGGCTGTTGGAATTGTAATCCATTCTAAACAAACATAATATCTGTCAGATAAGCGAAATACAGTGGAGCAGAAGCAAGAACAAGAACAGTTACTGGAATGTGCAAGAAACATTCGAGTAGAGGAATATTAAAAACGGTAAATGGTGGAGCAGATCTAATATTTAGAGACTTTTCTATGCTATAACTTACCATGTGCACATGCATATGCATAATGATGGTCTGCAGAATGACTGACCACAGGACTCAGAAATATGCTAGAATTGGTCTGGTATTTTAATCACAGCTAAAGGTGAATTAGAATCACTTGTCAGTGTTTTAAATAGCATCATGGAAGAAAACACAGAGAGAGAAAACATTTTATTTTTGGGTGTGTGTATACATTGCCATGGCACCATCCTTCTCTGAGTCAGGGTGAAGAGTATTAGGGCAGCAGAGTCAGATGCTAGTAGAAGTCCCTGGGGTATGTCTACACATTTCTTTCCAATGAATAGATAGTTTCAAAGGAATATTGGTCTGAATCCAATGTTTACCTGTCAGTGTGCTGTCTGTACACACCAAATGAACTTTGTCTCTTGGGGTCTTCTGTGGAAGGGAGTGAATTGTCAACTCATTTAAGAATTGCAAAGAAGTTTTAGGTGCTGACAGCTCAGTTTGAGGCTTCTGCTCCTCAAGGATTTGGCAGATGTGAACTGTAGGTGAACTGAATCATCTGCTGAGCTTAGGTAACCCAATTCTCAATCCTTGCTCCATCTTCCAGTGCAATTTGAATTGATCTCATTTTTTCCAAATAGCCAATTAACTGCAGTAAAGAGCCTTTAAAACTAGTAAAAAACAGGAAATATATTAATGTAGGCCACAAAGCTAGGCAGATAACATAAAGAAAAGCAATGCTTTTTTCTCCCATCTATGCCAAATCAGACTCAATATATACAGTAGTTAAGAGGTGAGCTTCAGAAGTGTGGTTATTTATTAAAAGAAAGAGATTACTCATGTTATCCCCATTATTTTTTTTGTCCCTTTTAATCAATTAAAAATAGGAGTACTGGGAAACAAAAACATATATAGGAAAGTAAATATGAGAAAGTTAAGAAAATTTTACCGAGCAGTCCGTGCTCATATTAAGTCATACAGCAAAGAAATATTCTGCTGTAAAGCTTTTGTACTAAGGTAAAGGGTTAGATTTTGGTATTGCAGGTGTAGTCATGTAGCATTTAGTACCAATTTTTACCTAGCTAATTTAAAGAATTGCAAATAATTTGTGACACATAAGAAGGTGAATGCTAATTTTTGTAGGTAGCTGAATTCTAAGGGCATCTATGATACAAATTCTGTAAATCTAAAGATTAATTCTTATATAATCAGTTACACATCATATTGATTATTAATTGTACTACTATGCTATCTGTTGCATACTCACTGTCATGAGGTAGAGCAGCCCAATTGTCAGGAAGGAATATGTGAGTTGAAACGAGCTTAGTCCTATTGCTCTTCTCATGATTTTGGCCTAGGTAATTTTCTTCATAGTAACTTGTATAGGGGTATTGTTTGGATTTGTGCTAGAAATTGTGTGGGCAATATGTAGGTATTTTTGTTATTGCTGAGAAATGAGTGACTCTCACACAGAGTCAAGGTCTATTCTGTCTGTCACACCAAATCAGTCCCTGAACACATATTCCTTTCTACGTGGCATCATGCACAGCATTTAAACCTGGGGGAAGAAGTAGAAAGGGAGGACATTCTGTGTAATGGCATTCATCTTCCCAAACCCTTGTTACACATGATGGAGCCCTGCTTTCCTATGGATGGCAGAACACCTGCCTGCCATAGGAAGCACCAAATGAATTCCTTGTTTTGCTTTGCTTGCATGGCTTCTACTATGAAACTGTCTTTATCTCAACCCATGAGTTTTCTCCCTTTTCTGATTTTCCCTCCATTTTGACACAGAGAAGAGTGAGTGACTGTGGGTGTGGCTAGACCACAACAACTTTCTTTGAAATTCCTTTTGATCATTCTCCACTTCTTACATTTTGAGTTGCTGGTCTCACTAACTCAGGAATATATTTGCAGTCTTCTGATAAACTCAGGAACAAACAGAACTAGTTGATTCATTTGGTTGATATAACTGGTTGATTTGGTAATCTCATGCAGTTAGTTGATTCACTCATCTGATGAAACCATTTATCTAGAAAAAGAGGCCATCTTCTGGTCAGCTCTGTGTTAAGTTCATCTTTCACCCTCAGAGCCACCTTCTATTGTATTCATTCATTTATTGGTCACAGCAGGTTGAAAATATTTACTTGCTGTTCATATTACTATGTAGGTGTTCTTCTACTTGCTCTATTTTTGTAGTAGAATGACTTTACAAACAGAAGAATCATTAGTTTAATGATTGTTCAGTGACAACACTTCCTTGCTCTTAGGTGTAATAAATGGGCAAAGAAAAAAAAATATAGAGAAAAACTTAGCAAGTAGCTCGAAGTGGAGACTGGTTAAAGTTATCCAAGGTTCCAAAAAGTTAATCTAATACTTCTATAACAAATTCACACACAGCTTGCTACTTAGGAGCTGTATTTTTTCTGTAGGCCATCAAACATGAAGGAAAAATGTTAACAGCTACTGTTTTCAGTTCTACTGCAGAGAAATCATTGTAGTTTGTCCCTATACCTGTCTCTCATCCTCTTTTTGAATAAAATAAATGAGGCACAAGATAGCTATAGTCAGATTGTTCTGGTGAACATGTAAATCATTCTGACAGATTCCTTACATTATTCATTCTAACACAATAAGAAAAGGCAGAAGAGACTCATGTGGAGAGCAGCAATCAAGTGTACTTTTCATAGCAAAGACACTCATAGCATCACACATGTATGTAGCTAGTACCACTTATGTCTGGACTATTGTTTGTTACTTTGTGGTTTTCCTAAACTGTTCATAAAATGCTAAAACACCTGTTTGTATGGAAGAAAGGTAAGTACCTTGAGTAGAGGTTCTCCATGAGGTGTTTAATAGCAAACAGTCTTTCATGGTAAACACAGAAAAGTAGCATCACTGCTTATAGAGGCACAAAAATAACAGATTTTTTTTAAAAAGCCTGATAGAGTAAGGGAAAGTTGCTTAATTCACATGGTTATGTCTACAGTATCATTGTAACTCAAGGCTTCCTTTTGCACTCCAATCCTCAAAACAACTCTGCCACCTAAAAAGACTTCAGTGCATTAGTTCATTTACTAACACAAAGATGTTATCACCTGAAACTTAGAGCTGAAGCAACACCAGTACAAACTCTGGTTATGTTTCCAGAATATAGCCCCAAAAACAGGCTTGCCTTTCCACAGACTTGCCTGAAGTTCATATCCACAAAAAGGCTTTACTTCTACATTCCCACGTTCTCAGCAGAAAAACTAGGTGAAGGAATGTCAGAAGAGTGTTATAAGGGGCAGCAAAGGCATGAGATCACTGGAAAAGTATGTTAATTCTGCCAAAATGTGATTTAAATGCAATATTGGTAAGCCACAAGTGAACCAAGGCACACAGTTTGGGTTAAAATAGCTCAAGCACAAGTGACCAAGTCATAACCTACATTCAGGAATGGATACTAGCAGCAGCATAGGCTTGTAATAGATCTAGCAGAGTCCAGGAAAGGTTTCTCTGCTGGCAGATACTAGTATGGTATTATGTCTGTCGTAAACAGTTTAATGATTCAAAAGCTAATACAAAGATGGAGAGAAAGATTGGCAAGTAAAGGCTTAGGAAGATTTTATACTAAAGCTTCCCTACTTTTCTAAGTTGTGTAGAAAAGAAAACAATCCATTATTATATTCAGTTTCTCTCTTCTGGGATAGAGATTCAAGCAAACATAGTTCAAGTTCTCTTTGTGTTGAGTATTAAAGTAGCTACCTGAGATTCTCTTTACCTTTATTTTTTTCTTACTTTTTCTGTTTAGCTTGCTACAATTTCAGGACTTAAACAATTTATTAAAAGGTAGAAGCAACAGCAATCCTTCTTCCACTTTAACTTGCAAGACTTAAAGAGAGGTAGTCATTTATAGCCTATAAGCTTTTCAACTCTCTATATAAAAAGATGAAAATACTAAAATAAATTTAAATTAATAATTAATGTATTTTATTATACAAGAAATTATTTCAGGATCACTCTTACCTCTGGTACCCTTTCATTACATCATCTCAAAAGGCTGGGGATGGGCAAGAGGCTGGGAGTGGACATAGCCAAGACAGCTGACCCAAACTGAACAGTGGGGTGGTCCATACACATGTGATGTTATGCTCAGCCCATGGTATGAAGGAGGTGAATATTTGGGCTCATGGTGTTTGTCTTCCCAGGTAACATGTCTATGTGCTGAGTTAAGTAGCTCAATATCTTCCTAAAGAATAGAAAGTAGTGAAAGAATTTCTTATTTTGTTTCCAAATATTGCTTTTTCCTTTCTTATTAAGCTTTCTTAATCTTGAAACAAGTATCTTTGTGATTATTATTTTTTTACTCCATGACCTAGATGGTAGAAGGATATGAGTGAATGGCAGGATGGCTTATTTTATTCCTCATTATCCTCCTCTGACTCTGTTAATAATAAATTTTCTTTATACTGTGTAAGTTAAACATGTTTTGCTCTTAGAGTATTTTTCTCCTGATCCTCATCTCAACTCATGAGCTCTTCATTTTCCCCCCTCCTCTGCTCAAATATAGTAGAGGAGAATGAGTGAATGGTTTTTGCAAGTGCCTGGCTTTGACCAGTGTCAAACCACCACACTATAACAAAATCCTTAGGCTCAATATTATTTTCATGTTATACACAGTGATGTCTTGTGTAGTAATCTAATAACTAAATGTGTTTCTTTTTTATGAAAGAAAAAAAAGTATAAATTAGTTTTCTTTCCTTTAATCTGAATTTAATGAAACAGGTTTCATAAAAGTAATAAGTTTATAAAAGTTCATGAAAGTAATAATCTTCTAATTAAATACTCTTTAAATGTTTTTCACATTCTAACTTTCTCAACAGGGAAACAAAAAACTTTTTACATTTTTGCATTTCCTCAGAAAATACAATGATTTGCATTAAATACCTTTTGTATTAATAGTATATGTCAATCTGAAAAAGGAAGGAGGGAAGGAGGAATTTTAGAAATGTGTCAGCATCTTAAAGCATCCTTTATACTGAGGGGCTGTTGCTGAACATTTTCTATTTCTGCTTGGTCAAAGGCAGGTGTAGGGACTCAGCCTTTTTTAGGATCAGATCCAACTTTGTTACTCCTTTGAGCCAAGATAAGACTAACACTTACTTAGTTGTAAACCATTTGTATGCTTATGTAATATACAATTTCGGAATAAAAATATGTCTCTATAAAAATTACCTTTCTGAATACAGCTAGGAAAATTCTTCCTAATTTCGGGCACTACTTTCATCTGATGATTAACTAGAAATTACTAAACCTATTTGCTTCAGCTTCTATTTCCAAATCAGTCCACTTATATGGGGGTATAAATTCTTGCTTAGAGGAAAATGGCTGCCTTCAGAATTCTTAGTGTTCTGAAAATGGAGGAAAAACTCTCTTATTCTTGTACTTTAATCTGAAATCCAAGAACAAAATTGCAGTATTACTTTTTTTATCATTACAGGGTAGTAAAATATAAGTCACATGGAATATATGTCTGATTTATAACCAGCTGTTTATAATTTTAAAAACTGTCCATGGTTACCATAACTTCTGGTTTTCCTCACTGCAATAAACTTTGTTGGAGCTTTTCAAAGTGAAATGAAGACAGATCACACATCTAAAATAATGCGAGGGGGAAGAGAGGAAGTTTTGTCCTGAAATGTTGGTACATAACTGTGTTATAGCATAGTAGTCTTCTGGGTAGTATTGTGAAAATATACAACATAATTTTGCTTAGAATTATGTCATACAATATATCTTCATGCTACTTAGTTACAATACCGTGGAATTTAATTTCCAAAAAATCTAATTCCAAGTGATACAACTTTGATAGAAAACCATATAAAACTTACAAAATAAATAGTAGTTGGCTAAACTGCCATTTGGTTTTATTAGTAGTCTTGCAATAAATCTTTCAGTTTGGGCCATAAAAACATTTTGCATGGTTCCTGTTGAGTTATGCCTGAAGTTTCATGACATGAAATGATAGATTGAAACAGGGACTGGTTGCACTAACAAAATCTGAAAAATGCTTGAGTCAGGTTGGTGTCAATATTTCAAGGCTTTATCCAATATATATATTTTATGTGTGATATTACCTGAGGACTACATCAGGATGAGTACCGCATTTCTTTACAATGGAAGATTGAATGTAAGGTTTTGCAGGGTGACAGAAGTTCTCTAATTATGCCACCAATTTGCACATCCATGAAATAATATATTATAAAATCATGTAGAAAGTTTCAAGAAAACTTCCATTGTGCAGTAACAAGTAAATTACAGTAATTTCAGGACTACAAGGCCCACACTTTTGACTAAAATTTTGATGGAAACCCGGAAGTGCGCTTTATAATCTGGTGCACCCTATATATGGACAAACTTTGGAAATTTGCCAACCCGGAAGTGTGAGCCACAAGAGCCATGGGGGGAGCCGGCAGGGCCGCAGCCAGCAGGGTCTGGCGGGGCCACAGCAGGCATGGGCAGGTGGGGCCGTGATGCCAGGGCCGGTGGGGCTGTAGCTGATAGAGGCAGGCGGGGTTGTGGTGCCCGGGGCAGCGGGGCCACAGCCTATAGGGGCAGGCAGGGCTGACAGGCTGCGGCTGATAGGGCAGGCAGAGCAAGTGGGTCCACGGCCAGCATGAGCAGACAAGGCCAGTGGGGCTGTAGCCAGCACGGGCAGGCAGGGCTGCGGTGCTGTGGCCAGCAGGGCCACAGCCGACAGGGGCAGGCAGGGCTGCGGTGCCACAGCTGGTAGGTGCAGGCAGGGCCACAGTGCTGGGGCTGGCAGGGCTGCAGCCTGCATGGGTAGGCGGGGCCGCGGCTCTGGGACCAGTGGAGCCACAGCCAATAGGGGCAAGAGGGGCCACAACTGGCAGGAACAAGCCGTGTGGGGGGAGCTGGCGGTGGATCCTCGCTGCAAAAAATAGTGTGCCTTATAATCTGGTGCGCCTTGTATATAGGCAAAAGTTCAGAAATTTGCCGACACCTGGAAGTGCGCCTTATAATCCAGTGTGCCTTATAGTCCTGAGATTACTGTATATATCTGTCCTACATAGTAGTTAATAGTGAAGTCAGAAAGAAGGATTTCACACGTGTGCTCTGCAAGTGAATGCAAGTTTTTAACATTTTAAGAGGCAGAAAGCAATTGAGCTGAACCATCAACAACTAATGACAGAATATTCAGAGTGAGTCTTAACCCTTTCAATCAATTCAACACTAGCATCTTATTTTAGAAAGAATTGGGCTGTTTTATGAACAAACACTGTTTTAATGTTACTTTTTGAACTAAAATGGATAATTCAATATTCTCAAACATTAGTTATTTAAGAGGCACCATAATATGTCATTTTTTTATTACTGCATATCACATTGCAGAAATATGAGGTTATGAATGCAAATATCAATGTCCTTAAATTTATGTATACACGATATAAGGAAAGATTTTGAGTTATTAATGTAATCTTCAATGATTGCTTAGTCTGTAGTACTGTTGGCATTTACTGTTAAACTCTTCCCTTGCAGAGCCATACAGACTGCTAAGAAGGAATATACAATTAATGTGCACATAATGAAATATTAAGATTAGAATAGAATAGAATAGAATAGAATAGAATAGAATAGAATAGAATAGAATAGAATAGTTGGAAGGGACCTAAAACAATCTTCTAGTCCAACTGTCAGATGGGTTATGTGTTTATACACATATATTGACAAGGTGACTATATGTTGGTCACCTGTATTGGTGATACATTTGTCAAGGTGACTAATCTTGGTGTAATGAGAAAGTACTACATATGAGCTTTCTGTTAGCAGGAATAACTGCAAGGATCTCCATGAGCTGCAATTTGTGCTGGAATGTTTTACTCACACTGTTTCTAAAAGACAAGCGGTTTTCTTATGAATCAGCGTGGCAATAAAATATTACTTGCCACATAATCAGATGTAAGCTATGCTTTGTTTTAATGTTAAAATGTTATTAAAAGCTTATTGCTTTATCTCAGGTCAAATGCAATCTTAACAGTATGTATTCTGATTTAAAAAAAAAAAAATGTTTCATACAATAAGGTGACTAGTAAGCAGAATAAAAGATATGCTCTTTTCATTTAATCAGGGATGCATTCTAAAGAATTCCATTGATAAGGATCTATTAACAAAGACCTGACAGTTGCTAGGAGCTGAGAGGCAGAACTGAATGCAAACAGGGAACTCATTTGTAAAACGATTACCAGTGTCGTATCCCTGATCTCAATTAACTGCCAGCTGAAGTCAGATTCTCTTAATGTGATCCATTTTAACATAACAAGAGTAAATAGTTTTGCCATGCAGAACAAACTGATTATTTCAGACACAGTGGAGACCTTACTTAATATGTCAGATTATGAATTCATGCTAAATAAGTTAATGAAAAGATTAATATCAGTGACAACAGTGTTTCCAGATATAACTCCTTATTATATCTAAAATAGGTACTCATTTTTTTTTTTCTCTCATTTTTTTATTTTTTCCCCTGGCTAATAGACATTTTCATTGAAATGCATAATTTTCTGTACCACTTGAAAGTATCTGGTAAATTGAGAGTTTAATCTGCTTTTACGAAGATATATTACTATGGATTGCTCATGATAGTTTTCAGTCCTTAGGTATGAGTCTGCACCAGCAGGAAAATGCCTTTACATTGTATAAGTTTTACTCAAACTAATTTCAGAGAACAATCTCAGGTGGGGTAGGTAGTATTTGTATAACATTTAATCCTCACCACTCCAATGCTTTAATTAAGTTAGCTTTCTTAAAGCAAGACATTGATACAGGCTTTCATCTTTTAAGGTATAAGTGGTTGCATTGATTTCAATGAACACATTTTATTCTTCATTCTTCACCATATCCTTTGTTTTCTGTCATTATGCTTTTTTTCTACTTATGTAGTTACATATGAGAGTCATAATAATCCTTCCTTCCTTACATATTCTTGAGGGGTTAAACAATAACTGTTACCATATATTAGAATATTAAATTAAAAATCAACCTAGTACTGTAGTGTTTCAGAAGATAAAAAATTAGTAGTCTTTTCCTCAAAATTCTTCATTTTCTGTTCATAAAGCAGGAGGGGAAAATATTGACACAAGTGTACATTGGGGTTAAAACATGGAAGCATACTAAAACTTGCCATCTTTCAGAAAATAATTTGCACTTCATGATGTTACAAAGGGAACAGCTCCCTTACTTCCTTCTACCAGCTTAGTGAAATAATTAAATTTATAAAATTATTGTAAAAACAGGTAGGAATGATCCTGCCCTTTCTTAAATATCTCAAAAATACTATTGATCAGCATATATGTTAACAAAAAAGAAAATAGACATAACCTTTGTAATTTTCAGTAGGCTTAGGTTGTCACAATTAAGTAAAAGAGATTGGCGGGTGGAATGAAGCATTATTTATATATGCTGAAAAACATGTACCAAAGAAACCCCATAATCTATAGTTTAAAGTAACTGTCATAGTCACTTATCAAGTGATGTGTGACAGAAGTTTTCTAACAGTATGGTGTTGACAAATACTTTAGGATTGGAATTTATTTTTTTTTTTTTTTTGGGGGGCTTCTTTGTAGAATTCTGTGGAAATACATGTAGTGTCATGGAAATAAAATTTAGTCCATCACAAAATTAATAATCTGAAATAGTGATATTTGGTTGCTCCTCATTGTCAGCGTTTGAAGAGTGAATCTAAAACATGTTAAAATTCTCCCTGTACAATCTTCAAGATGTCTTTAATTAATTCAAGGAGGATATGACATAGCTTTCCTAGTGATAATGAAATATAAAATGAATTTAATGAAGGAAAACCAGGCTAGTATTCTTTCAAGACCTATCCTATAAACACCCATATAAGAAAGTGCTCACATAGTACTACATATTCAAAAAAAGGTGAAAATCCAGTTATTTTTTGCCCATTGCTAAAACTGTGGTTATCTGATCAGAAGAAAAAAAAAAAAAAAAAAAAAAAAA
>PYHW01009979.1:10474938-10513351 GCA_013186435.1 Turdus rufiventris
ATTTTTTTTTTCTCTATATCTATAATCCAGTGACTGAATACACAGTTTAGAAAGCAAACCCCTAGCTCGGTTGACATGTGCTCCACAATATACTCTGTCTGTGCTAGGCAGCCGTAGCACATCCTTCCTGATCTGAAGGAGCAGAACATTTTAGCAGATGGGCTGAGAAAGTCAGGGCTGCTTGGACTAGATAAAAGAAGATTCCTCATGGCAGCCTTCCAGTGTCCAAATGGGACCTACAGGGCCTTCAGGGGAGCTGGAGAAGGACTTCCATCAAGAACTGTAGTGGTAGTGATGCCAAAATATTTTTGCTTTTTATATATTTTTCATATGTTCTTAGCTGTGTAGACTATTAGTGTTATGTAATTTCTTAGCTAAATTCAGTACTTTGTTAGACAAACAGATTTCTGGAATCTTATTCTAATCTTGCTTCTTCAGTGAAAGGTCGTGATTCACTTTCACATGTATTTAGACGTAAACTGTGTGGGGCTAGAAGCAAGGGGGGAGGCTTCAGTAGGGGCAAAATCAAGAGACGGAATTAATTGCAATTTTAATTGGGCATTCTTTTATTCTATTATGCTAATTTGACAAACTTATAAAAGAGCTGAAGCCCTACATCACTTGTTCGTTCTGCCATAAATGCACTTGGAGGACTTTCAGTAAATGGTAACTGCTTTTATCATTGTAATCTTGTATGGCTTATGATTTTAGGGTAGAAAAGGCATTGATAGAAAAATGAGTAATGGGACAAGTGACATTTAGATTAAATATTAGGAAGAAATTTTTCACTTTGAGAGTGATTAGACACTGGAACAGGTTGCCCAGAGATGTTGTGGACACCCCAATCCTGGCAGTGTTTAAAATCAGGTTGGGAGTTGGGACTAGATTATCTTCAAAGTCTATTCCAACCCCCTAACATTCTATGATTTTATGTTTCTAGCAGATTTTATGGAATCAACTGACATCCACTCTACTTTTTATTACATTCTTGTTTATTTTCTGTAACATGATATGAAAGGTAATGTAGTATTTAAATCATCCATCATATTAATAAGGATAGGAATTTTGCCCTATGTCATAATTCCAGTTGTAATATTTTAAGATAAAATGAAAAACTAATGAAATGTGAATGGATTTCACACTCCTTTATATTTCACCAATATTCTTAAAGTTAGAAGCTCAAAAACTAGTTTTTGCTTTCAAATGTGTGGTGTTTTTACCGTGAGTTTTCATGCTTTGATGTCTATATATGGAATAGTCATCTTTGTCTTCCTTTTAAAAAGCATGATGATTCTACTAATTTTATAAAGAATTTAGGTGTACACAGGCACTTAGAGCTATCCTTCTTTGCTCAGAAGTTTCAAAAGTGAAGATTTGTGTATTCCATAAAAATAATTTATTTAGGCTTTTCCCTAGTATATGTCCTATACTTGCAACAATAAATTTGTGATTAATGAGATTTGACATGACCTGCCACTTAGAAATTTCAAAAAGGAATGCTGCTTAATATTAGTCTATCAGAAATGACACACATGTCACCATGTGATTAGCTTTTCAGACATTGCCCAGGAATAGCCTCGTTTCCTTGGGCATAAAAACACTGACACTGAGGAAATAAGGATGATGCCTGTCATGTTCTCCTTTTCTCCACCAAAACTCTTCCAAAAAGCCTATGGGGTTTTTCTCTTCTCTTCCAAGAGACTACAAAAGAATATTTGTTCAACACTTTTCTATGAGAGATGTACTATACGTGAACTGAGATCACCTTCGAAAAAAATGTTTTTGATATACTAACAAATTTTGATTGAGGGATTCTTACAAAGCTGAAGGGGAAAACAGAGATATATGCTTGTATATGCACACAAATGTTCACACAGTTTTCTTTAATTTATAATATTGCACACTGTTCTGGATACCCAATATAGCTGTTAACTATTGCAACTAATGGTTTTAATTGGTACCATGAGAGAACAATAACTAGAGAAAGGAGATCAAATATTAAAGTTTCTATATTATTCATTGTGATGCAAGAAATGTATTAGGAAATAATTTTTAGGTATAATATTGTATATAGACATATATAAGCAAAAATGTTGCTATATATGCACATGCAGGGACTCAAATATATTTTAGTGCAATTGTTTTTTTTTTTTTTTTCTGGAGAACACAAGGGAATAAAAAATATGTGAGACCAAGAACGCTTTTTGGCTATAGTAAAAGCTTTAGAAATCCTTATTTTCAACCACTCACATGTTCAGGCAGCAAAAAGCATTAGAAGTGTGCAAATGCCTTCCGAGATGGTATCTGACATTGAGTAGAATAGTGGTACTTTTTGTGCTTTTTGGGTTTTATAGCCAAAGATATGAGGGATTGTAAGAAAGAACATCTATAAATTGTTTCTGACTTTTAGTTCAGAATCAATATTAGGCAATGGCAGTCATTTTCATATAATTATATGTGTTGGACCTCTTTTCAAGGGGGTAATATGACTAAAAATGCTTTTCACCTTGGCAATAACTGTTGTAGTTTGTAGTGTTTTACACAATGACAGCAGGACTTAAAGTTGGGAAGAAGGTCAATTCTTCAGACAGTGATGCCTTGGGGAAACCAGAAATTGTTCCACTTCTCAGTCTGTGAAGCTACTGGCATGCCAAATAGTCACAAAGCACTTCAGTGCCTCAGGCCATTTCAAAGTCAGAGCTTCTTCATTCTTATTGTAATACATGTACACTGCTTAATAAGAAATAGACTTTTAAGAAGAGTATATTATTGTGTACGAGAAATCCCAGTTACTTACATACAGCACCATTTACTAAAAGAGATTTCTAAGGAAGTCCAACATACTCATATTTGAAGAAAATATGATAAGAGATGAATAATGTACTCACTTTAACTTTTCAAAAAGAAAAAGCATGAAGTCTGTCATTGTCCTTAGAAACAAAAAGTCTGAAGATTGGTATCACTTTCCAAAGCCCACCAATAAATTAATGTATTTTTGAACTCAAATAAATATATATGTATACTAATAGACTCCAGCTATTTTATGAGAGTTTCAGAAGAGAAGTAATGGTTTTGGAATTGAAACCGAAAAGCAAAACTTAAAATTGAGAGGAGAAAAAGCAAAAAACCACCAAATAAACCAAGGAATATTTTGTTTGTCTTACACCTAATTTTTTTTTTCCTTTTCTGTGTTGTAAACAAAAGAAAATAATGTATCCTCGTTAGCCAGTGTTTATCAAACTTACGTTACTGTCCATCTGTTCACAGCTCTTTAACAATACTTTTAGAAAGCACATTTTTTTAAAGGAGGCAAATAATAAACACTCGCATTTATTCTAGAGTTAGATAATGGAGAAAAAAAACTTTACAAAGCCAAATTTGACTCTCTAATCTGAGTCTAGTTCTAAAAAACAGGCTTGAATTGTCTTACAGTACGGAAGTTTAAGTTATTCTGAATGTATTGACAATCATCTAATATTTATTGAGTTTTGGGGAAAAACGACATGAAGTCTTCTCATTTGTAAGAGAGTAAGGTGAGAAAATATAGTAAAGATACAATCAGTTGAAATTGCATGAAGGAAATGAACCAAATAGCAAGAAAAGTTCATTTAAATGAAAGATTCATAAAAATACCACATGATGTTCTGTGGTAGGTTTTTTCATCATTAGCCCCTCAGATTAAACCAACAGTGCTGTAACAATGGTGCATTACATGTATTTGCTTTCATATTTATGAAAAATCTAAGTCAAAGGGAATGAACAAGCCAAAACCAAAATTATTAGGATACACATGCTGACATAATTTGTAACATTCTGCCTATCAAAGGGGTAGTTCTTACCTTGTAGAGTAACAAAATCTGGAAGTGAAAAAAAAAACAGAAAAGCTTTTCTTACCATTGGAGTGTTAAGTAGATTGAAAAACAATGTGGTTTCAGAGAGAAAACGGCTACAAATTGTCACCATTTATGTAATTATTGCTGACTGTTGAAAATGTAGATCGTGTCTAAAAACATTAAGGCAGAAGAAAAGCATAAAAACTCCACAGGTATTTTAACTTATCCTAACAAAGTAAATATGTATAAGCTCTGGTGCAACATGGTGCTTTATATTTAAACAGCTAAGCATTTGTAAGAGTAATAAACTTCCCTGATAATAAGTAATACCTGATTATTTATCATATATTATTTATTATTTAGGGTCATGTGACAGGTTTCTGTCACATGAGACCTTAAAACTCATGAACTTCACTTTCGTTGTGTTTTTCATAGATTTGCGTAGTTTGAACCTTGTAGTCAAATAAATAACTATTGTATGATGCAGCCAGACCAACCTAGTGGCCTTCTTTGATTGGATGACTACATCAGTGGACAACATACGATAGGGAAAAACGAGTACGTAATCTTGGACTTTTGTTCAAAAATCTTACTGCAGATTTCCTGTTAGTGGCTTAAACTAATGTGGCCCTAATCTTGGACCATTGTCCAATTTTACCTCAAAGTACCACAATGCAAGTGTAATTCTGCATTTCTAATTCATAGATTTTATGGTTATTACATACTGGGTTTAAAGACGTCAGATTTCTGAAAACTCCAATCTGTCACTGAGACCTCTTGAATATATTGCTTCTAAAGAGAGGTCCAACACTATCACCCAGAGTGTTATGGGCATGCTGTGACATGTAGCTGCTTCCAACATGGGGAAAGTCAGTACAAGTTAATTGAATAGCAAATTGGCACAGCAAGTAAGGACACAACTCACACCTTAGGTCGTAACAAATGGAGGACAATTATGTATCCTATAGCAAATGTTTGTGTGAAATCTTGAAAAAATGAGCCTCCTTTACAATTTTAATATAAGTGCTCTAACATTGGCTGGTGTGATTTTGAAAAACAGCCTTTTAATTTATGCATTTTATGCCAGTCTGGGTTCATTTTAGTTTCAGTTAATTTGTTCCTGCATGTAACCCCCAGGAAAATACAGACACTTTAATTAGAATTTAGACAGATTCCACCATTTGCTAAAAAATTCCTTCAGTTTTTTATGTGTACTTACTAATTTTCTGTAACCAAACTTTGCTTTCATGATGGTTTGTCAGACTATTCTTTTACATAGTAAATGTCAAAGACATTTAATAAGGATGATGAAACTCAAATTCTACATTTTCCTAAGACTTAATCTACACTTTTCAAACAATTCCATTAGAAAAAAATTGGGTAGGTTTCAGTCAAAACATATAAGCTTGCAAAATTATTTCAATTCTATTTCTAAATTGTTTAGGAAGCATTATCTGTAACCGAAGTCTCACACAATATAAAGTCTACTTTTAAAATTGGTTTGGTTGGTAGACCAAAAAATCAACCTGCTTCATTAATGATAATTAATGTGTACTAAATATCTTCCCTTTCAACTGTCTAGGATTGCTCGAAGTTAAAATGTGGTATCATTTCCCTCTTCTCTGACTTTTTATAGATGTTGTTCATAAACTATTCATTTGAATTATTCTCAATTTCAAATGAAGCTGTAGTCTCACTGAAGGATGGGAACTGTAATTGGCTTGGAGTGGTTCTTCATGTAATACTTGTGTCTACAAAAACAAGATAATTAGAAGCAAAGATTTTTGTACATTAAAGTTGAAGTGGGAGCTAGGAATGAATTTTCAGTTTATTTTCCTGTTAATGGAGAGAGTGACATGAAGTGTTGAACATATCAATGTGCAGTATGCTAATGGGCAGGGAAGGAAAATGGCTGCCTGGTGGGATAAGACTTCAGCATCCTCTAAAACTTGGTCAGAGTTTTTCATCCTCCCTGCATCTCCTTCAGAAACTGCAGAAAGATATTTGCAAGTTTATGTCCTCAATTTTCTAGGACCTAAATTTTTGCTTCTTTGACATAAATGTGCATGCTTGGGTAAGGCGGATATCAAAAAATGTTTTGCCCAGTAGAGCAGTAGGTAGCACATAAGAGAGTATATTTGCTGTTAATAAGGCAAATATGTCTAATTTTTTCTAAAATTTTATAAAAAGAACTAATATTTCTAAAATTTTTCAGTGTTAGGAATTATATTAATGCTCCATGTATTCTTCAAAGCCTGATGGAATTTGTGAGACTCTTTTGTCGAAATATGTAAAGCTATTTTTTTTCTTGTCTTCTTTATTACTCCTTGCTTTTGTTCTGAACATTTCTCAATCCTATATATTGAGATATTTTGATAGAAAATATATGTTAATGGGGCCACTAAACAGAAAATGTGTCTTTTGAAATATTTTCTTAACCTCACTTCAGTTCTCCAAACTGAATTTTAATGAATTGCAATTGTTAATTTTTCTATTGACTTTCCATACTGTTATGCTTTACACTTGTACTGATATAGTTCAGAATATTTATTTGAAAACTAATTATAGTCCTGTCCATGATATTTAAATAAAGAATCCTTTAATTTCTTCTTGTTATATTTGCTAATTGCCTGTACACGCAAAGATTATAACCAGCACAAACCTACTGCTCTTTTTGTTTTACATGAGAAAGGATCACAACTATTGTTACTTTAAGGAATAGGTACAACTTAAAAGAATGATGACATCTTCTGGTATTGGAAGTGTTGCAATCCTCTTTGCATGAGCTGCACTGCTCCAACACCGTATCAACAGCTGAAAACATAATGATCTTCAGAAGTGGTTCCTGGTTGCATGTTTAGTACTGGACTTCCCTACTGCACTGTAGAAACAAATATTATGCTGATGAAGAAATCTTGCATTAAGTTTAATTTGAAATAAAAATGTAACAAACCTAGGTTCTCAGGTGTACTTCAGAGTGTAACTATAATTCCTATTGGTATTACCATAATGGGCCACAACCTCTGTACTCAGTTTTCCAGGTCTCAGAACAATGCTTAAGCGTTAGGCTCTGTTATGCTATGACCTACCTTCAGTCATGTTTTACTTGGTTTAGCTGTGACAGCAGTTTGTCCAAATGACTGCCTATGGTTAATTTGTTTTACTTTTATTTGTCTTTGTGTGATACAACAATCATTTTAGGTAAAAAGGAGTGGCAAGCACTTCACATAGAATGGGATAGTTTAAATTCTAACATACTGATGCAGTGTAGAAAAGCACAGGCCTGGTACAATATCAGAGTCCTTCAGAAGTCAAGACACAGCTTTGAGAACTCAGCCATGGTCATTAATACTATGCAGACATGGAGCTAGACAAAATTTGGCGTAACAAAAAAAAGCCTATGTAAGAGACACAATATTTAGCGAACTTGAAGGTAAAGTGGAGCTACAGAATAATAAAGAAAGAGCAAAGGTATAAAAATATGTTAGTAAACATGACCCCAAGTATATTCCATGCCAAGGAAAAAGAACCATCACTATGGACATAATTTTCTTTCCAGTGGTAGAGTCTAGACTTGCTGTGATTCCCTCATTACCACCCTGGTAATGTCACTGGCTTGGACAGATCTACTGTTCACTGGGAAAATACTGGCTGGATAGCTGACCCCAAGGAGTTTTGATGAACGGAGTTAGATTCAGCAGGTGATTGTTCACAAGTGTATTTGGGCCAGTCCTGTTTAATACACTTATCAATGACCTGGAAGAGGCAATTGAGTGCACCCTCAGCCAGTTTGCAGACAGCAGCAAATGGGGCAGGATTATGGATCTGCTGGGTGGAAGGCTCTGCAGAGGGATCTGGAGAGGCTGGATTAATGGGCTGAGTACAATTGCATAATGTTGAACAAGGTGAAGTGCCAGGTGCTGAACTTTGATCCCATCTAAGTGCATATGCTGAAACATGTCCAAAGAAGGTCAACAGATATTGAAGCACAAGTCCAATGAGGGTTGGTTGAGAGAGTTGTGAGTGTTGGGCCTGGAGAAAATGAGGTTGACAGGAGATTCTATGACTCTCTATGAAGAGATTGTAGTGAGGAGGGTGTTGACCTTTTCTCCCAGACAACAAGCAATAGGATGATAGGATATTAGGAAAAAGTTTTTTACTGGAAGAGTGATCAAATACTGGAACTGTCTTCCTGAGGAGGTAGCAGAGTCACTATCCCTGGATGTGCTTAAAAAAAAGCCTGGATGTGGCACTCAGTGCCATGGTTTTGTTGAGGTGTTAGGACATGGGTTGGACTCAATGAACTTGAGGGTCTCTTCTAACATAGTGATCTGTGATTCTGTGACAAGAATAAATGGTCTCCAGTTGTGCAAAGGGAGAATTTGATTGGGTACTAGAAAAATAATTGTTCACAGAAAGAGTTTTTAAGAATTATAACACAGATCAAAAGGAGGTAGCTGAGTCGTCAAGTAGGCAAGTCACTGTAGCTGGAGGTATTTAAAAAATGTGGCACTTGGGGACATAGTTTGTGGTGAATTTGGCAGTGTTAGGTTAATGATTGTAATGCCTTGAGAGGCTACCTAGAACAGAGGCTAGACAGGGTTAAAGGAATAAAGTAGGTATTTATTGAAAAGGCTTTCAAAGATGCACCTTGGGCAGCACAAGAGCCTGGCCGAGGCTACACCCAAGATGGATGACCACTCATGAGTTTTCACACTTTTATAAGTTTTAATCCACTTACATATTTGGGGTTAATTGTCTAATTACATCTTCAGGTTATGAAGTCCCATTCTCACAGTTTGCTCTCCTCAATTTGCCATTGATTACACTCTTTGGGCCCGAAGCTTCTATGGTGCTCTTGGTTCTTGGGCACGAAAAGTATTGCTTTGTCCAATAAACTGTGAAGAGAACTTGCTAACGCTTTATATGAAGTTCAGAGTCATATACTAATGCAGTACAGAATCTGTAAAATATGAAAGCTAACACTTAAAAACAGGACACCAAAACCTGCATCCCTGGCCCCACTGGTCTTGGTTTGGTATTGTGGCTGCAGAAATGTATTATGAAATTTGCTCTGAAATAGTTTAGGATTGTGAAATTCAGTTTCTCAGAGACCTAGGCCAGGCAAGCCCACTCTGGAGCCCTAAACTCTTTTAGTTTAAAACTGCTAACCCTTGCTCTGTCTCTGCAGGCCTTTAGGAAAGTCTCTGTCTATTTTCCTTGTAAGCCTGCTCTATATATTAAAAAGCAACTATAAGGTCTTTTTAGAGCGTTTTCTAGGCTGAGCAACCCCAACCCTCTCATCCTTTTATCATAGGAGAGGTGTTCAAGTCTTCCTATCGTTTCTGTGGCCTTTCCCTGGAAAGGCCACACCAACAGGTCTTTTTTGTGCTGGGGACCCCAAATCTGAATGCAATAGTCCAGGTGGGGTTCAAGAAAGCAAAACAAATGAGGAGGATTATCTCCCTCAACCTGCTGGCCATACTACTTTCAATACAGCCCAGTTTTCTTGGCTGCAAGCACACATTGCTGGCCCATACCTAATTTTATATCCAATGTCCATTGTTCACAGATGAAGGATGTTGAGAGAGTAATACTTGTGCTAGTGTTTTCTTTGTCATGAAGTTATCTTGTTTTGACAAAAACAAATAAACAACAAAGTTTATCTCTTATATTTTACTATTGGTGCTTACCTGAAGTTCTACAGTAATATATCATCAATTCACTGGTCCACTGGTAATGTATGAAAGATAATGTGTAATCAACACACCATGACTTTGATGATAACTTCACGATAATGAATTACCAGGGCAATGCCATCAGGTGCATACTAATTACTGATCATATCACTGTAGTGTGAATTTCATTGCTGTTTTTACAAGCAAGAAGCTTGCTGAGGGTGATCAGCCTGTACTTCTGATAGAAGGGTAGCTCCTGAGAGGTCAAAATGTGATCTAAAACTCTACTGTTACTGAAACTTAGTTTCAAAATCTTACTGTTGGCACAGAAAGCCCCAAGCTATTCTGCCTTACTGATATATATATATATATATATATATATATATATATATATATATATATTTATGCAGCAAAAAAGCCATTACTTTGTCTTTTGTATTTGCCCATTCAGGTGTATTTTAAAACTGAAACTCATTCTCAGTGCATATCTTCATAGGAATTTGTGGTAGATGTTATAACTAGGGCTAGCAGCCATAAACTGTGGCTTGGGAAGTTCAGATTGTACATTTAAAGAATGAAAACAGAGAGAAAACCTGGAGAGTAATGCAAAAACAGACTTCTCAGAGATTATGCAGTTTCTCTCACTAGAGGTTTTTTACAAGTTGCCTAGAAGAAAACAGGCTGAATGACCTAGCACTGAGATCAGCTCCTCCAATGTCCAACCAACTGTTCATAGAATCACAGAGTAAACTGAGTTGGAGGGCATCCAGCAATCATCATTTAGTCCAATTTCCAGCTTTTCTATTATTCTGAATGACTGAATTAATACTTTGCAAGGCCCTTATCCCTTGCATGTATATTTTCTCCAATAATTACAGAAATTCTTTTCTACAACCACTTAGCATTTACTATGAATTCTCTATGAGGGTATCAGTAAGATTATTAATTGCCAATTTGTTCATTAGAGATAAGTAGAGAACTAGATATTTCTTTTGCCTTAAAGTGAAATATGAATTGTCTCTGCCTTCACTAAGTCATCATATAAATACTACTGTCTAACAAGTATAAATGTATATAAAATGAAATTGTTGAGGTGACATTTTACAAGAAACAGAATAAACCAGTAAACCTTTATAGCAAGTAAATAATTAAGGTCAAAAGAGCTTTTAAAAATTTTTTATTAAAAAAAAATGAAATCAAAAGGCATTTCAAAACTGCACATTCTATAGCAGAACATAAATAGAATATTAAAAGATAGTAATTACAACTAAATGATCATGACAACTTCATAAAATAGTAAGAGATGGTTTCCTGAATTTAGGGAACACATTCTTAATAAATATATTTCTAAAAGAAATACAGAGTTCTCTCCAGGACTTTGGAGATGAAAAATTGTTTTTCTCTACAATCATACCCACAGATATATAATAAATCTTAGAAAAAAAATAACAGAAAAGGATATCCCCACACTTGCACCAAACCAAACCAAACCAATGAAATTTACTTTTAATTATCTTAGATAAACAATGATTTTGAATCCCAGTTCAGGTGCCAAGATATCCCCATTCTCATGAGAGGAAATACTGTGTAGGAAATTCTATGATATAAGAGGGCTCTGGAAATCACTCTATTCAAGTCACTTCCCGATTCCATCCTGCTAGTGAGCTGTTGAGCATTGCCTTCTCTCCACCCCACCCAACTTTTGTGGCTATTTTGTTGGACTTCTAACCAGTCAGTGTTTACAGGAACTGAAGAAATTTAGTACAGGATAAATTATGCTCCAGGTTTTGAGTTGAAGAGAAAGAAAGCTAAGAAATAGATTTTTCAATTACCTTTGGTAGTCCATTAGAAGGCTGCCAAATCATTATTATGCATTAAAATCTTACACTGTATTTTCCTCTTTTTTAAAAAACTTGTTTGTTTGTTAGAATTAAGACCTCAGTCACATCCCAGAATCTCATTTTATCCCAAAGTCTGTTTTCCTGTAATGAAATGCAGGATCTTTTATCTACTGCTGTTTCAAGAATTTTGCTTTTCCACTGTACCTATAAATAGTAATTAAGGATAGCAGGTCATATATGGAAAGCAGGTGTATAAGACAAACAAGACTGGTATCTGAAGAAACATTCATTAGGGACAAGTACTCCCTCTTAAGAAATTCTGCCTCGTTAAGGGATAATCATGAATGCATCAATAAGGTGACATAACTGATTACTTGTGCATCTGTCTCAATAATTTTTGTGCTGCTTAGTTCTGCCAGCAGTGGCAGGCAGGAACAAATTGCCACTGCATTATAATGTTATACTGATATTAGTGGAGTCACAATTGGTGATTTCATTTTGATTTAAACGGTAAGAACTTATAAAGTTGCCTTATGCAAATGTGGTTGAACTTGATGCTCAGATGATTGGTGCTGACACAAAAATGTCTATAAAGGTCATTAACAGACTAAAATTTGATTTCTATTGAAGAACATCATTACAATTTGCATGATTAATACTAAAGAGTCGCTGTTGTATAAGCAGAAGTTTCTAAAAACAGCATCTGCAAAGCGTTGCTTAGCAATAGTTATGTATATTTTAGCTGCAAGAATATGTGTTGGGACAAAGTTAAAGACTATGTTTTTTGGAAAAGAAATAATTAAGTTCAGACATATTGAACTTGAATTTAATTTTAAAGTATACAGATAGTATGTTTAATGCTAAAACAATTGTGGTTGTTTGTTAGTGTGACATATGATTTCAAGTTGCATGTAAGTGAAAGGGAAGGGAAGAAAAGGCAGCAAGAATCTATTTGCTTCAAATTACATATAAGTGGAAAGAAGAATATTAAAAATTTCCTAAAAAATATCACTTTTTTTGTTGTCTTCAGTAGGTCCAAGAAAAACAAAAGGTGGTATAAGACCACTTGGGCATCCATAAATCACTAAAATTTTATATGATGAAAACTAGGTGCCACAAGATGATCAGAATCCACAATTTTTAAATTGTCTTCCATCACAGAATTGTTGGCCCAGTTCTATAAGTGTAAATCTAATGCCTGTGCACACAGAAATAGAAATCCAAATCTCACTTGATTTTTTTTTTCTCAGCTTATATCCCAGAAGTAGTAAAAGGCATATTAGCTCCCTGTATTAGGGCTTTTTTTCTGCTTTGTGACTCAGGGACTGGAGACAACTACAAAAATTCTGTGACTTTTTCTGGCTGCTGTTATGGACTTGCTGCTAATTTTTGGGCAGGCATAGACAGGCTCCAAGCCTTTCAGAGAGGTAAGCATTTAAACGCAGCCAGTGTTAAATCTTTAAAAAGGTGTAATTCCTTGGAGAAGGAGAAACCATTGAAACTTACTGCTTTGTATTTGAAATTCTTTGTTTTAGGCAGAAAAAAAGGATCATGTTTTAAGAGGACAGATATAGGCCTGAGTTATTTGGTTGTACTCATCAAATTTTATAATTTTTAATTATCAAAAATATTATGAATAATAATAAGGTTGACCATAATTGGGGGGTACTATAAATTTTTGAAAACAGAATCCGAATTTATAATGACTTCAAAGTAGGCCCTTTAAATTTGAGACCATCACATTTTATTTTAGTTATGATAGCACTTTTACTGCCCTTACAGTATGAAAAAAGACCTCTATATAATGATCATGGATTGCTAAGACAGGCTTGTTGGTTACAAGCTGCAGCTTTTGCAGTCATCAATGTTGTACTGGGTAACATTCAAAATACCTATTAAAATGCATTCTGTAATTCAAAGAATTAGTGGTGGGCATCGCTAGGACACTTGTTTTCTGGAAGTTGTGAAAATAATTAGAAGCAGGAGAAAATCTCTAAAAGCCTAAGACCTGAAGGTTTATTTCAAAGGATCTGGTTTGCTTGATTTTTCCTGAACTATTGTCTAATTTACATACCCCATTCCCAAGGTTATTAAAAATTTTAAGAAAACTTATTTTTTTTCCTGAAGTGAACTATCTTTTATAATTGTCATGTTATTTCACTGTATTATTACACTTCCCATCAAAAGACTTGATTATAATCTAGATTCTGTACTTATCAGAGACTCACCTTAAAACAGTCCTCAGATTTCTGTCATACAGAGCATAACCGAGTGAAAGGGGTTATTGCACAATACTCCTCCATTACAGACAGCTCAATGAAGGACTGGGAAATATCCAGCTGCTAATGTGTTTTAAATTACATGCCCTTATATTGTGTGCTTTCTAATATTAGGAAAATTGGTGCCCTCTCTCTTCTACTCAGATAAAAAGAATTCATTCAATCTCACATGAGACATTTTAGTTGTTCAGAACATAATCAGGAATATCAATTTTCTAATCAAAGAAAAAAAAAAACAAAAAAGAAAGGGTTTCATTTTGTAGTATAGCAGAACCAAAAAATCCAGATATAGGTGATTTAGACAATACAGACAAAGACATTTCAGCCAAATTATACTGGCTTCCTTCAGTATTGTAACTCCTCTTGAGTTCCCTCGTTAAGTGTACCAACAGAGTGCTACCTCAAGCCCTTTTTCCAGAAGAACTAGTAGGCTGTAGCATGTGTTTTTTTCTCCATGGATCTCTGTGGCACAGTATTTGAGCTCCTCTGTCACCCTATCCCCTTTCCATAATTTCATATTACTAATATCCACTTCCATGTTGCTAAATTCTCCAAAACTCAACTTTATATCTCCCATTATACGTAAAAAATATAAAAATCAACACAGTTGAAAGTCTTAAGGTGTAAGGAGCTAAAAGGAGCTGAAGTCTTTTTCATGGAAGGCAAGTAATGGAAGAAGTAGGAGTGATCTGAATCACACATGGAGCTGGTGTTTGAGCATGCACCAGAACCCAATAGCTATGACACTTTCACTGGTGTCGTGGAGTACATAGGCAGCTACATAATTCCAGTGATATCTTTGGAATGAATTAGAATAAAGTAGAGGGAAACATGATGCTTTCACATTTAAAAGAAAATTTGTAAAGATTAGATGATATTGTGAGGGACAAAAATAGGTAGGTATTAAAGAATTTTCTCCACTTTATTTAGCTGTCTCAGGCTCTACGTCCAATAAAGTGCAGTATTTTCACTATTATAAGCCGCACTATTTTGACTAAAATTTTGGTCTGAACCTGGAAGTGCAGGCTTATAATCAGGTGCGGCCAATATATGGATGAAGTTCAGAAATTTGCCAACCTGGAAGTGCAAGCTCGCAGTAGCCCCAAGCCGAGCTGGAGCCACCTGGCCCCGGAGGTGGGGCAGCAGCGGCATTCCCCGGCGGCAGGGCAGCGGTGAGCCGAGCCCGCATGGCCCCAAGCCGAGCCAATAAACCCCGCAATCCCTGCGATTCTGTTACTAATTGGCAACTTTCACAAAGTTGCCCACGGATTCCCACTGCGAACAAAAGTGCAGTTTATAATCTGGTATGGCTTATATATGGACAAAGAACGAAACATTGCTGACACCCGGAAATGCGGCTCATAATCAGGTGCAGCTTAAAATCATGAAATTACTGTAATTTATTTGAGTAATACAGCAGTAGAAACACCTCTAGCTGGGTTCCTCCAGAAACAGATCATGAACAAAGAAATCCCTGTGCAATTCTATCTTACAATCTAAATTCCCCATTCTCTCATTACAGTTCCAACCAATATTAATGTCTGGAGTCTTCCCATTGCTCATTGAATCCCTTCATTGTCTTTAGGCAGGCCATTTCTTTACTTACATTTCAGGGTGCTGATTCTGCTGATGAGGGTAGCAACCTTCCTTGCTTCCTTATCTTCCAGCTCCAACCAGCTCTGAGCCTCCTTTTAGTTAACTTGTTAAAAGTTCAGCATATCACATCTTGCAGACTAAGGCTTCAGTGCACCTAAATATTAAGCTAAATTAGGATAAGAGATTAATATCCTTTATTTTGCTACAGGGGGATTCAGGAAAATAGGGAGACTGGACAGTGGTTAGAGACCTACCTGCATGACACTTAAATGTAGCCACAAAGTTACAGAACTGCTGCTGCCTCTCAAACCATTCACAAATCACTTGAAATCACCAAAATTATGTCTGTGTCGTAATATGGTCTATATTAAAAATATAAGAATATCTATTTTTACACAAAAGGAGAATGAGGAAACAAGAAGGTGGGGGCAGAGGGTGTTTATGTCTAAACATAATTTACAGCTTCAATGCTTCAATTGGTTCTCACCTTTGCACTTTTAAATACCTATGGGTGTGGATTAATTATTATCATGTCTACTACTGAATGGTACTTTTTATATTATTAATGTTATGGTATGTTATTGACAGACAAGCAAGTTATAAATAAGTCAACAAATATGGGCATTACTTGGCAATACAATAATTTTTATCAAATTTTAAAAATGGGTCAAATAGGCTCTGAGTAAAAAAAATCAGAAGAGTTAAATCTATTCAACCTATACAGTAAATCTAAAAGAAAACTAATGGATGAGGCCATGATCACAAGCTGTAAAAACCTACAGAAGGAATAAAGACAGCAATAGCAAGCTCTTCATGCAAGATCACAAGCATATAACATGATCCTGTCACTTCAACCTAAGCAAGATAAATTCAGACTTGGCACACAAATTAAACTGCATTTTCCAAGCCATTGCAATAACATCGCAAAAATTCTGCTGCCTTCTCTCATGCTGGGAACATTTATATTAAGAGCATTTAACTAAAGCATGCTTTAGTTTAGCACCAGCTGCAGAACTGACAAATTATATCAGGAATTTCATTAGGCCCCCATTAAGTCAGAGATCAAAGAGTAAGATTACAGTAGTTGCTTCAAGTCTAGAGTTTATGAAGGATGTGACAAGGAAAAGAAGTGTCTGCTTCCATATAGCATTCCACACCACTCAAGAGCACTGAACCTACTGTTAGCCTTTAATAAGATTAGGATTGGTACGTGCTGCTCAAAGTCTCCCAGTGACATGTATATTAATAAATGCTGAAAAAAATAATACCTCTTTCTTTAATGCCTGTTCCTTCTGTTAAGTACAAGAGCCTTTCCACAGGTGATTTAATCTTCTATAGTGACAGAAAATTTTTCACCAATTAATACTTATTTAGCATTAGTACTTGGTGATTTACATTTATTAATTCAGTGTACTGATTTTAGACAATATGCTAAGCATAATATTTTTAATTGTATCTTTCTTACATTTATTTTAAATATATCTAAGGTATAAGGGAGAAATGTCTGTATGTTCAGATTAATTATTCCTTGGCAATTCTTTAATTAGTACTAACTTATATATGACATAATGAAATGTATTTAATTTCTAGTGCAAAAGGATTTTGAGGATAATTTCATAAACTGCATATTTCCAAGTTAATCTTTTGTCTGTACCACTCTGCATCTGGCTTGAGGAATCTCTTCCAGGTTTCTCAGTTTGAAAGTCTCATATCTTAAGACAGGAGTTGTTCTGAAACAGAAACAGAGCTTTGCTTTCTACCTAAATACTGTAAAATTAGATATTGCCAAGGAACCAAAATGTCTCAGCATGAAGATTAATCAACTATCAATAATCACATGGATTATTTCTTGTTCTTTCACTTCCAAGCAAATTACTGTGTCAAGCAGGTATTTATGGCATTTATGGTTCCAGTTCTGATATGTTGCTTTTTCCTGGAAGAGAACCAGGTATAATTCAGAAACAATAATTTGTCCTTAATCTACAAGAAAAAATATGCCATCATTCAGGAAAGGCTAACCTTGCTTCTTAATTAAGGTAAGAATTACTGATCTTGAAGGGAGTGGTAGCCTGTATCTTTCAATGCTGACATTAATTGTACAGCAACTCATTAATGGAAGAGCTCAGAACAGAAACATAATTCCATGTCCTCTCTCCTCCCTCCTTTTGACCAGGTCCTACCACCTTCTTGTACCCTCCTTCTGGAAAAACTTTTCTGTCTCAAAATATTTAACAATTTATTATGCATATTCTCTGATGTGAAAATTATCTCAGGTTAATCTTCAAAACTGGAAGATTTTTTAGACTCAGCACTGTAATTCTATTTTCTGAAATGCTTGTACCTGCAAGAACCACGATTTTGTATTACATAAGCATCATACTGAGTATGTGCTATGCTCATTTTTATTGACATGCCTAAAAGGTATATTTTTTCTTCAAAACACCAGGAAGGCAATTATAAATATATTTTCTTGTGGTTTAGGTGCTCAAAAAATTCCTGGACTATTTTTAATTTTGAATAGATGGGACTGCGGTATTAGATTGTTTTACAACTCCACTCTTCAGGTTTCTGGAGTAAAATAAAGAAAATCAACAAAGAAATCTGCATTTTTCTCCAGACTAAATTCATATTTTATAGGAAAGATTATTTGTTAGCAATCTCTTTGATTTGGACTTGCTGTAAGAACTAATGTATGGCAAAGAACTTTATTGTTAGAAACTGGAAAAATATTTTAAAAGCAGGGATAATTGAGTACTATATTAGACTGGCTTCACAACCTGCTTCAGGGGAGGTTATTGTTAATAGTAATCCTCGGGCAGGTTTTTAATATGGCGTTGTATTAGCATTGCACGCATATATATGTATATATCTAACAAAAATTATAAAAATGTAAAAATCAGGTCAGCAGTGAATGAGCTAATGCTGCATTCAAATCTGCAAAAATCAGATTTTGTTAACAATTGATCCAGTACTTCAGAGCTGAAGCTCCACTGTGACTCAAAAATAAGAGTGTGAATAATCCTTTGCAGATTCTTCCCTGTTTTCTCTTACAGTTTAGATTTTGACATTAACAAGCGTTGGAAATTGCGACAGTCAACAAACATATCTAAGGATTAAGGGATAACTAGTGTTGCATATTAAAATTTCATCATAGTCATTGATATTGAGTTTTCCATTGCTGTCTAGACTGTCTAGACAAACCATAGTAATTAAAACCTAAAAAGGTAAATATTTTTTTAACATAATCTGAGAAACACCAAGGTGTTTTTTAACTGCCCTGAGGGAAGTGGGAGCTATAGTAGCCAGCTGAAATGCTTTGCAACCATAACAATAAATCATTAAGAAGAAGAAATAAGTGAAGAAACTTCTGACGTAATTTTCAAATGGCAGCAATGAAGTGGAAAATTGCTGTACTATGTAGAAGAACATTAAATAGTACTGTAATAAATCATTCACTGAATACTATCACAGTTTAAATTAAAATAATTTATAATTAAGTTTAAAGGACCATTGGACATATTTTTGATATGACTTCTAGTAATGTTATTCCACTGCCTGTTAGCAGAAAACAAAAAGCTGAAGATCTCATTTAAAAGGATCCTACATACTAGACTTCAGATGTAATTTTTAATAACTGCATCAATTTCTTATCCTGAGAAGAGTTCAGCTATGACACTTTTTACAGACATGAGTAATTTTGACATTTTCCTAAGTTTACTTAAAAGATAGTTTAGGTAGAAATACATATAGATTTAAAGTAAGTTGAACAAACTTTTGAATTTTACTGCATTGGTCAACTCCAATGTGCTAGAAACAGTATATAGCCAATGCAATAATGTGAGAAAAATTGTGTTCTGTAGCAAAAATAAAATCAATATAACTTACTCACTTGGCCTTCAACCAGTGATTAGGGATTGCACAAGAGTAAAATTGTATTGCCAGCACTGCCTGGGTGAGCCACCAACAGGCATATAAATGTTTTTTACTTTGGGTAATTCTGGTCTGTAGGCATTGCATTTCTTTGAAACTGTTCTTTAGCTTAGTTTTTAAATTTGAGCAAATCTTATGGCTTCCAGTTTTGGTGACTAGAACACCAAGAGTGAATAGAATTATTTTTTCTTTATTATTCCCCCCCCTGCAAAAAAGTGCATTGCAGATAATAATAATGGAAAAAACCCCAACAGATATATTGATATATTTCAAGCATGCATTCTTCCATTTTTGAATATTTTTTCTTTCTGAAAAATAACTTCTAGGAAGTGTTAATATTCTTTTGTAGGAAAATCTCAAATCCTGAAAAAATACATAGCTTTATGAAGCTTCATTTGTTGAACTTTTTCAGTTACTAGGGAGCAGATGTGCTCCCTCTTGCCTATAGGAATGACTTGAAGAAAAGAATTGCGTATTTAAAGTAGCTCCCAAGGCAAAACTTAGATAATTCATTTTTTCTACAAGAATACAACAATTGTATTAAATAGTCACAGAATATAGCTACAGCAGTCACAAATATGTGTTCCATACCACAAAAGGGACAGAGAACATATCTCAGAAGAATTAATGTGAAATCTTAATACATAAACCAGCCAGAACAAAGTGTGACGCACCTACTGCAATAGTGGACAAAGTACACTCTGAAAATTAGATGAGACAGTTAAAGAAACCCAATGAACTTCTGACACTTGAATCTTCCTTCTCTCGCTCTTTAACTTTCATTTTAAGATTTTTTTATTGCATATTTGGATAAATTAATAAATTAATACATTTGTATCTGCATATATGTGTGTGTTTATATACACACATATGCAGATATAAATGTATTAAATATAAATGCATATGTATAAATGTATAGACAGATTAATGTTCTCTGATCATATGTGTATAGAGATATATTTGTCATAAGTTTACATACTCTTACTTTTTTTTCCCCAGGCCTTTATATCTCCTCAAATCTTTCCTCCCACATAGCCTTCACTAGATTTACAAACAGAGAGAGAAAAGAAATCTTTTGACTGCACCTGTGTGCAGTCATTACTCCTTTTTCTATGCTTTGATGTGGCTGAGCTGAATGTCACCCAGTGAAAATATTCCAGACGTGTTCAGTCCTGCCTAGTTCTAGGCTGGTGAGAAAACGGAATTGGGGACATGGTAGACATTTATTATATTGTCTGGCTCTTCTGTGGATCTTCTGTGCTTTTTGCTGTAAAGTGTCTTTTAGGTAATGAGCTTCAAAAGTAATCCTGAATACTCAGGAGACTTATATTGCATTAGAGCTGGTTTGTTTTCTTAAATTTTATGGGGATGCCATCACAGATGATCTAATGAAGATTTTCTATGACCTTCCACTGTTGTAAAAGGAGATAACAGACAAAAACATGAGTTTAATACAGAAACTTGCTACATGTCTAGGAGGCAAAACAGCTTTTTACAAAGGCAGTGGAAGTCCCAGACATGTTTTTGCGTGTGATGTGCCAAAGGCATAAGAACAGTGGTTCCATAGCCTCCTAAAATGACAAAGCATGAAAGATGAACCTGCCGATGTAACATTAATCAGAAGAATTTTCTACTTCCCACCTGTCACCCTACACCATTAAGTAAAAGAGACTTGTAAAGAAAGGGAACAGGTTTTGTTGTCTGCACCAGAAAGGAAGTGATAAGCATATTTAATTAATTATTGTTTACAAAGCACTTAAGATGCTTGGAAAAAGCTGCTAGATATGCATGATCATAATTATGCTTTTTTTTTTTTCTATAGTCAGGCAATGTAATTATTATATCTACATAGTCTTTCAAATGAGCAGGCTACAGAAATATTGAATTTTGAGATTTTCTTACTACTGTTAGATATCAATAAGGCTGAATTTTCATTTCAGTTTCATGCCATTAATGAGTTCATTTGTCAATGTGTCCTTGGCACTCAGGACTATGACTTACACTGAGCTTTCCTGACATTTATTTTGAGTAATGCAGGTGCATTTTATTGCGTCATCTTTTTCTACAAAAATATATATTCATATGTATTATGGAAATATTTGTCAGGACCTGAAGCTTTTTTTGAGAAGGATTTAGTCTTGATTATAACTTAACTGTCAAATGTGGCTTCTTATAAAACAAAAGGAAGAAAACAGATGAATTATATGATATTATCTTTTTTTAATTTCAGTGTCAATATGTAGACATTTTATTTGAGATGCATATTAAATTATCCCAATTATGACCTGTATTCTGGGATACCTTGAACTCTACACAGCTCATTGCAAATGCCAAACCCTAAACATAGCATCTAATGCTGCAATTTAGGGTTTTTGAAATCCAGTCTATGTCTCTGTTATGAGTAATTGGAATGTTTTTAAAGATAATTCATTCCACCAAGCCTGCATGCCCTTTTCCCACAAAATTTATCAAAGAAGGGTGATAACTCTTTCAAAGAACTTCTATCTTAAAAATGCAACCAGAATAACTTTTTTTTTTTTTTTTTTTTTTCATAAAGCNAATAACTTTTTTTTTTTTTTTTTTTTTTTCATAAAGCATTATTTTAAAGTTCAACCTCAGGAAAGCAGATCAAGAAGATTGCACCAATTCTTTTCTCCCTCTATAAGATGCCATCACCTTTAGATATATGCTAGTGTGATTCACATAAAGAAACACTATCCATCTCTTCTTTAAAGAAAGCTTTGCCACTATGAAAAAAATAAATCAAGTTCAATAAAGAAAAGCTGAAGCCAGATTTGGAAAAGGATGAAGATGTTGCATGCTGGCTAAAAAGTAGGACACAGTTACAGAGAGGTTAAGGAAACCAAGATTTGAGTTTCTGCTCCTAAGCTCTGTGTTTTATCCAGTTTAATAACAAAACTGGGACACGTGTGACACTTGTGAAAAATCTCTATACACTTGTAGACATGCAATTTGGAAAAGTTTAAAGAAGTTAGTCAGGACTTTTTAGAGTTTCAGTAATACACCTAGGAACATGGACCTAAATTTGTAACCTAAGAACAAAACAGGTTTAGAAAATTTTAATAATATCATGAGGCCAGTATGTAAAAATAGAATTAATTTTTTTTCCAAAGGAAATTTCTAGTTTTAATTTTGTGTTGAGTGCTACCTAATGAGATTCAAAAGCCACTCTTCTACAAAATAGAAAATCTGATGAAAAAAGAGTGAGACCATCTATACTCCATATTTCAAAAATAGCAAACTCTTTTATTTCTATGTTAAAAACCTTATATTAAATATTAAAATTATATTATATAAATTCAACATATTTCATGGCCTGACATCCAGTATTCCATCAATTAATATATGAGAAGAATAAAATATTAACCTTATGTTTCTACCTTAGACCAAAACCTTTCAGTAGTACTGAAGTGGACAAGTAAAGAATATTTTACTTTTACTTTCTGAACATTTGGGGAAAATTTCTCAACTTGACTTATAAAAGTAATTATAGTAGAATAATTACTCTGGTTACACCTAGACATCAGGTGTCATGGAATTCTGATTTATTACAGCTTCCTCATTATTTACTTACTGTAGCTGCTGCTTTTCCTCATCCACTGAGCAAAATGTAATAGTACTATATAGTTCCACGCTGTAAACATGATTCACAGTTATTAACTACCTATAAACCATTAAGCATTGCACTTAGCTACAGAGAATTAAAATAAAAGGCGAAATTATTAATGTATATATAAACCATAAATTTCTAGAACCTAATACTTGATCGTTCTATTTATGATTTCCAGCTTTGGGATAGATATGAACTTCATGCACTTGATACATAAAACTATGGCAAGATCACAATTTTTCATGTAAATTGAAACAAAGGTCAGGAAATTGTGTGCAATAACCAATTACAGCATACAAGAAAAAGAAAGAACATCAAACAATGAGCAATATGGTTATGCTTGAAAAGCCTTAATGTCAAAACTGCAGTGTTAAATGGAAGTCTGCACATTCATATGCAGATTTTGTCAGTGCAGCATAAATTCATTCTCACTGAAAACAAAAATAGGGTCACAGTGGAAACAGACAGTGAAACCTAATAGTCAAGGTAAATTGAAAAACAAGACAAATTTGTTTCTCTTTCCTAGTGTAAAAAAAAAAAAATCCAAACAAACAAAAAAATGAAACAAAACCCAAAAAACCCACAAAAGCAAACTTGCATGCTTGCATTATACAGATGAGATGAATGGAAGGTTGAAAAATCAGGAAGGAAAAAAAAAAAAACAAAAAAACCAAAAAAACCCCCAAAAAACCCCCAGCAAAGTGAATAGGTAGAAAGTACCCAGTTAGGCAATCTCATAGCTAAGACTTAACTTGATTGCCACAATGAAAACAAAGGTTGGTGTCATTATAAGGCAAGCCTGCACAGATGTGGAAATAATGATTAGTCCTGCAGTAAGCTCCCATTTTTAGAATGTCACCAATGTATTTTTTTTTCATAATTCTTCCTTTAGTTCTCTAGGACTAGCACTATAAGCCGATTTCAGGGAGTGCCAAATGAGATGGCTGTGGTTTTCAACGACATGCTAAGAATTTGAGAGATATAATTGCTTCACATCTCTTATGCAAATTTTAAGATGATTGTTTGGGGCTTTTTTGGGTTTGTTTTTTTTTTTGTTGTTGTTGTTTTTTTTTATTTTTTATTTTTTATTTTGCTCTTAGATGATATCTGATGTACAAAAACTGTATTTTAGCTTTAATCCATCCCTACTTGGACAAACATTTCGCTGTCCTTAGTCTTCTCCATGCAATTTAGCATATACCAACATCTTCAGGACCTGTTTAGGTATTTGCCCCCCTTTACATTTAGATGCATCTTAAAGTGTCATTGGGACAGTGTAGAGGAAAGAACTTTTGTTTTTTCTAGAAACATTCACAAAGACATCTTTATAAAACACATCTAGAGTTTAAAAGGAAATGCAGCACTAGTGCATAGATTACTGGAATTTAAATTTTGATGTCATAATGATTACGTATCACTACTGACTAACTGCAGAATCTCAAAGAAATAAGCTTATCTTTGGACCCAAACAATACTTTAAAAAGATAAATGAGTACTCTTCAGCTTTAGAATTCCCAAAAATTAAAACAATTACAAAATTACTGAATGCTTTGGTGTATAGAAACTCTAGCTTCAAAACTGTCAGATGCTGTAAAACTGTTGTAAAATATATATATACTTATTGAGGTAATAGACTTAGAAGACTACTGAAAATGCAATATAAATTAACATTTTTCTGTGTTTCTGAATTATTTTAACTAAAGAAAGAAGAAAAAGGTAGTAATTTCTCTGAAAAGAGCAAAATGCAGACACTTTGAAATAAAGCACAGTAAATAACTTTGTGAGTGTTATTTTCTAGTCAGTGGAAGGAAATTCCCAAAGGTCCAGATTCATAGCCTTTTGTTTTGCAGAAGTCTTGGGGGATAGACAGAACAAAACAGACCCAAAGATCTACTGCCAAGTTCTTCAGGGAAGGAAACTATTTCTATGAGCAGAAAAATAAGTACAGTAATTTCACGACTATAAGGCATACCAGATTACAAGGCGCACTTTTTCTTGCAACGTTGATCCGCGTGAAACTTTTGCAAACAAACAAATTACTAACCAAATCATGCCATCGCAGGGTTTACTGGCAGGTGCTCAATTTGCAAACACTTTTCCTGGATTGGCATAGCCTTTAAAAGCAGACTAAAAAGTATCAAAACACTAAAAAAAATACAAACAAGAACAACATCAGCTATGGAAAATTGGTGACAAAACAGAACAAAACTCAGTCTCTGTTTCTTTTCCAGTCTCAGACACTCTTCTCCTCCTCTGCATGGTCCCAGTGGAGAGCGGGACGGGATGGCCCCCTCTCAGCAATGGCAGCAGGTGGGAGCAGGGAGGCAAGGCAGCAGTGGCAGGGATGTCTGCATCTCGGTTCTCAGCACTGTTCTCAGAAGCAGGAGGATGTAGCAGCACTGGGTTGCAGGGCAGAGCTCACCACAGAGAGACTTCTCCACGTTCGAACTGACGAGTGTCTGCCTCGGAAGGACAAAGCAACCAACGACCATCCACCCCAACCCCTCAACCCTACCCCTCCAGCAATTGAGCCACAGCTGCCCCCACCCATCCCTTTTGTCTTGAGCAATTAAAAACTAAGAGAGTTGCCCAGCTAGCTTTCTTAGCATGATAATGGGAAAAATTCTCTACCTCCACTAAGGGAAAGAGTAAACCCCCCCCCAACCCCCAACACCACTTCAACCCATTTTTGCTTGGGAAAGGTGCGGCACAGTATCAGTTAACGGTAAATTTTCAAACTTTTTCCACATATATAAGGTGTACCTGATTATAAGGCGCACTTCTGGGTTTTGATCAAATTTTAGGATTTGAAGTGTGCCTTATAGTCGTGAAATTGCTGTAGTTTTTATTTGAAAGGGTGATGGGATGATTGGGAAAGTCACTATGTAAATCTTTGAGAGAGGGTTAAATAGAGATTGCTGTGGTTTAATCACAGTCCAACTAGACCCCACATAGCCTCTTGCTCAGTCACCTGCTGAGATGGTGAGAGAATCGGAAGAATAAAAGCAAGAGAACTCAGCAATTGAGATAAAGACAGTCTAATAAATAAAGCAAAAGCCATACACACAAGCAAAGTAAAAAAACAAGGAATTTCGGCAAAATAAGGAATTAATGCATCACTTTCCATAGGCAGACAGGTGTTCCACCCCCAGGAAAGAGCAGTTTCTTGGGAAGACAAACACCATCACTAAAAATGTCCCCACATTTCTTCTTTTCCCCAGTTTTATATGCTGAGCACCACAACATATGATATTAAATATCCCCTGTGTGAGTTGAAATCTGCTCTCCTGGCTGTGTCCCCTCTCTGCTGTGTACTGCAGACTCCTCACTGGTGGGGCAATGTGAAAGGTAGAAGAGTCTTGGATGATATGTAGGCATTTCTCAACAGTAACAAAACACCAGTGTGTTATCAACACTACTTCAGCACAAGTCCAAATCATAGCCTCCTATTAGCTATTATAAAGAATATTAACTCTACCCGAGCCAAACCAGCACACAGGTGGGCAAACAGCATAGATCATTCTGGTTTTAAACACCGTGTGAGCTTTAAAACAGCTTTGCATTTCAATGGTTATGTGAGCATCCCTCTCTTCATTTTTTCTGGCAAAACCCAATGTTTTTTCTAGCCCTCTAATCTTGAATAAACTGCATTTGCTCTATAATTGCAGGGATGATGGAGTCCCAGTTTCAGCTTTTGATTCTGGGGATGTCTACAGATATGTAGTTACATGTGAAAGGTCACATATGTTTGTGTTAGAGCACCTGAGTTCAACTTCAAAGTACACAAAACAAACCGAAAAAAACCCCAGAAGTTAGGTTAAAAAATATAACTATAGGAGCAAATAAGTGAATTGAAAGAGATACCATGTATGTATGCCATGTATATATTTTGGGAATAAGTACTCCAGTCTAAATTCAGTGCAGTCAAGCAGTATTGAAATTGCTGGTGGCACAATCTACTTAACTGTCCAGAGGCTGCTTCTCACTTGTCCACTCCTTGTTTAAAAATTGCTATCCACACAATCATGAAAAGAGTATGGAGTAAGTGGGTAGTACATTCCTAGGAATCAGGAAGTCTGGAAATAGTTCACCAGTGCTTCTACAATCTGTGCTGCCTTTTATTTTGTTAGCTTTCTCTCTGCCAGAAAGAGCATCCTTGAAACTACTCTTAACCTCACAAGTTCACACAACTGCACCTAAGATAGTTTTATTCTCCTTCCTAATATGAACATGCTCACAATGTGTAAAGACACCCAGTGCTTGCTTCCACAGACCTGAAATCTACCTTTTCTCCACATTGTATGAGGACTGGAAAGTAGAGATGGATAGACCCTTGTATACACAGAGGACACTTGCAGGTCTTCATCAGAGGGTATGGTTGTGTTAGTGAGGTCAGACAATTATTCTGTCAGTTACTTTGACTGAAGAATCATCATTTTCAGTAAAACAAGCATTCATAAAATGGCACAATTATGCTTTTCCTCATTTATGGGGTGATAATTTTTTCTAGAAATACCATCACTAAACACTGGAAATTGTTTGAAAAGTACAGTACAATTTAGTGGGAGTAAACCACAGGTCTGAATTGCTTCTGTATAAGTACTGAACAGATAAGGATCTAGCAAGCTTCTAAGTCAATATGAGAGTTACCTAATCTTTTCTTGTAAAAGCTATCGCATATAGCCAAAGAGTTCTTCAGCTAAATACAGAAGAATAACAGGCAAGAATCAAGATAGCTACCTTTCAAAAAATCTGCATTTTGAAAAAAAAGTGCATGCTAGGTTTGCATTTCCAGTTTAGCTAGACACTAAAGAAGTCAGATGGCAGTATTAACATTTCATGACTAATATTGTTATTTCCTGGTACATATAGTCAGCCCCCATATATCATTTATAATGTATGAAAATAGGAATTATGTCTATCAGAATAAATGGAACTGGGATCATACCACTTGGTATTTGCACTAAGAGGAAAATTTTGGAAACTTACACCTTTCCATATTAAAGAGGTTACCAGCCAGTTCCTGTTAGGTATTGTGAACAATTAATGGATCCAAACTGAGTAATCACTGGTATTAAGGATTGGAGGCCTCATCTGATCATTAGTTTCAAAAAACTTAAAATTCAATTTCAATATATTTTGTCACCTCTCTGTTCTTTCCCTACCCCAAATTTCACAATACAGTTCGCAAAGAAGGCTAAACTGTGCTATGGTGCAATGTGAATAGTGTGATCAACTTCTCTATCTTCCAGAATTTAAACAGGTCAATAGGAACCACAAAGAGAACTCCTATCTTTATTAGGAGGGGTATTAGAGAAGATCAGAAAACAAAAAAAAATCAAACGAGGTAAGTTATGATCAACTGCCCTATGTCCAGGTAGAGGCTGGTGATGAATTATGTCCTTCAGGGATCTGTCTTGGGATGGTTCAATAGCTTCTTCAGTGGCACAGAGTGAGATCGAGTGCACCCTCTGCCAGTCTGCCAATGACACAATGTTGAGCAGTTCAGTTGACACAACAGAAGGATGGGACACCATCCAGGGCAATGCACATGAGATGGAGAAGTGGGCCCAAAGAACTCCATGAAGTTCAACAAGTTCAAGTGCAAAGTTCTGGGTCAGGGGAATCCCAGATGTGAGAACAGACTTGGAGAAGAACTCACTGAGATAATTTTTGCAGAGGACTTGTAGGTACTGGTGGATGAAAAGTTGGACACTAGCCAACAGCATGCACTCACAGCCAAGAAGGCCAACCACATCCTGAGTGGAGAGGAGCTATTTTCAAGGAGAGGCAAAGGAGAAATGTTTTTTTGCTGCAGTTGTCGATACTGACACCACTAGCATCATCACCAGTCTCTTAGTAACAATTTTGCAACTTTCGTGCCTTCTCTCAGGCAACTTTGACTCCTTTCCTCAAAAGCATCTCCACACAGTACTGACTCCTTTTCTCACAGGCAGCTCCACACAGCAATAACTCCTTCTCTCTACAAGTTTCCTACTGCATGACTGGCTAACCCCAACCTGTCTCTTACCCGGTCACCTAACCCTGCATCCCACACACAGCACCTCCTTACTGTGTCTGTCCCTTACCGCCTCACAGCACAGCCAGCACACTCCATCCCAAACTGCAACACTCTGATTCTCAAGCAACTAAACCACTCTTTTATAACACCCATCCTCATTGGACAAGCAAGGTTGTTTCCACTCCTTGGCAATCAGTACAGCTGTAATTCATTGAAGAAAATTGCCTTCTGCACTATCCTTACAAACCATTTCCTACAGTTTTTAAACTAAGAAAGGAGGTATTTGGATTACATGTTAGGAAGATACTCTTTACCGTGAGAGTAGGAGTAGTGAGGCAGTGAAACAGGTTTCCCAGAGAAGTTATGACTGGCCCATCCAAGGAAGTGTTCAAGGCTAGTTGGAATGAAGCCCCAAGCAATCTGATTTAGTGGGTGGCATCCCTACCCAAGTTAATGGCGTTTGAACTAGATAATTTTAAGGTCCCTTCTAACTCAAGCCATTCTGTAATTCTCTGATTGTTCAATTTGTAGTTCTTGTTGAACTGTATGAGATTTTACAATATCCATTTCTACAACTTCTCAGGGTCTGTCTGAATGGCAGCACCACTACTGGTGAGAGAATCACTTTTTCCAGTTTTGTGCCATTGCAGCATTTCTGGGAGTGCATTCCATCCCATCACACCATCATACGTGGTATTGTGCGTAACAATACTCCCTGGCAGCGTGTTCTCTTTATTGACACATCAGTAGGAAACAAACTCAAAATAATAAAAGGTAATTTGCCACATCATCTGACAAGCCTGTAATTTTGATGACTAAATGTGTCTTATGAAGGAAATAATTTTTGTAGCTGTTGGCTGTCCTAGAGGGAAAATAAAGCTGTCCACCTTATGTCTTTTAATCAGATGTTACTTATTGAACTTTGCTAAGCTAGCTACTCAGAGTCTGGCATTCTCTTTCTAATTAAAAATTGTATCCCCCTGAGTTTAGTGGAAGTCTTGTTAAGATTAAATTTTCAATGGTTGTCTGTTTCTGTTGCTGACTGTATTTTAGAGAGTGTCAGAATGCTTACCATCTTGGAGCAACTATTTGTAGACAGATTTACAGGGAACAGCTGCAGGTAACAATCAATCATATTTGGTTCAGTGACAGAATTTAATTAGCTGACAACAAAGTGAAATAGACTATAAAATAAATGAATTGTTATTCATGTACAAATATATTTCCTTTTCAGGTCTTTATATAACACATAAGAGACAAGTGAAAGATCAGCATATAATGATGATCCATGACTGACTCCAAAATGAGAGGTAGAGATATCACCCCTCCCCTCTGTCTGTTGCCAGGATGGTTGCTTTGCAATTAGTAATATGCATCTTTTTTAATCAATTTTTGTTTCTTGGTCCTCGTTGCTTTGTCTGACATACATGCTTTTTCTATTGAGTTTTACTGTAAGATGGGTCACTTGGTTACTGATAAATTAGTCCTTGATGAATGCAAGGCTTGTCTCTGCATGAATGAAGAGTGGGTCAGATATTGTCCCACAGCTGGAATAGTGACTTTAAAAAGACAATTAATATAGTGAAATATCAATTATTTGGCATTTTACTATCTAGCTGAGTATGTACTCCAGTTGGATTCTTTGGACTCTCTAAGCATTGGGAAAAGAGATATTCCCTAGAAAACAGCACTCTGAGGAAAAAAATGGCCATGATGGGGAAAATTTATATCCATTTTTGTAAAGGACAAACAAGGCTTCGCGTCTACATTTTGCCCAGAAGACATCAAGTGGAATTAGACTTCTCTTGGAGTGGTGTCAGGGAACAATAGGAAGAATTTCTTGCTATATCCAATGGTGCAATACTGAGTTAAATTTAGCTTTAGCAAATGGTTTTAATGTTCTTTTTCACATGTTATAGCAATGTTTAATCTGTTTTTGTGTTATAGATTGCTTTGAAAGTGGCCTTTCTGAATCACTCTTCCCAAATTTAGTACACCCTATGGAAAAACAATAAATTAAATGCTACAGAAGGCATCATATGTTTCAGCAAAACAAATTCAGTCCCTGGCCCAAGGAACCCTTAAACTCTGCCTCCCACCAAGGCTGAAATATATAAGAAAACATTAAGTGGTTCATCCACAACATGCTTCTGGTAGGTTTTTTTTGTGTTAATTCACTGACTAGAGGTAACTTTTTTTTTTTTTTTTTTTTTTTGAGAATTCCCTTAATGGAAATATGTGCACAACCTCATTTCCCAGATGCAATTAGCCTTCCTTTTTCACTTCTGTGATACGCTGAAATGCACAATAGCTCTGATCATGTAGGGAAAGTCAAGGCCTGGCCAGAGTGCATATGCTCTAGGAAATACCTTTTCCCAGGGGTGTGAAAGGTGAGTCAAATATCCAACATGGATCTTGGAGTATAGGAAGTTATACCAGGTGACTACGTATGTACACGCATTTTTGTGAAATGAGAAAATGTGTGACAAGACTTATATATATGCATATATATATATATTTATAAAAGTACAAACACAATATTAAAAATATATTGGTATTCCGTACTTTCATCAAATTTATTTGCGCTTAACTCTCCAAAATGTGTCAGATTCATGCAGTAGATGAACACATGGCTCTTGTCTAACTCTCTCAACATCTAAGATGAAGAAAAAAGAGCATATTTTGTTTGCATTTATCCTGTGCTGCTCGTTGAACAGTGTTTATGATCCTCAGTGGCCTCTGTAGCCTAGCGTTACAAGGAAGAGCCTTAGGTTATTTAAAGACGCAGTAAAATGGACTTTTCAGAGAAGGTTATATAAAGGTGAGTTAAAAGTTGCAATTTTTTGCATTACTTCTGACCTGCTCCCAGTGATCTGACTGGCCACTGGCACAGTATTCAAAGAGCACAGCAGCTATAGAAAATGTGTTTTTGTGGGCAAGCACCCTCAGCCTGCAGCTACTTTTCCTTTCTGAAGAACATTTTTTTTTTTTTTTTTTTTTTTTTTTTTAATGAAAGGCTTATTAACCTGAAATATCTTGGAGAAACTCTTATGTAACTATTCTCTTAGCTATTTGTAATATACTAAAAGTGTTTTTTTTCACTTTTTTTTTTCTTAATCCATGCTAACAATAATAAGAATAGTTTGCTAGTTTGTAACACATATATTTAAAACTTCCTTTACTCTCAATTAAAATTTGAAGGGGGGAAATAGAAATACAGTGTCTTTTTCTGTGGATTAAATCACCATCAAGTTCAGCAGGAAAGGCTGAAATAATGGTTCAGAAAATTATTTATTAGATAATGTAGTTTGGTGACAAGAAAGTTTCTGACCTTACTGGTCTTTGCTATCACTCTTACAACAGATTGGATTTGCCTTGTGAAGCTGAAAGGCAGAAATTTTAGCCTTGTCCTTACAAGACAGTGCAGAAAATGCACCTGATGTATTCTATTATTGGCAGTTTGCTACTTAAGAAAAGGGCCAGGATGATTCTCACATCAAAAGATTATTGAGAATTAACTTTATTGATCTGCATTATGGACACATTAGACAAGCAGTTGCAAGACCAGTTAGTATGATTGCATGTGCCAGTCAGGTAACTGTAGGCTTAAGTGCATATTTGTATGCAAGAGCAGTTTTTCCAATCTACATAGATAATTACAGATAGAACATAAATAAATGAAGTTCATGGTTGGGCCTGCAAAAACCATATGAATTTGTGTACTAACTCTGTTTAAACATAAGCATTGTGTCCAAACTCCTGTTTTACTTCATATTTCTTTTTTATCTGTGGAATTGTGGAAGTAGATAAAACAATACAAAATATAAAACAATGCAGATATTCACTTATGCTAAAAATGAAGACTAATATTGAACATAGATATAGTACTGAGGAATACTCAAAATAAGGTGTAATAATAATTCTATAAACTTTATTTACAAATAAGAATTGCTGTATTTTTTTATCCATACTACAGTTTTTTTCTGTACTGTTAAATTCACACAGATGTGATGTGAGATGTGAGAAAAAATACACTGTATAATCATGTAAGTACCACAACTATGAAATTAAGAATATAATTTACCTGTCATTGGAGCATGAGTCTTCCTGTGCATTAAGAATGCATACTGTTTCTTAGTAATTTACATTAGTTGCATTAAACCTGAGACATTTCTGGTTTAAATCTTTGAGCAATGTATGAACATAAATCTCTGTGTACAAACTTTAAGTGTCACATAAGGAAAAAGTGAAATAATATATTGATACATACTGAAAAAGGAGTATACCACTTTGGGAACAGCATCACAGAGTTCAGACTTTCCCAGTGGAAGTCAGGATATTATTTCTTTCCAAAACTCAACAAAAAGATACAAGACCAAAGATCAATGTTGTCAGCTTTATTTGACTGCAGCTGAAGTATAATTTCTGAAACAAAAAATTGTGAAGTGATATTGACCTATAGGGAGGGCTGTCTAAATATTGAGCATGGTAATTTTACCAGGCTAATTCTAAGAAAATATAAAGGGAACTAGAATAAATGGATTGCACCACAGCTACATAATCTTTTTTTATTATAAGGATGAAAAGTGTTTCAGGAGTCAATCAGAGGTTTGCCAATATCTCTCTTGGGAGCTGGCATACATGATCACTAAATCTGGAAGAAACTGAAAACAACGTATCTGTTTCTCTCTGGCAAAAAAGTGTGCTTCTCCCTACTGGTATCCAGGAATGAGAAAATAATTACCTCTAGCTTTCTCCATCTAATTAGTCAGATTTAAAATGTCCCTTCCTTTTGATAATATGCTTTTCTTGTGGTTTTGATCATATATACAACAAATTTTCTATATATTATTAAGCATAAATGTAATGTTCAAACTTTACCACACAGGAAGAAAAGTACCTAGCACCCATATTATCCAATGGGGAAATTCTTTTCCACTTCAGCAGCAGCTGAATCAAACTCATTAGCAAGTTTTATTCCCTGTGTCCCTTGAAAATTCTAGCATCCTCTAATTTCATGAGACTGAAGAGTGCTGTAGCTGATGGGTAGTTTGACAAAGTGTGAGTTGAGGATGACTTGGCTACCTCTGAGGGAATCAGCAGAAAACAGAGGTCAGGAATTTTGACTGCACTACTTGGAGGAAGCTGTCCAGCACTGACAAAACTGAAGGTGTCTGGTGGGGATGTTTTAAGGCAGTCACTCCTAAAAGCTCTCGACCTGGCATGCCCCAATTTCTCGAAGGTCCCTGGCATGGCATCCTGGAAGATAAAGAAGGTCAGACACAGGTGTGGGATCTGACTGTCTGGTCAGGGAAGCCCAGCCCTTCTGAGTATCCTTCATCCCAGCCTGTTCCCTGCCCAGGGTCAGTGCAAGACTGTCTGTGTCTGTCTCGGAGTGTGTTGTCCCAATGAATTCTGAGCTTTCTTCACCTCTGCTTTAGTAGGTTACTCTCACTGAAAATAGAGAGTATCTTGTACCTGTTTATTCCTTGAACAACAATGATAAAGGGATAGAACAAGTAAAGATAAGCACCTAAGGTCTCTAAAACAAGAACAGCAGTTTTTCAGATTCCTACAATAAATGGGAAAAAGAAAGAAACTTAACCAGTGTTCCCCAAATTACTGTCTACATAGATTTTCATATTTTCTTCCTTTTTACTGCCTTTTAACCTCAGCATCTAGTAATATGATTTCAAAATTCCAGTAAGTGAGAGTAAGGTAACAGATTTTCTCTCTTCCATCATAATAGAGTGATAGGTTGGAAATATCATAGAAGGTCAGCAAGGTCCCAAACAATTTTCCCAAAGTGTTTTGCACTTTGTAACTCAGCAGATTCCCTGATGTCTAGTTAAAAGAAACTGAGAAACAAGTGGTTGAATTAGGGAATGAAATTGTATGGAAAAGACTTGCAGTTTTCTGTTCAGATGAAACAATTTGTCCGTAATTTCTTCACATCTTGTATTCTACAGGACTGAATATTACTGAAATTTTAGAACTGTCCCTCAAACAACCACAAAAAGCTTTTCTCCCTTTTTTTATTTTTTAACAAAAGTTCCCAGTATTTAATGGTTTGTAGTATTATGTGAAAGAACTTACCCAAGTGTCTTAATTATTAAATGACATCTCAAGTGCTGATTTCACAAAAAAAATGATCTTGTGTCTCACACTATGCTGAGTTAATTATATTCTAAATCATCACATTCTTTCATCAATGTGCATTTAATCATTCCCAGGAAAAACATTTTTGAAAGGTTTTCAGAATAAAGAAATTCTATGTTTGATTGACTTAAGAGCAATAGTGTAACTCCCAAAGGAGCAGATTCAGATATATGTATTGACATCTGGATACTTGTTAGTGAGGAGTACTCTGATGTCGGAGACTATAAGACTTTTTTGCGATTTCTGGTACAGTCACAGATTTCATGGAGATTTTTTTTTTCCTCCAGTAGTCTTCAAGAGGTGATATGATATATATTAAAATATATTTGCAATATTGTGTATGAATGCTTTATTAATCAAACACATAAAAATTAATTTATTGCAAGGTTGTCTGTAAGATTTAGAGGCAGTATTAGCAACAGCTGATAAATTTTGATTTCATAGGAAATGATTGCCATTTGTCTTGTATATCTGCGACTGGATAACGGCAAGTGTAAAATTCATTATTTCAATATTTTCTGATATTGGTTGAACAGGCATTCACCAAGGAAAGTTTGGATATTTTGAGATAAATTTCAAAAACATAACAGGTAATTGTATTTAGTTTTTTCATTACATTTGAAGGAAAATCAAACATAAACCCTTTGTTAGGTAATAATCCATTTTTATTGATTAGAACAAGAAAGGAAGGGATAGAAAATGCTTGCTGTTTAGCATACATATAAACCTTGAAAAGGAAGATCACACTAAAAAAAAACCCCTAAAATCCCTCAAAAATACTCCAAGTATAAGACAGTCTACACTAAAAGGGTCAGAAGTAATTACCAGAACCCTTTTTTTCACATCATTATAAAAAATAATATAAATATAATTATATAATAGTCTATAATAATGGATAGACCCTAGCAGAAGTAGCTGGCAGGGCAACTCAGTATTTTTCATGACAGTCAGGAGGACATAGTAGTTATGGATTAGGCATTTAATTATTTGGTATTCTAGGCATGAAGAGGGCTGTAATGCAGAGTTTAATCTGCATATGAAATGATTCAGTAGCTGTTAATGTCACATGAAGCAGGAATCACTTTTGTCCCTGTTGAATGAGAAGAGCAAGGTATATGCGTCCAGAGTGCAGATAAAATTAAAACAAGTTGTACCCTTTATTAACAATCAAACACTTGACAAAATGCATTTTCCAAATAGCAGGGTTGTGGACAATATTGCATGATTCAGGCTGTTTGTTTACATTTCAGGACCACGTGACAGAAGAAAAGAAGGAAAACAGGACTGACACAAACAAGCCAATTCTGTAAATCTCTCTGAGCCATATTTTTCAAGATGGTTAAAATAGGTTCATATGTCCAGCTTTCAAAGATGACTCTGGCCCTCTTTCTCACAAAGAAATGACATCAAGTTGCACCAGAGGAGGTTTACATTGAATGTGTCAAGCATTGGAGCAGGCTACCAAGGTTGAGCCACCATCCTTGGAGGTTATTTAGCTATGTGTAGCTGTGGCAATTAAGGACATGGTTTAGTGGTGAACTTCTCAGTGTTAGACTAATATTTGGACTCAGTGATCTTAAAGTTCTTTTCAGCCTAAATGATGCAATGGTTCTATGTTTCTATATGACTCATTCTGGTAACATTAAGCCTCTAAATATGAAATTATGGCACTTAAGTAATACAGTCCCAAAAATAATATTGAAAATGCTTATATATTTGGAATACTTATATATCTTGATTCAGGATCCCTTAAGTATATTATTAGAATTCTAAACAAAATCCTTAAGAAACAAAGTTTTAAAATGACTGCTAAATTTTGTGCACTGCCGTGCATGGATTTTAAATGGTTACTCAGCATAGAATCTAATTTTTTACATCTGTATATCAAGAACAAGATAAAAGAATAATAATATGGTTGGAACAGGAAACCCAGAGATTTGTGGCTTCTCCATTTTTGGAGATATTTAAAAGCTATCTGGACACTGTCTTGGACATCCTGCTCTAGATGATGCTGCTTGTTGAGGGGGCTGGAACAGAAGACTTCCAGAGGTCTCTTCTAACTCCCTGCCATTCTGTGATTCTGAGATTCTCTATGAGAAAATTTGGAAAAAGACAAGAATAGGAAACACTGATGACAGGATTTTTGAACACTATTGACACGTGGGAGACATAAATGTGTATTTGTGTGCCCTTTGTTGGGATATCGAGTTTGAAGATTGTGTGATGCATGAGTAACTTGCTTCTTTCAGGTGTGGTGGGTGTTCCATGGAGTGGAGTGCACAAGGATAACTAGGGAAGAAAGTCTTAATTTTGTGTCAGTCAGGATCCTGCCTGTCAGGCAAGGAACAGTCTAGTCACCTGTGACAGATAGGACCTAATTGCTTTTTATCTATCTGCTCTATGCAGTTTTATATTAAACTTTGTTCAATAAAATAATAAGCTGAACAGTAGAGAAGAAGGCTATAGAAAGCCATTCCCTTGTGGGTGTGAATGACATTAATTCTACCCTGAGAGATTTAAGTATTAAAGCTTAATGGACTTGATTAATTAAAGCTCTCTAGACTTGATGTGGAACCAGCATCTCCTGGTGCTATAGTGTGACCATGGAAACAAGGCGTGTCAGAGTTGGGGAGCATTACTATGGCATCAGAAATCTAAATGAAATTCTTTAGAAGTTATTCTGTGGCAGTGGTGTGACCCTAGTGAGCAACTCTGTGCCACACAGCCACTTGCTCGCTCACCCCTGGTGGGATAGGGCAGAAAATCAGAAGGGTAAAAGTCAGAAAAACTCAAGGATTGAGACAAAAACTGTGCAATATGTAAAAGCTGCACACAAAAGCAAGAAAAAAGGAAAGGAATTCACTGACAACTATCTCCAGGAAAGCAAAGCTCCATCTTGCATAACTGTGACTTGGAAGACAAACTCTTTAACTCTGACCATCTCCTCCATTTCTCCTTCTTCCCCAGAACTGTGTCTCCTCCCAAGTTCTAGTGCGCTCCCAGCCTACTCACTGGTGGGGTGACATGAGAAATAGAAAAGACTATGATTCTCTTTAAAGCACTGTTAATGTTAAGCATTGTTTTGAGGGGCTCTTTTAGGAGTCATGTTACTCATTTTTCTGAGTCTAACTTAAAAGTTCTATTGGAAAGTAAACTTGGCATGTTTTGGAATATTTCTTTTGGTTTAACTAGTATTACCATTAAAATGACTGTTTCTTTGTTGTTGCAAAATGTTGTAGGGCAACACAGCAGAAAATTAACCAGGATAATGTTACTTCAGACCTTAGTACTTGGTCTAGCAATTGACTTCTGCTTTGAGAGAAAGTGGTGACTTGATTTCTCTGCTGCAAATAAAGCAGATTTTACCTTTGTTTGACATCACATATAATTAGAATTTTTGCCTCATTATTTCTGTAAAGAAAACAGAGATAGTAGAATGTAAGA
>PYHW01009979.1:10513401-10553004 GCA_013186435.1 Turdus rufiventris
TATATTTCTTCATATACAGTTTTGGTTTTTCATGAATGTGTTCCTTATTTAGTATAGGAGACAAAGTCACTCTCAAATGTACTTTTTTACATATTGGGTTCACTAATCCCATCTAACCTGCATACCTTGGCTTATAGTTCTTGCTTGCTGTGCTTATTTTTGTAACCAATGGACAAAGAGATGTCCTCTATCTTATCTAACCTCTATGCATTTGACTATGTGAGAAAATTTCATGCGTGTATCAGTCTGCTCTCTTCAAAACTAGACAGGCTACGATTTTCCTTCACCCAAAAGGTCAGAAATAAAAGCAAGCAAATTGAAGACTATCTAGAGACCACTTTATTCCCTGCTCCTTTTTGGTATTGAGGTCTATTTGGTTTCCAGTCACCAGGCAAGGAGAGATTTTCTAAATACTGAGCAAGTTAAATAGTGAAAATATTTTTTAGTAGTTTTGCACTGCTTAGTTGGTATCACTCTCCTGCCTTTCTAGTATGCCTCAGGGCAAGAGCATGTCTGTCTCCTGTTCCCTGGCTATCTCTACAAATTACTTGGCAGCTTGTGATCACCTAACTGTGAAGTAATATTGTACCAGTGTAGGCCTCTGTCAGATACATGTTCAGTGTATTGCTCTCAACTGAAAAAGCTTTTGGCAATTGGTACATAATAGTACATCACAGATTAGAACATTTGCACTTAATACCAGGTTGAGCGATTGCCTCAGCCATTTCTTCAGGTTTATTTCCAGGCTTGTTCTCAAGAATTTCTTATTACAGCTATCCTGCCATATTTCTTATGTTAATTAAACACAATATATGTCTTTTAGCATACAAAATACATTGCATGAAGCTGTTCAATATATCTTAAGAAAAAATTAATTTGAAATTATTCTCATGCAAGCAGTTACTTATTTAAAGTTGATGGCTTGGTATTTTAAAGCAGATCTATTTTGAAAATAAACTATTAGAAAATACTGTAGAAGACCATTTGCATCATGTTGTCATGTAGACAAAAAGTACAAACATGATACATGAAAAGTAAACATTCACCTAAATTTTCCTATAATAGTCCTGGAAATAGTAACTAATCTGGAAAAGCAAACAGGGATATCAATTTTTATTTTAATTTAATTGCTTTGGTTTTAATACTATCACAAACTTTTTTTAAAAGTAAGGATTTTGAAAGGGTAGGGAAGAATGTGTACAGGGATGGAGATAAATACAAAGGCAGAAATTAAAATTGCCAGGAGAAATCCATGTGCTCAGGAAATGGACTTACACCAATGTCATGCTTTTCAGTATTATATGAATCAACATATGTCTTTATTCTAATCTTTATATATGCCAAATTAAATTCCTGTTTTTCTGCATGTTAACTGAAAAGAAGGATTCATTTTATACATCCAATGAAAAGTAAGAAACACTGTTTATTGTATTAAAACTTATATTGTGTATTTCATTATCAAAAGGAAAAAAGGGAAGTAGAACAGTAAAATTATCTTCAGATAAAATATGTCTTTTTATTTTCATACAAGAAATATTTTTTTTAGAATTGTTTGCTAACTTTTAGTACATTTCTACTGTTTCCAAGTTACGCATTCCATTTCTTCACTGAAATTTAGAAAAAAAATTGTTTACAATTAATCCAGTTTATGGCATACAAGAAAAGGTTTGTATTTTAGTTATTATTTACATAATTATTTTTTATTTAGTTAATTGTTTAAATTTCAGTTTTAAATATGGATGGCAATCAAAGGTTTAATGTTGAGTTAAGGTTGAGAACTTCATTTGACTAGGTTCTTGTTAATAAGTATCTTCTGTCTGTGGCAGTAGGTAACCCAAAATAAATTTTAGACAAAACCAATTAGCAATAAATAATCTAATTAACTAAAATAATGTCAAGTCTTGCCTGGATTGTGTTACCAAAACAAAAATTTTAATGTATTCCCTATTGAGCATCTCTGGAGCAAGCAGAGATTTTATTTCATGTAAATTGCAGGTTTTAAACTTGGAGAATAGAGTACAGTATCCACTTTTAAAGTATTTAATGCACTTTCTAATAATTATATGTAGAGTTGTGAAATCTGATATATTAAAGTTGATGTGATGCAGTTTTTCCAGTGACCCTCCCAGTTGTTAAAACAATTATCAGAAAACATCTGTAAATGAGGTATGTAATTTGTGCTATGCTGATTTATTGAGTCATGAACTGCATTATTATAACACTGTACAAAGCCATACACTTTTGAAATTGAGTTCCTGCAAAGAAAAATTCTGAATTCTTGAGTGTCCCCTTTCCTTTGCCTCATATGCTGAATTATAGATTAGTAAATAAAAGGTGACTGGAATTTGAAAGAAAGGGAAGTTCTATCATCAGGTGGGCTGGAACTTCAACTCAGATATTTTAAGTTGTCTGAAAATTTTCAAATCAATATCCTTTACAGAAAACAGGCCTATATCTTCTAAGAAAAGTTGTGTGTGTGTTATAGACATCTCTGACTTCTGATCCTGCAGTTTTTGATTCAGTGAGCTGCAAGAGCACCCTGTAAATGCTAAGATCATCCTCTTTCTGTCATTGGTCATATTAGATCTAGTGCTTATACTCATATTTAAATCCTAATCAGTTCTTTCTGTTCAGTGGATTGTAGGGACTTAAAGGTCACATTTGCCTGTCTCAAAAATCGTCAGGGCCACAGAAACCACTTGTCATAAGATAAGCCACTGCAACAGGAACCTGAGATAAGCACAGAAGGGAGGAATTTGTTAAAACATGCATTAGCTTTCCTCATTCTGCCTTGGAAGTCCTTATAATGATTTGGCAAAACTTTTCAGAGAAATTAATGCGTGAACTTAATAGTCTTTACAAAACAAAACAAAACAAAATGCTACAACTGAGCTGCCCTTCCTCCAGCAGAAAGAAGGACAGTCAAGGGCCAAAATGAGATGTGGATAGAATGCAAGGAAGCCTTTTACCAGCTTCCATGCAACTCTACCTGGAGCCATTTGTGGAACAAAACATGTTATCAATCCTTAGACATTATATTGCAAAGTGCAACTTCTAGTCCATGGTGGGATTCTCCTGTCAGGAATAGGGTTTTTCAAAGTAAATGAGATGCTTGTATTTCCATTTGAATTCCCATACCCATACATTTCCTAGCATATGTTTTAAGGGCTTTTTAACTTTACCTGTGTTTGCAGCTTTGTTAATATTAAGGGCTGTGATTTTAGCTACTAAAATATCATAATTATATTTAAAAAAAAGTTTAGATGCTGCTTTTTTTAGAAGCTGCAGTACCATATAGAAAACTATCAGCATGGTCTGTGAAAAGAGTGTTTTCCCTTTAACATTTATTTCTGTGGTACACATTTATGTCATATTCTGAAACAAAAAGCCTTGTAATTCAGATATTTTTAAAGCAAGAAGACTAAACATTGAAATCATCAGTCTTAGAACTCCTGAATCTGCTTATTTTAAAGTCAGAGCTACACCTATTTTTCCTGCTAAATGGATTCATAAATCTATTTCTAGTAACTGTAAAGATTATTTCACAGAGTAACATTCTCCAGCTGCTGTCTTGTTACCCATTTTTATATTGCTGTAGCCCATCAGAAGCTCATATTACTATGCTACTATTATTTTTTTTCTGTAATAATTCAAAATGACATAATGGAAAAAGTAATTATAGGCATGAGAGCTGTTTTATTCGACTTTTTCTAGTGCAGACACCTTCCCCTGTGTGCATAACTGTAGTAATTAGTTCTGTTTTTTCTCTCTCATCTGGGAGTTAGCAGGAATTTGGCCATAACTAATAAGTGCATGATGAGTTTAGAACCTTTTAAACCATACACTCCTTTCTACTGACAATCCTAATAATATTTCTAGTCTCCACTGGGATTCTGAGAGCTGTAATCATGTTAATATGATCACAAATTACATTCTAGTAATCCGGCATTTATTAAAGAGGATTCCCATTAGAAGAATAAATGCAATAGTCTCATACTTGGCAGATTTCAAGGAAAAATAAGTTACTTGCTTGAAGTCTCCAACTCTTTCCAGTGGTTCACAAGCATTTTCATTCAAATCTGAGATTTATTCGAGATTTATTCGAGAAATCCAACACACACTGAATTCAAATGTAATTCCTGTTTCCATGACCATATATAACATATATATATATATATATAACATATATAATCATTGCAAATGATTTAGGGATTTGGGGGAATGGTTAAATAAAGGTCTGATTTGATGAGGTCATTCTCAGATGTCTTGCAAGTCAGAAGGAAAGGTTTCATATATCATTGCTGCTCTATGTCTGCATTTGGACTATGTAACTTAGATCTGGAACCTCCATGCCCTTACACTTAGAAAAATACAATGAAATAATGCCCTTGCACTAAAAGGAATGTAGAATGGAAACATGCATACTGGTCACTTTACAGACTGGACATGAAGCAAAAAGAAGCTAAGTGACATACAGTGTCAGGCAATAAGACTAGAGAAGGAATAGAAGACCACTAAACCACAAAATCATTTAACACGTTTTTTAAGAGCAAAACCAATTTTAACATAAGGTATATTGTTAGATACTCCGATTGTTCAAATATAAAAATACCACTCAGATGTTATTAGTAGCTTGAGTACTGGTAACTTGTGTTATATAGTTCACATAAAGTAGGCAATTGATGGTTTTGATTTACCAAAAAGTCAATACAATTGTTTTGGATAAAAAAAAAAAAAAAACAAAAAACCTCGTTTGAATTTCATTTTTAAAATGTGGTGCAGTAAGAAAAAAACATGTGAACAGGTGTGGAAAGGATGGACTTATGAAAGGCAGGTAAAGGGTCTGATGAAGAGGTCTTACAATGAGCAGCTGTGGGAACTGGAGTTGTTTAGCTCAGAGAAAAGGATGCCCATGGAGACCTTATTGCTCTTGACAATTACCTGAAAGGAGATTATAATGAGCAAAGAGTTGGTTTCTTATTCCAATTAGAAGGAAGGGCTAGAAGGAAGTAGACTCAAGTTGCACCAGGGGAGGTTTAGATGCATATTAGGGAACATTTCTGCACCTAAATCATTGTCAAGCATTGGAACAGGTTACTCAGGGAAGTCATTGAATCAACATTCTTGGGGGTATTGAAAAGATCTGTCGATGTGGTACTTAGGAACATGGTTCAACGGTGGTGGAAATGTTAACTTCATAGTTGGACTCAATGGTTTTGGAAGCCTTTTCCAAACTGTCTGAAAATGATTCTTAATGAAAATGAAATTAGGATTTTGGCAAGCAAAAGGAGGAATAACTTGTAATAACAATTTTTTACAGAAAATATTTTCAGTCTACATGTAGGAAAGTTTTGAAATTATCTTGATTAGATACACACAGTAAAACTGAATTCCTTTTGTTCTACCATAGTGCATCCATTGTGCATTGCTATTACACTATACCCCACACTTAATGAGCTATTTGATTAGTCTTATTGAAGAAGCTAATCTCATCATAATTAGTCTTTCATGTTACTATGCCTTTTTTGGCACATGATCTAAGAAAGCTAGATTTCAATTGTAGAATATATTGCTTTCTTGTTCCAGGAATCCTTTCAATCCTTTCTTCTATTTTTTTTTCCTAATTCCTTCAGCAAATAATCAAGAATATGACAGCCCAGGGGGTCACGTTGCATGAACTAGGCTGACTTGGCAACAAGTGAAAAGGAGATGTGTTCTCTAGAGTTCAAATAGAGCCAAGACATTCCTGAGTCCTGCCCTGGCAGATGCTTTTACCATGGGAGAGCACTGTGCCTTTAGATAATAGGGTACTGGGGAATAATTCTGATTAAAATGAAATTACCTTTTCCTTCTCTTTCCTCATAATTGATCCAATTACTAGGTTTAGAGTGTTGAAAAGAACTCTGAATTTTTAAGGCAGACATAAACTAATTCTTAGGAAAATGTGCTTATGTGGAAAGAACTAGTATTGCCTCATCAGTTCAGCATGTTGGTATCAGCTCTTCTTCAACTATTGCACCACAAAGGGAAAAAAAATAATGTCCTCCTTAAACAAAGTTTAAAAACTGCTGAAATTCATCACCTTATTACCATATCTTCTGTGAGAATAGAAGACTAACGACATGAGAGATATGAAAGCAACTTTTTTTTTTTTTTTCTTAGTAAGGATAAGCTAGGTCAGTAACACAAAACAGCAATTACTTGTCCCAGTAATTATTTTTTTCCCCAGTAATGACTTTTTTCTCCAACAGTTACAGAGCTACTGAAATACTCATACAAGGAGAATTCCCATAATCATTCCCAAGAAGAAAATTCCAGCAAAGCAGGGAGGGAAATCATGCTAATGCATAGAAAAATTAATGAGAGGACACAATTCCTGTTCTCCACTTCCTGTCACATTTATTTATACACAAAATATTCCTGCTGCCTCAAATTAGGGAAAGAAAATAAAAAATCATTTTCCTCATTTTTGTAACTTTGATCATCAGGAGAGATGGACTTGGTGCTAAGCAGTGAGCTAGTTACAAGTGAGCTGAAAACAGCTACTTGAAAATACGTCTCAGATGAATGAATACTGCGTACTGTTCCAGCACTGTGCTGTGCCTACCTGATACAATCAAGTCACATTTATCCAGTTAGATGATGATTTGCCTTTAGGCTTTGTCACTTCTCCGAGAGTGGATTTTCATCTACCTGCTAAAACACTTGCAGTTTAGCTGCAGGTCTGGTTTCCACTCTTCAATGATATTTCCAGATTTCACAGGTCTATTTGATACATATAAACTGTAAGATTTCACTGAGTCATCTGCAAGGCTATTTCATGCACATTTCCTCCAGAACCTCTCATGAATAGTGTGGTAAATTGCTCAGCATTAATATTGTCTGTCCATTGCACATAAAGATCTCAGCAAATTAGATACAAAATACAGATGAGCAAAACCAATGCTTCTAATGGACACTAGTTTGGTTTCTTTAGAAAAATTCTTGAACAGCCTTGTTGTTTCAAGTGATAACAGTAATGGTGCTGTGAAATGTCATTCATAAATATTCATTTCTTACCATTTCTCCAGAAGGTATTTTACTTCACTTCCTATTTTCCAGTCTTCAGTGATGCCTTTAGAATTACTGAGGATATAGGTACCCACCCTGCACCAGAAATTTAAAATAGTTGCTATTATTTACTTGCTGAAAATTAGAAATTTGTGGAAGGAGAAAATATCAATGAAAATTTTTATTTATGTAATACTGATTATTCCAAAGTACTCCAAGCATTTGAGGAACTGTTTACTACTGTGACCTCATTTCAGACCATCTAACCTCTGAAGTCTTTGAGTTCTGAAGGTTTCCTTTCTGCTCAGTCTTTCTTCTCTGTAATTTTGCATAGTCTTGGAAAACAATGGACAGTAAAACAGCTATATATACGCCTTTGTTTTAAACATAGACTATGAACTGCTTTTAGATGGAAGAAAACCCATCATGTCCAATGCATAAAATAATTTGGTCTGTTCATTGTAAATGAAAATGGCAAACCCCCATTTGGAGAATCCTGAAAACACCTCCAAACTTGCCCATAAACAGAGAAACAAACAGAATACAGCAAAAACCTATTGAAAAAAATTCCTTCAGGACCAGTTATTTCAGCTGAAATCAGAATTTAAAAGCTACACTTCGGTGCTATTTACAGTTTTATGTCTATCCATTAGCTATAAGAGGATGGTACAAAAAAAAATCAAATTCTGAACATCTGATTCTGAAGTAAAATTTTTTCTTACAATAATAATTATCTAAAAACAATAATTCACTTAATGTCCACACTAACTTCACTTGCTCAGTTTGCCCCAAGTATGTCAGGTTTTTCAGTCCAGATACATAGACATGAAATATACAACAAACATGTTCTAAAGAGCTGTAGCGCCCATGAGCTTTCTGATCCTTGTTTGTACAGCAGTACAGTAAAGAAACACCTACAAAAATAAATCAATCAAACCAAAAGACTAAAACTCTAAACACTAAAATGCTAGGATCTTTCTCTTTCACAGGGAATGATTTGTGGTCTGCATGCATCATTTATAGTTTCTGAGGTTTTCAGTACACATAGTGAAGCATTTGTTTCTCAAGCAGCTACACAGCAGAGGCAGACAGCACAAAGCCACTCTCCCTGTAGCTGCTGTTAGCTTCAGCTTCATTTCCTTTGTTTACGGTGATTCCCAGAGCACTGTGTTTTTCTAATGAATGGCGCCAGAAAAAAACAGGAAAATCTCCAGTATTTTGCCAAAGTATATCAAAGATGTTCTGTAACATCTCTCCCCTATATTTTAAATATGGGACACACTGGGGTGAACTGCATATTTTGATAGATGATGCAGTGTGTTTATGGCAGTGACAAATTTGTATCTGTTCTGAGAAACTGAGATAACTAGACTAAGGTAAAAAAAATTGCATTTCACACATCTCTTCTGATCGATATTCAAGTCTGCATGAAAAAATGAAGACATCACTAAATCTTGTACCCCTGGATTTTAAAATGAATATAATCATTCTGGTTTTTAGAAAGATAGACAATTTTTAGCGAAGAAAATAATTCAGTCTTCAGATTTGGCACTTGATTTGAAAAGAGAATACACAAAAGCATACTTCAATATTTCTGTTCAATCTAATTAAAACTGATGAAAGACACATATCTAAATTCTCTGTGAGATCTTCTTGTCAGATACTCAGGCGCCTTTTTTTTTGTCATTGAGTAAAATCATTATCTCAACATACAATTCTTTTTCTGGCTAATTGGACCCATCACTGTGCAATGTCTGAAATTTTACATGTATAAGTAGAATGCTCATGAATGGCCAGAAGTAAGTCAAGCAATCCACATTATCAGAAAATGGATATATTTAAATGCTCAACAATATTCTCAGGACAAGTTGAGCATATGATTTAATTAAGTAAGCAAAATTGTGGAACACTGGGGTCACCTGATAATAATGTAGAACAGGAATAGCTATAAAATCTAATTCTTAGAATACTGTATGAATCATAAATGACAAAGTAAATATCTAATTCTCTCTTATGACAACAAAAGTATATTGAGCTAATAGTGCCCATCCATTACTAATCAAAAATCTAGCTTGTGCAGAGACTGCTTCATGTCATTGATTGAACACAGCAGACACAAACACAAAGACCCATGGCACTGACTTTAATTAAACTCAAACCCTAGAATTAATACCTCAGGAATCTGATGCAGAGTTCTGATATGAAAAAAGTTTCACAGATGACAAGCCTACTTCACCTCTAAATATAAATGCTGACAATTAATTGCTATGACAACCACTTCTGCAAGTATTGTTTTCTGTGGTGATAAACACTAATGCTTGATGAATTGTGTATCAAATACATCTTACAGACTACTCGGGACTCTTCTTAAGGATGAAGTTACAACACTTATAGCTTGGTGATACATAAATGAGGAAGGAACCGCTACTCCATTGAAGAACTGATAGGGAAGTCACATAAATGAAATGGTTGAGTGAATATATTCAAATGGTGGCACATGACTATTACTTGAATTAGTAGTTCTTAATACTGTCTTTTGATATGTCTATCTGAGGAAATCCCTCAGGTTTCTTCTGCTTTCTCTTTTGCAGAAACTCCTTACAATTCTCTTAATAAACACTGAAATTATCTTCCTGAGTACTTTTTTCTGTTATTTACACTACTTTTTCATCTCAACTGTATACTGGGTTAGTACTAGCTTGTAGACAGCTTTTTGCTTGTTATGAATTGAAATATTTCATAAATAGTTTTAATACCTTGAGCATTTGCTTCCAAAATTTCTAAAATGTTCTTTTCTGTTCCACTCGTTTTATATGGTTTCTACTTTTGAAGGGTACATTTTATCCACTAATAGTCTCTTGTAGGCTTCTCTAATAATAAGGAATTAGTTCCTTCTTTATGTGGTTTTTTCAAAGACCATTTTGAATGGCAATCTACATTTACCCTGAGCTTTTAATATTGCATCCTTCTGCAAGGTTGCAATGAATAAGCATTTTATTCTTTCAGGTGAGAAGTTTAATTTCTTTCTAATGCACCTCTTCATCTTCAAAGCTCAAAAGCAGAAATTTTGACCTTCCCAGCTACATGAAAGCTAGAATTTTGTACTTCTCTTTTTTTCCTAAATTGAGGTGGCTTTTATAGTCTAACATCTTGAACTAGAAAATTTCAGTATTAAATTAGATATTTTTTTCCTATATGAGTCTTCCAATTACTCCAAGAAGCAATGAATGTAGCTTTAAAATACTTAATCTTCATCATGTCCTGATGTGTAGTTTTTCTGACCTGAATATTGCCATTTTGCAGTTCTTATTTTGATTTTAGTGTTGGCAGGTTTTCTGATCTCCTGTAGTGCTTCATGGTCCTTGTTCTAATCATACACTGGAACTAGGTCAGACATATGCAGAGTGGAACAGTGGATTTACTGTCCTATTTCAAACTGCTGTATTCAGATACAGAACGTCTTTAAAAGGACCATCAAACAGCACAGATCACATGATTTTCTATTCCTTATATTCCCTATTTCCTGTGTTTCTTTTCTCTGGTTCTTACTCCTATACCACTCTTATCCCCGACAAAATACATCTTTTTATTTTTTCTATTATTTCCAGCTTTATACCTAAATATGTACCTAAATTTGATATATCTGAAACCTCTAAATGGCAATGCATAGAATTACTGTTGTGAAAGCAAAACCCACAAATACAGGGATATTGCTTCCCATTAGATTAGAACTGAATTCTAGAAATGACCGATTAGACCCTGAAGTTTTCAGAAGGAATGGAAAAGGCTGTTTGTCTAAGAGACTTTAATCACAGGTGTCATTAGATTGTTGAAGAGGTTTTAGTGACAGCAATCTCAAGGACTGATTAATTATTTTCCTTATTACTTTTACTCTTCCATTTTTCTAATTCAGTTAATCCCTCCTCATCTCTAATATATTGCCTCTCAGAGGATATTTGAAGAAAATTAATGTAACTTCTAGGATGTATTTGATACGTGCGTTTGCCTCACTTTGGTTCTATAGTTCCTTGTATTCCCTTTTTTTAAACAGTGATGTACAAAAAAGGTAAACACTTCACTTGTAAGTGAAGCAAAGAATTTATTACTAGTTTTTAAGAAATATTTACTAATATAACCAAAATACAACACTTGTTACTATCAACCCAGTTACAATGATGCAAACACTTGCTATCTAGCTAAATAATTCTCAATAAATTTCATTATCAATACTAAAACTGCAAGTTCTCATACAAAAATGTAATATCTAATATCTTCACCTTTTTTGTTGGGCATTGTGCTTCAAGATTTAATTGCTTTTCTAGATCTTAATGTCAAGAGTTCTGCAGGGAGGATACAATTGCAACAAATTGCCAGCATCCCAAGCATGATGTATGCAGAGGTAAATTCCTTCCCTTTTGGTACTAGGAAGAAGATATTAATATTCAAATTTTTTCTCCTCCTCACCTTAGGGTTTGCTTACGATTATTTGTATTGTTTGACTTGTATGTTTCACACCTTCTTTCTTAGAATCAGAATGATAGAATAGTTTAATTTGGAAGGTTCCTTTGAATGTAATACAGTAATTTCCTGATTACAAGCCGCACCATTTTGACTAAAATGTTGATCCCAACCTGGAAATGCGGCTTACACTCAAGAGCGGCTAATATGTGAAAAATTTTCTGAAATTTCCAACTCCGGAAGTGCAGCCAAGGTGCCAAGCTGAGCACCTGCCAGTAAAACCCAGGATTGCGCGATTGCTACAAATTGGTTACTCTGTTGTGCGGCGGGTGGAGGGGGGCTCCGTGCCAGCAGCACGGGGGGGGAGGTGGGAGCTCCCTCCTACTGGCCCCGCAGCCCGGGGGGGGAGGCGGGGGGCTCTGTGCCCATCTCCCACCGGCGCCGCAGGAGCGGGGGGGCTCCTTCCCCACCTGCCGCCACCGCCGCGGGTGTCAGCAGGCTCCGTCCCTGTCTGCCACCGCGGGGCAGCACCAGGCCAGGGCGAGCCAGCCCAGCAGCAGCAGCTGCTGGCCCTGAGCTGCCCTGCTGAGCAGCAGTGCCGAGCTGGGCCACCTGGCCCTGTCGGCAGCCCCAAGCTGGCCGAGCCCACACAGCCCGAGCCAAGCCACTAAACCCCACGATCCCACAATTCTGTTACTAATTGGCAACTTTGTTGCACGCAGGTCCTCGCTGCGAATGACAGAATGGCTTATAATCAGGTATGGCTTATGTGTGGACAAAGAACGACATGTTGCCGACACCCGGAGATGCGGCTTATAATCAGTGCGGCTTGTAATGGTGAAATTACTGTAAGTCCAAACTTCCCACAATGAGCAGGGACATCTTCAACCAGATCAGGTTGCTCAGAGCCCCATTGAACCTAGCCTTGAATGTTACCTTGAATGGGGCATCTGCCACCTTTCTGGGCAATCTATTCACCATCTTCATCTATTCATCAACTTTCTTCCTTATCCTAGCCTGAGGCTATTCTCAGTTTAAAACCAGCCTGTTTCCATCTTTCTTACCAGCCCCATTTAAGTATTAAAATACTGTAGTAAGTTCAGTAGAATTGTATAGCCTAGTCTTCTCCATGCTGAAAACTCTCAGCTTTCTTGGCCTACCCTAACGGGAGTGGTGTTCCAGTCCTCTGATGGGTTTTGTGGTCTTCTTCATTGAAACACCAAGTTATATCTCACTTTGCTAGCTTTGGCATGTTTTACATGTATTTGGTAGAGGTTGGGTTTCATTTTTATTGCATGTAAAACTACTTTTGTCACTGTATGCCTGCATTCCTTTAGCTGTGTGTTTGTCCTAGGGTCCAGCACAAAGGACAACTACTTGCTATTGCTGTCTACATAAAAATTATAACAGTTATTGTTAACATTTAAAAATATTATATTACATATTAAACATTACACCCCAAATATAAGAATGTTATACTCCAGGTTCAACAGGTAACAGCTATATGGATATTACACAATGGACTTTATAGATTAATATGCTAAAAGACAGCTATAACAAAGACAAATTCAGAGAAAATGCTTGTGATAGTTCCAGACCTGATGAATGTGATGTTAGCTGCATATAAGGAGTCGTCTGTTATTGTGAATACCAGAACTTTATTTAATAAGTACAGGGTTAATAGACCTTTGATAAAAGAGAGCTCCTTCTGTCTTTTAAATATTTCTATGAGAACTGAGTTTTGTTCTTGCCTGAACTACAGTGCTACCCAAGAAAGAAAGACAAAGAAAAGATGGCTCTTGTCTTGATAACAGAAGTCTTACTCCAAATGTGATGGCCTTTTGGAATATTGTTATAAAGCACTTAATGGCACACAGTCAATGTGTTCTTGTTAGTTTTGAGCAGAATGAGCAGGGGCAGTCACATTTCACATATGATTTCTTAAATTTTTGAATGGTAGTTATTGTTCCTAAGAATAAATTATTAAAATTACAAATTACAATTATTAAAATATTATATACTTCAATCAAAATACTTCAATATATGTATTACAATTAATTTCAGGTTTAAATTTTTCCTTTTCCTAACTGCCTAATACCTTTTCTGATCAATTAATATGTTCTTTCCTCCTTATATTTTAGAATGTGAAATTTCATTTTATCTTATAAATTCTCACTAGTCCTTAGAAGTGAGAGACCTATACTTGATTCTATTTCCTTTATCTCTTAAAATCCAGCCCATCTTAAAATACAATATTTTTACTAATTTTTTAAAGATATTGATTATTTCTCTTTTGTGTCATACCAGTAATGGAAATATCAAACTAAATCAGTCCCCAAAAATATTTGAGGGATACCATCTTCCTCTTTGTTTCAAGTTTTATGGTCAGACATCAAAAGAGGAATCTAATGGATATCTGTCAATGTTATCAGTTCTTTGACTTTCATTTGTCAGGCTACATATCTTCAACAGCATATTAAATTCCTTTCTATTACTTCTGATTGTTTTTCTTTTCAGTGAACAACTATGTGTCACTGTTCTTATAATATTTTGGAATGCTGGTTAACGATACTCTCAGTTTCTAGGGTAGTTCTACAAAGAAAGATTGTAATCAAGGGAGAAACTGCCTCTCATATCTAACTTTCATTAATGTCACAAGAAAGCTAAAAAATATATATATGAGCATCATGTGGCTTGTAAATCTTTCTTCAAGCTTTTTGTTCCAAAAAACACATTCCTGATATGTAAAGACACTCAGCAAATAAATATCTGTCATGTTTGCCATCTGTGCTAAACCCATCAATACCTCTCTTTAAGAAAACAAAAGCATCTCTCCAAAGCAATTTTACCAAGAAAGAAGGTTAATTCCCAGAAATATCTATCTGAAAAGAAATAAATTACATTTCTATTGAGGATTTGCTTAGGGTTTTTTATGGGTTTTTTTTGTTGAGAGTTTTGTGAGGTTGGGGATTTGGGCTTTTGTTTAGTTTCTCGGGGTTTTGGGGGTGTGGTTTTTTTTAGAACTGACTTATGAATTTGGCATTCAGTCTTGTCAGTAGGTAATGTACTTTTTTTACTGTATGTCTTACTTTCATCAAATCTGTCATTTGCTTTGTTGAATTATACACATCAAAACATGTAGTTATCAGAGTTGTGGTATAAAAAATGAGTTTCTTTGCTGTCACCAAAATGCTGCCCAACATCTTTCCTTCATGCTCTACGTGAGCAGTCTTGTAATAGTTTCTTGGTCTAACATGCACACTGGGTAAAAATGGATATGACATTGGAGAAATAGTTGGAAAACTAAACTCATAGCAGTGAAAAAATGGGCATTTAGAGTAGGAACCCATGCCTCTAATGATATGATGGACATCCATTTCATGAGGGAAGAAGCAAGTTTATGTGCTAACAAGCTAGATAGCAGGTAATGGAGAGGAAAGAACTCCTGACAAAAAAAATGGAGCTAAAATATCTAGATTATGTCATGTAATAAATGGACTGGAAACAGAAAAATTCTATCAATGGAGTGCACAAAATGGCCCCCATAAAAAAATGGACTGTGAAATAATGAGCTCTGAACACTTTTTTAGCTTTACAGTGAAATCAAAACATAAGAATGTCTATAGCTATAAAATGCTACTGACCTATTTATAAAACAGCTTTATATTTTTTGTAACAGTGACTTGCCTACAAATTTCATTTCTCTGCAATAAACTTTCTTTTATTCCTTGTGTGTTTGGTTTGGCGTGGGTTTTGGTTTTCTTTTTCTCTTTTGAGTTTGGATGCAGTAACAGAACAGCATGATGTGAATAATCTCATAGAAAAGGAATTGAAGAGAAAAGTGATGATTATGTTTGGATAGTCTTCCAAAAACATACAACCCTCCTTTGCTATAAAAGCCATCTCTTCCATAGTTAAAAGTCTTCAACAGAAGTCCAACCATTACTCCAGCAAAATAACTGCCCTTGTAGTTGAGCCCATCCATCATCTTTCTTAAGAAAGGTCATTTAAAATATAAAACTTTTTACCTGCCTAGCAGTGCTCAAAGATCCACTACCACAGATCTTTGAATACTAACCCATCAATCAGTCCCATCCATGATCTCTCATTTCCTTACCTCCTTCTTAAACTTATTTCTCCATTGTTAGCAGTATTCCAGAAGATGTGACACTGAATAACAGAATAAGTCACTGCATTAAAAAAAAAAAAAAAAAAAAAAGGGAAACAGTTAAATAAACAAAGAAAACCACAATAAATTCTCGAGAGTAGAACCTTTGCATCCAAATTAGAACCAAGTCTCAGCTAGCCCAAAAAACACCTGACATTTACATAGGATAAAGGAAAACAATCCTAAATTCAAAAATTTACTAATAGTTTCATTAGACTGCTAATAGTCTATTAAAATTTATTGCTATTCAGATTACAGTGATGGCAATATTTTTAATCTGAAATACTTGTAAATAATCTCTCTCTGAGAAAGGATGTCTTGGTCATCATTCACTCATCAAAACATCCTTTGGCAGATTATATAAAAAAAATCAGTAGTATATTTGTCACTGTCACTTGTTACAAGAGAATGTAGCTGCTATGAAGCAATTATATCTAAATTACATGAGACTTGGAAGTCACTAAAAGCAGTAACATTCAATGAAGTATTATGGGAACAAGCAGGGTTTCTTATGTATACCAAGAAATTATGATATACATTCTTCTCAGTTTATAGTTAATGCTTCATCCTGGAAATGTCAAGTTGATCTTGAATCTTACAATGTTCTCATATGGTAGGACTGTGCCAGAACTCCTGCTCTGTGTCCAGTTTACAATATCACCATCTGTTAAAACATGAAATCTGCTTCAAACATTATGACAGCCATCAAAAGCAGAATCACTTGTTAAACCAAACAGATCTGAATAGATCTGTTCATCAAGCCTATTATTAGCTTCCAGTATCACGCTAACACAGAGCCTTATCCTTATTTGAAGTCCAAATTTCCCTCTGTGTTTTTATGGCAGTATTCCAAATGCTGTTCTTTCCTACCACTAATGGAAAGGAAAAATTAAAAAAAAAAGGAAAAAAAAAAAAAAAAAAGAATTTCTTTTAGAATTTCGTACAGCTGCAGGAGCAGTAGCCAAAAGCCTAAAAGAAGACAGCTGTTAAAAACTGACCATAATCGGTGCTACTGATAGAATATTATCACCTGTTTATCTTCAACAAAATTCTCTTTGAGCATGCTCTAGGCTGGTAAAAACACTTACATTGGGGGTCTCTTCCAGCTGCACAAAAATTAAGGCTTGAGTGGGAAAAAAACAAGTGAGCAGTATGTGTATCTCAATATGCATATCTTTTAAATATCGAAATTCTGATTTTTAGAAGTGTTTAAAGAAACCATGTGATAAGTAGACCTCTTAGAGAAGTCTCAAATTTCTGAGGGTAATCACTTCTGTATGACTGAAACTCTCTCTAACTGAGAGTCAGGATGCGTGAACTGACTAGACAGGTCACTATTTCCCCAAGCCCTCATAGACTATGGAACTTTTTTTATATGTAGGGGTTTTTGTTGTTGTTTTCTCCTCTTAACCTTGCATTCTGACCAAGAAGACAGTCTGCTTTTGCTCCATCATAAAATTTAAAAAAATTGCCAATATGTATATATGCTTCCTTAAAAGCACAGAACATGGTACCCTGCATTTAGACTTTCAGCATTTACAGACTTTTATCTGACACTTTACATCTTCAGGCAAGTGTACAGCTTGTTTTATGGACTCTGTCAACTTCAGTTTATTTCATAGCAAGTTTGTCTGTCACAGATTGCTTGCAAACAGACTGCCTTAGGAATGTATATTCATGTCACATGCATTTAAATATCATAAATGGTCTTTCTCTTGCATTATATTTTGCTGAGGGGAAGTCATAAGTGACCAACACATTTATCTCTTTTCTTTGCTCATTGTCAAATATCCTTTGTTCGTAAATAAGAAAGATAAAATTTCTGCATGCTACTTCTCTTAAAAAACTACTTGACTGTATATTGTGATGGCAGCAACAATCCTAATAAGCATTTATGTGCCATAGTTATCTCAGAAACAAAACTATTTTTCTCTGAACAAGTATACTTAAAATAATTGAAGGTTCTCTTTCAGATCTTATTATAAGAAGAACAAAGTTGTCAAGGCTGTTTATTTGTTATATATTCCTTCCATTCATTACAAAGCTTCCTCTTGCACATTTTGCAGTAGTTTTTCTAAAAGTAAAAACAGTGTTCAGGGGCTGGTTTGTGACAACATACTTAAAATTTTCAGTAAAATTTAACACATTTGTAAACAGTATCTACTAGTCATTGTAGCATAGCACTTGTAGATAAACTCTAAAAAAATAAATTGCACAAGTGGGTTTAGGTTTGTAGTCAACTTTCACTTAATTTTCATAGCCTGCATATTTTCACTCTGTACTTTCAAATCAGTGAGTGAAATGAAGACAATAAAATTAATGTTTACCTTTTTAGTCTCTTTCTTTTCTCAATTCACTTTATACAACTCTTATAATTACTACTTTTGGCTTGTGGTAGAGTTTGATTTGGGTGTTCTGGGTTTGATATTTTTATTTTGGGGGTTTTTTTTTTATTTTATTTCTTGCAAATTTTAAATTTTAGTCAGATTTAATGATATTTTAGAACAAATTTGACAGGTGACAATAACCAGAACAACGAGGAAAAATTTCCTGACAGGAAAAATTTTCTGTATCAGGAAAAAGCCTTCTGTCAAAAATAACTGTATGAGGCATATCCAGAAACCTTTGGAATCTTGTTTGCAGTAACTATTTCTTGTTACATCCTGCAAACTGAAAACTAATGTCCTATATGTCTCCATGTTTACTTGATCAGCATGTCTTTTTCATGGAGGTAGAAATTATCTATTGTGCAGTCTGTGCATTATTACTATGAAGACGAGCTGTTTAATCCCCTGTGTACATCATCTGTATAGAGATGTGAATAAACCAGATTCCTCTTCAGCACCTTGATGTGTGTATTTATTAATGAAGTCACACCAGGCCGTTCCTATTGCAAGAACTATATTACATACAGTTTAAGTACGCATTAGAAAATTTCTACTTGAAGTTTATAATAAAATCAGTTCATTATAAATATTGTACAGTAAACACACATAGAGAAAAATGGTTGTTATCTAACTTAGCAATTTTTTTTTAGATTGTGAATGACACTATTACTCCAGTGCTCTGTGTTGTCTATCTTGATTCATACAATATAGGCTATGTGGAGCTGACAATGGCTGCAAACAGGACTTTCAAAGAAATAAAACTGGTATTTATCAACCAGTCTCTCACGGCTTCAGTGCTAGGAATATAGGGAAGTGAAATAATCCACTTAGGAAAACACAATAGGAAAAACACAAAAGCAGACATGGTAATGTGACCTGTATCACAATATTTATCAAAACTTCTGTGACCTGCTGAAAGCACCATAGAAATCACAAAGTATTCAAAAATGCAAAAGTCTGTGAGCTTTCCGTTTTTCATCCCTCATTTTGCCTGAAGCCCGTGTGGATTGAGGCATAAAGAGAAGATGCATTGCAAGTCATAAACTACCTTTTAACTAAAAGTAAACAAAAATATTTCAGCATCAGCTACCAGAAAATATAAACACCATATAAATGTTAGTCCTTTTATGCTTGCATATTTTCTCCAATATTTTTCTATAAGCCAAAGTAAATTAAAAATAAAATTAAAATTAAAAAAATTAAATTGGAGGATTTTTAGATTTGTGGGGGTTTAAAATATTTGTTAGAAATGTGTATTTATTATCTAGGCAATTACTATAAGAGACTAAAATAGGATATAAGTAAATGCTAACCAAATTTATAAAGCTATATGGAAAACATATAAAAATATGTAATCATAATGACTGATTTAGTGGAGATTGCCATCCTGAACTCATCATTGCCTGGTACTGGTGGTGTGAGCTGGAGGTATGGGCCAAATTCTGGTACTGACACACAAAGGAGAATAGTTTTCTGAAGTTCAGAGAAAACTTTCTACTTTTCAGTTTGTGCCCATTGCTGCTGGTCCTGTCCAGCACTGAAAAGACTCTGAGTCCATCCCCTCTACCCCTTCCTTTCAGGTAATTATGAATTATATATGAATAATTATATTATAAATGAATAAGATTTCCCTTCAAGCCTTCTCTTCTACAGTCTGAACAATTCCAAATTCCCCCAATGATGAAGTTTAGTCTTATATCTGTCTACACTTTTTTTTTTTTTTTCTGTTACTATGATTAATTGGAACAAAAGCAGGAGGGCAGAGTAGAGCAACACAAGTGGTGATAGGGCTGGAAGCCATGTCCTGTGACAACTCTGTGTTTGTCTGGTTTGGAGGAAAGAAGGTTGAAGATAGACTTTATTGCTGTCTTCAGCTTCCTGAAAAGGGGAAAGAGAGACAGAGGTTCTGAACTTTTCCTTGGGACACATGATGGTTCAAAGCTACACCAGATGAGATTTAGACTGGACATTTGGAAGCATTTGTTTACCACAAGGATCATCAAACAGTGGAACAGACTTCCTGAGAGAGGTGTTTGATGACCCAAGCCTGTCAGTATTCAAAAGTCATTTGGAAAACATGCTTTAACTTTTGGGTAGACCCTATCTGGCCTGCTCAACTTATGGAATATACCATTAACTAACCTTGTTCAATATAACTTCACAATTATAAACTGATTCTACACTTGTGTACCAGTGCTCATCTAATTGTTGTCTTATTTCTTGTGAAATCTTTAACAGTTATAAGGGATTTTTTTTAGCCCAAAATCAGTTGGTTTTCTTTGTGTTGACCAGTCCTGGCCGAACTGCAAATTCAGGATCTTTGAGGTAGAGTAAGTTTTTGTTCCTTCTTTTGGGAAAAGGAAAAAAATGCAATTAAAAAAAAAAAAAGTATTCTAACAAGATTGAATTATTGGATGTTTTAATTTGATTGTCTCTAATTGATTTTTAATTTCACAGAAAATAAGCTATTCTTAGACTCCAATAATTAGCATATTCTTAAAAGTGACTTGCAACAGAAGTCAAAATAGCAAGTCTTGTACATCCATGCACTTGTGGGTCTTGTTCTTCATTAACACTCAGTATTTCCCAGATGATTGTACAGAAGTGTTATAGGTATTCTTCTTTTATCATCAGATATTGACAGGGATCTGTATAGACTCTTATTGCCAGCCTTTTCAATTATTTTTGCAGAAAAGATAAATTATTTAAAAAAATCATTATTTTACCTATCTCAATTTTAATCTTTCCAGTGGAGGTAGAATAAAGTAAGTGTAAGTGCAAGAGCTATGTTTCAGTAAGATTTTAAATGTGAGCCATCAAAATTCATTGAGTGAGGACAGGATAAAGAATGGAATTATTTATCACCATATGGACGGAAGAATCAAACTATTCCTCCTGCCTCTTCTCTACACTGCTCTTTGGGAACAGGTATCTTTTGATTAAAATATTTCACTTTGTGAGGTGCATAAAGGAATTCTGTCAAGTAAATAGCAAAAAATTTGGTCTGACAAATGCACTATGCAATGCATATCAGCAAATAGAAAGCAAAATAAACCAACTCAATAACGTAGAATGATCAACTGAAAAAATGCAGACAACTGTTGACTTAGTTTCATTTGTCTGTCACATTTGTGATATTCAGCGGTACTCCTGAAATGTGTCTTAATATTCCATCTCAAACCAAAATAAAAAAATTATTAGATTTTGCAAGTGCGTTTAAGTAACCTGATTAAAAATTAGCTGGCATAAGAATCTGCATGAAAAAAAATACCAAGGAAAAATAACGTTTTTTCTGTGATTTCCAGCATTTGTCAGCTGCTAAAAAGCCTGGAAGTAACAACAGAGAAAGGACTTAGTCAGTTTTGCTGTGTGCCTTTCTGAAAAACTGAATCTAAAACATTGTTATTGACTTAGGCACATTGTTTTCTATTTTAATCTAAAAGAGTGGCTTGCAAAATAGCCTAAATGGGTTGTTATTGCTGCTTGTCAGGCCTCTGGCTCTTTGCTGCTTTATGCAACTGGCTGCCATATGTGTGCTTTGAAGCTGACCTTTTAATCGGAATGAAAAGTAGTTTAAATCTTTCCCACTGATTCTGGGTCATTATAAAAACAGGTGGTGAATTTCATAGAGACCAAAGGTGACGAGAAAATAGCATTACTTACCAAAGAAGGGGTTTAATGTTATTTGTTTAATGTTAAATACATAAGAAAGAAGTTGCAACACTGAAAATTTTGGCTAAATATAAGGCAAACTAAGTCATACAAACAGCAGTGCAACAGGATGGCCTGTGTATATGGAATCTCTACCATCGTAAATATTTACAGTTCAGCTAGATGAGACCCTGAGCAACTTTAAATAACTTCAAAGCCAGCCTTAGTGTAAGAAAACAGAATTGAGGACTTCCACCTGTCCCTTTCACCCTATTTTATTCCATGAGTCTGACTAGGCTTTCCAAAAAAAGAGGTTTTAAATCCTGGATTACCTTTTCTTGGGGGGTCCTCTATGGCTTGGTTAGATGCATGTTTAGCAAGAGATTTGACCATGGGTGCCTAGCAAAGCCTTAAACCCCAAGTCATACTTTAACTAACTTGTAGTGTAGTTTATCTAAGGGTCAATATAAACTCTGGACTGGACTGGTATTTAAGGTCTATAGTCAATTAAAAAAAATCCAAAGCCAACTTGTGGTAATTTACTATCCTAGATGTACAGTAATTTCAAGACTATAAGGCGCACCCTTTTGACTAAAATTTTGGCCCGAACCCAGGAGTGCGCCTTATAGACCGGTGCGCCTTATATAATGTACAAAGTTGCGAAATTTGACGGCTCCCGGGGGTGCGCCTTATAGTCCGGTCCGTCTTATGGTCATGAAGTTACTGTATTGGAAATAGATTCCTTGACCCCTGTAAATGTCACTTGGTCTGATCCTTTCCCCTCTGTCTATACCTAGCTGGTAGGGATCCAATTTTCCCCCTGCGCCCTTCCTGACTCTAGAAAAGATCCCTGTCCTCTGACCTCTCTCTCTTTCTGCCTGTAATCCCTCCAGAAATAAACTTTGGAATTTCTTCAGGAGGAGAGAGCCTCTTTTGAATCTTTAACCCTTGTTCATGCTGGGATCTCAGGCTTCCCCTGCTACTGATCTGGCTGGGGAGTGGCAGGGAGTCTCAGATAGAACAGCACCAACCAACCAATCAAAAAAACCCAAAACAAAAATAACAAATTAAAACAAATAAACCCCAAAACCCTAAAAAAAACACAGCCAAAAAAAAAAATCTCCAGAATGTGCATGGGAAAATTTTAGTGGTATTTGCAATACCTATACAGCTGTATAGAAATAGACTGAAGGCAACCAACCAGAATTAGAAGAAATATGTATATCATCCTTCCTTAGATACATATCACTGATTTTGAATGGAGTAGCTATTTCAGGTATTTCTTGTAAAAGTAAGTTTAAAAAGAGAAATGACAAGAAAGTAAAACATGTTAAAATAATTTCTGTGGTGTGGAAGCTTTGAAATTAATGTTCTCTGCTTAAAGGATTGAAATAATTTTTTTATTTCTTAGAATATTATTTGACCTTTTAGCAGAGGATTTGTTACTTATTATGCCAGAGAGAAAACAAATATGACTGTGTAGCCTTATGGAAACTTTTTGACTGCTTATGTATCTGGTTCCTCAGATGTGGTAGACCTGGTAGAAGCTCTAAAATAAATATGTATAAATACACGCATGTGTGTATATATATATATATATATATATATATATATATATTTTTTTTTTTTTTTTTNCACAAACATATATATAAACAACTTCATAAAATACAAACGTCAGGAAGATTGTTGTAGAAAAGCAAATTTTGTTGGTACAGCGCAATATTATTCTCCCTGGGCTTGAAAAATTTGTGGATCACTGGTTTACTCGTGCATGATAGTCTAACTAGACAAAAGAAAGGGGAAAGTCCTATGTCAGGAAAGCAGTTGTAGCAATGCTTTTAGTCAATTATTAGAAAGGCATAGAAAGTATGTTGAGTATGTTTTTGAAAAGTATCATAATGACATGAATGGTTCTCTTGCACACAAAACATTTCTCTAATCCTCTGGCAATACAGAAGATTATCAGATGATGTCTGTTAGGAATAAACATTTTTTAAATCAGCAGCTCTGGATGTCTTAAATCTGTGTGTCCTAAAAGGCACATAGATCTTAGGATCCTGATTTATCACATGCATCTTAATGTGGAGGAACACGTACCAAAACACCACAAAATCAATAGATATATCCTTTAAAGGATATTTTTGTTATCTACCTGATTTTCAAATATGTCCAGGAACTACGGGTCACTTCCCAAGGTGATTTTTCCATCACTTTCAGAGTTCCATGTATCACACAGCTGTTACTCAAGAGTCTACTAAAGAAATCCAACAGATTAAAAATCCAACAGCTATTTATTAATTTATATCTGTCAAATACATCTTCTGATCTGATTGATATCCAGTACATACTAAAATCCTGAGGGAATCTACAAGCCATGATTTGTTTCACTTCCTTTTATTTCTTGTACTAATGCAATTTAAACTCTAAAGGAAGGTTTACAACCTATTAAAAAATGGTGAGTATTAGAAAATGAGCTTTCATGTCATCTAATATTAGTTAATCCCTTTCAGATTTTTCAAAGTCTGCTACTCATCTGTAAAAGTCACTTTAAAACACTATTAAACATCAGTTTTCAGATAAAGGTTTTCATCTAGTTGTGTACAGTTAGTATTTTCTTTCATCATGAATAGATATTATCCAATACAAATAGTCTCTCTAGCTAGAGATGAACATTTTATAGATCGCAACAATATATACTAACTGATCTAAATCATGTATGCTATACTTACTAATGTATCTGAACAATTCACACTAATTATATATTAAAATCTGAACCCAAATATCCCCAAATCCAAAAGTTTTAGAGGATGTAGATTATGCTATTTCTGAGTCTGGTCATGTCCCAAAGCTAAGCACATTATTCTTCCACAATTCTCTGTCAGACCAGCCAGGACAATGTGGGTTGGAGATGCTTGCATCTTAAAAAATGACAGGTTTTTGAGTGAATTAACAGACCTTAGGAAATCAGCTTATGTCTCCACACCTCTTTTGCCTACACAGTTTGCACACAGGAGACATGATGGCTTTGAGTCAAGTAGGTAGCAGGAGGTCTGTGTCTACCTGTCATTGCCAATAAAAATCCTTGTTAAATGGAATGTTGTTTCATCTCAGGAACAGTGGAAGGAAAATTCTCTGCAGTGGCATCCGTGACCATAATTCCATGTGTTTTCTTCTGTTAGATGGGAGTATCAAATGAACAAGATAGTGTTTTAATTATTATTTTGTTGTTATTATTAACCAGCCTTAGATGAATGTGCTTGTCTCCTTGACATTTTGCCAGTATCTGCGGCACTAATACAGCACACTGTAAGATTCTTTTTACAAAATTATGCACTAAGAAAAAATATAGTATTAAAAATGTAGTTACAGTAATTTCACGATTACAAGCCCCACCTGATTATAAGCCCCATGTCTGGGTGTCAGCAACGTTTAGGTCTTTGTCTGTGTATAAACTGCACCGGATTATAAACTGCATTTTCATTCGCAGGGAGGACCCACATGCAACAAAGTAATGAATTAGTAATGGAATCGCGGGATTGCTCACCCTGGCCCGGCGCTGCCCTGCGAGGCCGGCAGGAGGCAGGGACAGAGCCCAACTTCACCTGCGGTGGCAGCGGGAGGGAGGCACGGAGCCTGCTTGTACCTGCGGCGGCAGCGGAAGGGAGGCACAGAGACCCTGCCTCCCCCTGGGCCACAGGGCCGGCGGCACAGAGCTCCCTGCCTCTCCCCTGAGCCACGGGGATGGCAGCACGGAGCCCCCTCCAGGCCGCAGGGCCAGAAGCACACCTCCTTCCCCACGCCGCTGGCACAGAGCCTGCCTCCACCCACCGCACAACAGAGTAACCAATTTGTAACAGTCACACAATCATGGGTTTTACTGGCAGGTGCTCAGCTCGACACCTTGGCTTGCACTTCTGGGTTGGGAAATTTCCGAACTTTTTTCATATATTGGCCGCTCCTGAGTGTAAGCCGCATTTCTGGGTTGGGAGCAAAATTTTATTCAAAATGGTGCAGCTTATAATCGTGAAATTACTTAGTATAAAATGCCAGTGAATTTGAAATTGTCATCTTTCTTATCCAGAATGGAAAAAGCTCATTTAGTTCTACCTGATGAAGAACATAGGAGAAATAAGATCATCTGACACTTTGATTACAAACACAATACACAATCTTATACTGAGTTAATACATATTCACAGCAAAACATGTGCTTACAGTAATTTTTTAATCTTCACTCAAATAGCCTGGGGCTGTGGAGCACTTTTCCTAAAGATATGCTATGCAGTAGAAGCTTGACAAGCTCTTTACTTATTGAAACTTGAAATTCAAGGAGACAATTTTTCTTCATACTGAATTACTATCTACTCATCTATTCTGTGCTGCTGATTTAGAAATTAATAGCATGCAGAAATTACCTTCTACTTAAAACTATGAAGTGGTAGCGTACCAAGTAAAATATGTATAAAGTGAACTAAATTTTCATTTGGAAAGGAAGCCCTCTTGAAGCATTTTTCAGTTGCTAAAAATTTGTTTTTAATAATTTCCTTATTCATTGATCTTTGCTTGTCGTTTTTGCTGTTTTACACCATATATCAACATTTTTTAAAATTATTTTTTTGACATACAGAAATATTTTCTGACATTCAGCAATCTTTTGAAACAATGGCTCCATTTGTGCTTCTGTCAGTCTCAACCTATCACTTCTGCAAATGTCAGAGTTGGAACAAATCACCTTTTCTAAAATACATTTTTCTTCAGCAGCTTAAACTGAAACAGAAATTATAACAGTGAGAAAGAGGTGTGATGGAGGAGAGTGGGGGACGTTGCTTCCTACTGCTGCCCTTGTGTGTTAGTTTATGGTCTATTTATATTTTTTAATTTTTGTTTTACTTTTATTTTTTTTAATTTACGTTTTAGTTTTATTCTCCCTAAAGAAAATTAATTCTCTCTCTGGCAGAAAGTTTATGAGAGATCAATAAGACAAGCAAGACAGCAGTTTGCATAATCACATAGTTCTGGCAATATTAGGGAAATTTCATTTCCTCTTCAAGCACCATTGGAAGTCAGAGATTGTGGTTTATAATTGGATGAACAATTAATAATAAAAATTACCATTATTAATAACAATAATAGTATTAATAGTAATACTAAAAAAACCACCAAAAACAGAGATGGAAGTAAAAGAAGCAGGGTTTTTAATTAATTTTAAATGCTTCTAGATTGAGCTCTTATTTTGGCACTAATATATTCAAGATGTGTATCTCTGGAAAATTATACACTTTGCCTTAACTGACAGGTAAATTTCTTATGAAGGCTTCTTGGTAAAATTTTTAATAAATTTAAACTTGATAAAGCCCAACTTTCATTGGAATAACTACAGCCACTTCAAAATGAAACACAGTTTTGATAGTACAGATCTTATTGATTAACAAAATCATCAGAAATGATAACTCATCTGCCAGACTGTTGCTAAAGAGAGAAGAGCGCAACAGCTTTATCTAGGTGATTGCTTTACTGTGAGTTAGGTTGAGTAGCTTGCTTCTTTTGAAATGTCTTCCAGCTCAAGTCAAGAGCACAAGAACATACTGGTGTGAGCTGAAGAAAAAGCAGCACAGGACTCATCACAAATAATGCTTTTTGGGGTAGGAAACTGTCTAAAATCCTCAGTGAGGAACTGCTCAGTTATTTTAATTCTCATTTTGAGCAACCTTTTTTTCTTATTGTTGCTGGGGGTTTTTGTTGTTGTTGAATTACTCAGCCTATAATAAACTACTTTTTGGGGTTTTTCTGCCGCTAAGTAATTTACCTGATACCATATACACATTTTTTCTACATGAAAGCAGTTGGGAAAAAAGAGACAGACATGTATCACTATGTATTCAGGTCATCAATTTGAACTTCATGATCTTCTAACTATATCTCTTATATTACCCTTAAACCTCTATAGAAATTATATTAGTTTTGGCTCCTAGAAAAGAGACCAGATGATCATGGGAATTTAGGCATAGAAATCCAAAAAAGATCAGATAGGACTATTCCTCAATCTAACAGACAGTTGTGGATCAACTGCAGCAAGCACCCTTGCAAATTAAATATGTAATAAAATGTGACTTCAAGCAATACTGCTTTATATTTTTATGAGAAAGTGTTTTAATTTAAAGTCATGTAACTGATGCTCTTTTATTGGGCATTTTACTGCCATTCAAATAATTCTAGGCTTTAAAATATGATAGAATGTCAAACTACATGCTCATAAATAGATATATGGAATATGCTGTTAAGATACATATTTAAGAGGTAGTATTGGAGTGTCAAGTTCTCTTCAAAAGTTATATTTAAAAATGCAATGAGAAAAGATTCATAGAAGACTTGCTTTTTTTCCCATATCGTATTTATAGCAGAAACAATTAACATTTTAAGTGCTATGAATGGGGAATACATCTAGCTATTTGATACCTGGATAAACTGGTCTCAATATAAAAATATAATTTTAGAACTTCACAAATGCTAAAAAGTTACAACCAGTGGTTGCAGATGAAATATGAATTCATTTTTTTTGTCAGGCATTTAAATAAGGTTATTTTCTATAATGAAATAATAGTGGTGGCATTTTTAATTAATCATAAATTTGATGATAATGAGCATAAATCCTGTGAGAATTTTCAAAAGGTTCTTTTGTTATGCTTCTTAAAAATTACAGCATTAATATTTTATTTAGAGCTATTTGAAGTTCACTCCTGTTGTTGATAGCAATTATTAAAGATTTTCACCTATATAATTGAACAGAAATATTAACTCATCAGTAGCTATAAGGTTTCAGTCTCAGCCTGAAAACAACTTATGTGGCATTTCATGATTTACTTAATAATACTGTAATACCAACATAGCATTGTAAATTGTGTTCTCAATATTCGTGACATATTGCCATTTGAAATTACTTCTATTGCTCATTGCTGAGGTTTTTTTCTGATACTTTTCTTTGTAACGACAACATAAAGCTCTTGCAACTTTTCAGTCCACATATTGCAAAATTTCTTTAAATATTTGTTTGAATTTAATTCTTCAATGCATTTCTATGTCAGAGTAAGTTACATTTATTTGTAAAAATTCAGAAACATTCCATGAGTGTACAGAATTTTTTTAGGAGATTTATAAGGATGAATTTGACATTTGGAAGAGGGGGGTTTTCACTGATGTCTCTCCTTATAAAAATCTTAACTATGGATGGGAAAAGTTGAACTTTACTTGTTTTAAAGCAGTTCTTGATAGAACATCACAAATAATTTGGCCATGATGCCATGCAGATTAAGCAGCCTCTGCCCTGAAAATGAGCAGTATCTTTTCTTCATTCAGAGAATGAAAGTTTGGCACAAGAAAAGGTGGAAGGAGTTTTGTCTCCACTGCAGTGTTAACCTGTTAGAATGGGAATCAGATTTCTGAGATGGGCTGAGCTGGCTGCATACAGTGGATGATGGTGGAAGACCATCAGAAATCCTGAGTTATGGCAGACTGGAGATGCACACACTGAGCTACCCAAGGCTGGAACTAAAATGATGATCTGAAGGTGATGATCAGAGAACCTGCTGAAAATCCACAGTACTCTCTCAACTGAATGAAAAAAAAGTCATGAACAAGTTTTTTCACTCCTTCCTCAGTGAGCTCTATTTACATGTTAATCTCTCTGCCTCTGTTCACCACCTGTGGATTAGGATAATAAGTTTTAATGATGTATAATTATACTTATTACATTTATGAATTAAAATAATTTATTATAATTTCTTTAACAATGAACTGTAGACTTCAAATATACAACTTGGTACTGCAAGATTTAGCAGAATTATTGGGGAAAAATTGAACTCCTGTGCTCTTCTACACTCAATTTTTTTCAGCATACCCAGTAATGCAGAAGTAGTGGATAGTGGAAGGTCTAATTCTTTTAAGACCATTCCATTAAAGTTAGAACTGTAGAAGTTGTGGTTTTGATCCCTTAGTGCTTTTTGGTCAGGGAGATCTCTGCAGCAACAGCAACTGCCTACCAGATAAGCTCTGGAATAACATATAAAATAAGACCTACTATAATATATCAGATGATTGAAATCTGTTGAACAGCACTCTGAACATTACATTGAAGAGCAGAGGCTCTGAAAGTGATTTAAGTGACACACTGGGCAATAAAGAAACCATAAGGACTCTGTTTAATGCTATAAGAGACTGGTAATTCATTTCTTGGTAGGTTGAATCAATACAGGAATAGTGAGCAGGTTGATAAATGTGAAGGCCGATATTAAGCTTTTTACTTTTAATATCTCTAGAAAAAAACACTGAAGATTTGAGGACAATAAAAGTGATGGTACAATGACTAATAAATATGGTTCTACTGCTATATATAAATATAGTATAACTAATAAATAACAGTTCAAGACAAGAACTTTAAAAATGTCCTTAATACAACCTTACGATGTTTAATTTATTAAAGAGATTATATTACAACATAAAACAGTTTCTATCCCAGGAATGATGGTCTCTGGTATGGAATATCACTTTGATCAGTTTGGATCAGCTGTCCTTCCTATGCACAGTACCAATTTCTTGTGCAGCTCCTCACTGGCAAAGTGCTCAACACTGAAAAGTCCTCAGGGTAACCACTGCTTAATGGCAATCAAAACTTCCGTGTGCTTGTCAATATTATTCTCTTTCTAAACCAAAACATAGCACAGTACCAGCTACAGAGAAGAAAGATAACTATCCCAGCTGAAAACAGGCAGTGTGCAATACTGACATACTGGAAAAAATGACATTGGAAGTGTTGCACTGAGGTCTCCATATCTTAATAATGTCAGTATATGATGAAATTGATTTTTTGAAGCTTAAGCTTTACTCTAACACAGTTTATAACAGTAATACAAGATTCATAAAGTAAATTATTGTATGTTTTGTTATTCAGAAAGTCAGACTGGAATATATGTGTCTTTACACAGTGGAAACCAATTTATGAACAAAAAGAAGTGGATTTCAACTGACTAGATATTTTGTAATATATCTTTCCTAGAATAGTGGTTCATTGTCATGCTGGCTTTGAAGACATAGTCCTTATTTTATTTCTTCTTCCTATTGGAAAGTGCTTGAAGATTTTTCTGTTCTGATTAGAAATATTTCATCTTATACTCAAAAATACCATTTTTGTAGTTTCAGAAGGCTAATAGTATTTGCATACAAAATATATTTATATAAAAAGTAGAAAGTTTCTTGATTTTACTGGTTATCTAAATCAAGGAGCAGAGTATAAGGCAAGCAGATGCACCTAGGTCTGTTTATCCTGTTTCCTGTGTATCTTCTTGCTTTATGTTTTGTTCAGTAGTATGGATATGAAACCATATCAATCATATATATGGATCATATATTTGAGTAAGACTACATTCAGGAAATTATCTCATACATTTTGAAATTACCAAAACACAGGTGTTTCACCTTTCTTGTTTTTTTCTTTTGAGAAGTTCCACATCATTAAAAAACAAACAAACAAAACAAAACAATAAACAAACCAAGAAAATCCCTACAAAACCAAAAAAGAAATAAACTTTGGACTTCTTTTGGTCTTGAGTTTTTCAGTTAAGCAAGTGACACTAGGTTTTTTCCAACATGATTTTTTCCATTGAGTTCTACAGAAATCTGTTTTATTTCTCACAAGATGTTTGAAACTATGTTATTTCTTTCGAGAATTTTTTTTTTGTTTCTTAAAAACCTTTTATTTCTGTTATTAAAAATGTGCCCAAAACTAAACTATACTCACAATTCTCCTCTTAACATTTATTTTCCGTGTTATTCTATTTATTCTTTTAATGATCAACCTGCTTTTCTGCAGTTCTGAACAGGATATCACATGACTCCTAGAGCCTGTTATAGTCACAACTTTTCATGATATTGTTTCCTAATCTAGTTATAATTTCTATATGTTTTTCTTAGATTTTTGTTCCTTCAAATTAGGTGAATTCATGTTTCAATACAAATTTTGCTATGTGATTACTCTGTCCTCATGATTAATTATAATTCTGTCAATCTTTGCACCATCTGGAAATGTAATCAAGATTGAACTGACACCTACTTCAAGAGCATATGTTGAAGTCTTTACAGGTTTGGTTTTAATATCAATCAGTTTGGACTTTCCCTAGAAAAAAATTATTCAAACATGATTCCCCTTTGACAACTATGATTTCCCTCTGAAAACTATGCTTTTAAGTCTGTCAGTCTAATAAGGCTTATTTCAAGTAATATCTTTTAGCATTTACAGAATCCCAGAATGGATGGTATTTGAAAACACTTTCAGAGACTGTATAGTCCAAACTCTCCTGCTTAAAAGTGGGGATAACTGGAGCACCTAACTCAGAGCCATGTATAATCGGGTTTTCAAACTTACCAAAGCAAGAGGAGACTCCATAACTTGCACAACCTATTGCCAACCCCTCCAAGGTTTGATTCTCACAATTTCCCTTGTCCAACATCTTTATCATCCTCATAACTCTGCTTTTCCTAAAACTTGATATATCTTTAAAACCAAAATGTCAAAGCTGTGACATTGAATTGTGAGCTGACCGATATTCCAATAAATCGTGTCATTTTCACTGATGTGTCTCCTTATAAAAATCTTAACTGTGGATAGGAAAAGTTGAACTTTACTTGCTTTAAGGCAGTTCTTGATAGAACATCACAAACAATTTGGCCATGATGCCATGCAGATTAAGCAGCCTCTGCCCTGAAAATGAGCAGTATCTTTTCTTCATTCAGAGAAAAGACCCCAGGTCCCTTAGCACAGTACTGCTTTGCAGCATCTCATGCCCCGTTCTGTACTTACATACAAGGTCGACCCATCCCAGGTGCAGAATCCAGCACTTTCTGTCTTGAGCTTTTGTTTGTTCAATATTGTTTGGGATTGCTCAGTTCTCTGATCTGTTGAGGTCTCTGCAAGGCCTCCCACTTTTGTGTCATCTGTGATCACATAGGTTGGAGTAGCATATTTTATAGAGTTATTAGCATCTCTGAGTTTTGGATCATCTCTGAACTTGCTCAGTATCCCTTCCAGTGCTCTGTTGAAGTAATTTATGAAAACGTTGAAGAGCACAGGATCTAAGATAGAGCCTTGTGGAACCCTGCTAGTGACAGGTTGCCAACCTGATGTTACCCCCTTAAACAAAATGTTATATGCTGAATTTTCATCATCTTGGAAGATAATCTGTTTCCATGATATTACAGTGGGCAATATAACATTTCCTTCTAGTTACAAGCTTATATTCAGATATTAGCAGTGAGAGATTCTAGCATCCACATTTTTTTATCCCAGTCTGGTGCTGTGGTTCCCACTAGTGCTCTCATTCCTTCTTCAGATTATATTAAGTCATCTGAACCTTTCTTTGATGGCCCACAGCTGTGCTTGATTCATTTGTGTAGAGAAAACCTCTGCAAACATAATTTATTTCACTTCCTTGTACATTTCATTGTTTACTGTTCTACTGGATATTTTGCCTGCAATGCTCACACAAGAAGAATACTCATATCTTGTGAAGCAAGAGAAACCAGATTGTTGCTTTCATGATAAAAATTCCCTCAAGGAACAAGGAGGCAGAAATATGTGTGACAAGTAATGGCACAAGCAAAATACGAATCTACTTGGACAGGTAATGTTATTTCTGGACCTGTCAAATGTTAGCTTTGTGGCTGCTGTAATAGAGACAGGATTAGTGTTTTCTACTATCAGAAAGGTGTTTTTACTAATGCAAATAGATGGAAAGAAGATCTTGGTAAGTAGTTAGAAAATTAAGAAATTAATCTAGCCTGCCCTAAAAATTAAAGTTTCTTTGATAAAGGAATTAAAAAAGAAAAGGTATGCTTCTCCAAAAAGGAAAAAGTAATTTTAGAAAATCTTTTAACATATTTTAAACATTATTTATAAAATGACCTTTTATGTTAGTTGAATAATTAATGCTGAAAGAATGATAGATTTTGCTGTTTTGTTCTAAACTAAATAAAAGAGATTAGAAGCCTGATAGTTGAGCTGAAGTTTGTTGAGAAATTGGAGGAATGGGTGTAATTGTGTGAGTTTTCTTCCTTTTTTAAAAAAAGATGTGCAGATAAAAAATAATTCAAATGTTAGGAGTATACCTATCTTACTCACTAAGAAATTACTTTTAAAAGTTCTGCTAACTACTCTGTGAGGGAGAATAATTTCAGTTTATCTTTACCAAAATATAAAAAGTAAAGAAGGAAGTATTTTGTCCCAACATCCTGGATTGTACAGGATATTATAAAAGTATTGTGAAAAGTCTTATTGAAAGTCATTCAATTGAGAGGCCAAGCTAATTCTAGCAGTTCAGAATCTGATTTTACAGTACTATTTCACTTAGATGAGCCATTCTAAATGACTAATAGATGATATAAGCAAGAAAAAATTCTGGAGGGAGACTAAAATTTAAATAACATAAGTTTAAAGAAGCAAAAGTGTAGATAGATAAGGATCTAGGATGAAACCAGTAACATATATGTATATATAATATACATGTAGCAAATAAATATATACACACATACACATTATATGGTCATTTGTATGAAAAGAGACAAATAAAATGCATATTACTTACATTCTTTGCAAAAACCTACTAATATTTTAGGTTAGTACAGAAAAGAATCAAGTGCATAGGAAAATAACATTCAATCTTTGAATGGGAAATTAATTCAATTGATAGAAATAGGGAGAAATATGCATTTTTTATTTAAAACAGTAAATGAAGAAAACTGTTTCAATGTTTTTGAAACAGCACCTTGACTGCTGTTGAAGAGCAGAGCCAGAGGCATCACCTCAAGATGACATCAAGCTGAGTCGTTTCTCTGATATACACAGGACAAAAAAAAGAGAAAAATACCCCAAAACCAAAAGAACCTTAAAAGAGCTAGTGACCAATAATAATACAATCTTTTACATGTGCTATTTATTGTCAGTATTATGTACGTTTCCATCTGATTTTGAATGGAGAGGAAGAATTTACAGTCCCGTGAAGAATAAATGAAAATTTTGCTTCATCCTTCTGCCTTGGATTAAGTTTCCTTGTAATGTTTCTAAAATGCATATACAGTTCCAAAACCAATTATTGAGGTTATCTCCTGTGATCTTTTAGCAATCCTTTGAACTACAGAGGGCTATATCTAGTGTAGATTGTTTGACATTGGAAATTGTCTTTTAGTAACAGATTAAGAGGTGTCAATGCAGACAATAGTTTATTACCTGTATGGAATTTAAAGAAAATGTCATTACTAGAATAGCAAGATCAATGCTAACATATGTCAGGAAAAATTTCTAACTAGAGATAATCTTCATTATAAAAAGTATTATATTTCAGTCCAACTTATGATTGAATATGTGATCTTTCTTGGAGAGATGGATTTAAACTAACATAAAATACAGCATGTAGGATCCGTACTTAATAAGTAATCCAAAACCAGTGAACCAGATGTCATAAAAAACATTGTACAAGGACTTTATAACTTACTCACACGAAAAGAAATCTTTTCAAAGACAGGCTACCATTTTGGAACTAATAATTACAAAGTACTTGCTGGATTCTGGAAAACGTAACAAATGTAGAGAACAGCATCAAAATGAAAGTTGATTTTCTCCTTTTGCTTTTCTGGTCCGTGGGAATGTGGTTCAGTGCATATGTTTTGCTGTAGTGCAGTATATTGTTACTAATTTTATGAGTTTGAAGTATTTTATTTCATCAAAACCTTGTATTCATTACCAACAGAGATGCTATCCACTGTTAATCATCCATGTAATAACAAACAGGAAGAGTTAAGTCTACCACTCATCCATCTACGCTTCATTTATTGGGGTTTGCAGTGGAAGACCTTTATAGGTCCCCTCCAATGAAATGATGCTAGGACTAGTTACATCACCTTTTTAAAATGGAAACTCTTTTCAAGTAAGGATGGAAACATTTAATTAATGTAGACATGCTATACACTGTACATTTTTTAAAAATCATCTACATTCTGTGGGTGCGTAGAGGATTTTTTCAAAAGGCGTTATTTACTTCTGAAGAGCAGAAAACTTAGAAAATTCACGGAGGAACTTCTGACATACAGCAGCTGCTGGGGGGAAGAACACCCCAAAATGTGTTATGTACAAAATCTCAGAGTCTAACTTATCCCTAGAGTATGGCACTATGTAATGAAAAATTACCATTAGTGACTATATTGAGGGGGACAAAAAGTTTAGCCATCACAAATGTTATGTTTAACACAGAAATATAACCTATTATTTCCTTCTTCCTTCTGAAATGTGATTTGGCTTGCATTAATGAACATGTGATTTAATAAAGTTTCAGACAGTACTCCATGACATTTAGACATTTGGAGTGAGAACTCCGACTTAAAAACTTTCTCCCTTTGAATTTGTATGTGTGAATATTGGGAAAATGGTCACTTACAAATATTGCAATAAAGGCTTCAAATATACATTGTAACAACATTTAAAAGATAAACTTGAAAGAAAGAAATACACTTTACAGTAAATGATGTTCACAATAAACCAGTAATTGTCAGAAACAGCATGTTTTTCTTCAGATAGGTTTCATTCTGGTAACAACTAAATGAAGAGTGAGGATCAATTATATGCAAGTAACAAACATGGCCAAAATCCACAGATGAAGTGCTTGAAAAATAGATTTATTCCACAATCACACTGGCAAAACAGGGACAAATACATTGTAAGCTTATTCCCTATTAGCAGGGGCAAAAAGAGAGTGTTTGTTTATTCCCTGCTTTAATACATCATAGGGGCTCTCACATGCACAGTCCTTCACAATCTGTGCTTTTCCAATCTCCAAGCTTTGTATCTCTCTTCCTTCTCCCACTGGGAGGCCTAGGCCCAATAAAGAATGGTTTTTAGGTCTTTTTACAACATCCTGTTATCTTCTGCAGAAATTCCACTCCCCAAGGTAGACAGAAAAACCTGAGGTAACCACAACATGTGAAAATTCCCACACTGAATATTCTTGGCATTGTCCAGCTGTAAGATCATCTTTCAGGGAAAACAACTTTTATTCCTTTGGTTCTCAGTACATCTTCCATGTTCAACCCCTTTCTCCCCACGTTACCCCATGTGGTAATGCATCTAGCACCATGCTTTAGAAGACAGATTGTAGAGACAATTAATTTATTTTGCAAGCATATTTTGAGAAAGGGAAATTTTGAAGCAGTCTAAAAACATAATCAGGGACAAATAAAGGTCAAGATACACAGAAGTGATGAATGAAGTATGGCACAATCCTTCTCAGAAGATTAGCCTCTTGCTAAATTTTCTCTTAAATGATGCACATCGATTGAGATGCTCTAGAATCCTAGTTACTTTGAAATGTTATTAATTATTCTAACCTGTTACTCTAGAATGCTCTTCTAAGAACCAGAGCAGACACATGAGGAAAATTGATGCATAAGATTCACTTAATATGCATAATATGGTCTCAAAGCTGATATATTATAGCAATTTAATGTGATAGGCTTGAGGGCTTTTTTTTTTTTTTTTTTTTTAAAGGATATGTTACATTTTAGTAAAAAAACCACATAATATAAATTTCTGAATATTTTCAATAGAGAATAGAGAATGAATAATAAAGCAAGTAGCTTAATCAAAGTGAATTTTGAACATATTTTTCTTTTTTTGTTTGCAATTATAAAAGCAGACTGTCTCATTCAGGCCAGTTATCACATTTTTAACTAAAGGCATTTTTTCAAGTAGACAACATAACCATGAAAAATAAGCCTCTTCAAGTTTCACTACAATACAAATTAAACTAAGCATGAAAATATTTACGCTTAGCAGGAAGCAAAAAACCCCAAAAAATCACATAAATTCCTACATTTATGTTTGAATTACTGCTGTTTTTACTAAAGAATTAGTTTTATTTAACTGCCCATCCACAGAATTCCTAGATGTATGACACTGCCAGATGCTAAGATTATAATTATTCAAGGTCTCAAAATAGGCAATTTATGCCCTTTTATAGACATGTTTAATTATTATAGTAGACAATAGAATAATCATGATAGGTATTTGTGGTTTTGATTGCAGTAGAAGAATTTTTGAAATATCACGATTACCTCAACATTTACAGTCTCAAGGATGCTGAAAAAATTTCAAAGATGTTTTATATTTTAAAGAATTCACAGTTTTAGACAAAGAAACAATATAGGCAACCATGTCTAGGTAGCCTCTGGAATAATAGTTCCAAGCTTCAGTTCTTGAAACATGGATACCTAACCAAGTGAGATTAAAAACTCCTCTAACTCAGCTAATACTATTGCACATATATTGGTGTCTTTATTGGCCAGAAGACACAATCAACTCTTTGTATTTCTTTCAACTCTTCAGAACAATTGCTGTTTTCAAGACGCGTACATATGCAGGCCTTATTACAAGAGAAAAATGTAGTACCAGAGCAGTTCTCAAAGGCAAAAAGAATAATAACCTATTTATGAAACTGAACCATTGTTGACACACTACCATGGTTTTACCCCTGCCAGCATCCAAGCACCACGCAGCTGCTCATTCACTCTCCTACTAACAGGACTGGAGACAAGATTGGAAGGATAAAAGCTAGAAAATTCATGAGTTGAGATAAAAGCAACTATTAAGAAAAGCAAAAGTGTGCACACAAGCAAGGCAAAGTAATAAATTAATTCACCCCTTCCCAGGGGCAGGAAGTGTTCCACCATCTGCAGGAGAGCAGGGCTCCATCATGCATTAGGGTGACTTTGGAAGACAAATGCCATCATTCCAAATATCTCCCTTTTCCTCCTTCTTGCCCCCACTTTATATCCTGAGCATGATCGCATGGTCTGGAATATCCTTTTGGTCAGTTTGAGTCACCTGTGACAATTGTGCCTTCTTTCAATTTCTCAGGCACTCCCAGTCTCCTGACAGGTGTGGTAATACCAAAAGCAGAAGAGGCCTTGGCTCTGTGTAAGCCCTGCTCAGCAATAGTTAAAACATCGCAATATTATCAACCCAGTGCTCTGCACAAATCCATAACACAGCCCCATACCAGCCATTGTGGAGAAAGCTAACTCTACCCCAGCCAAAACTAGCACATGTAGTCAAATAATGAGTATTATTAATTATTTTGTAACTGAAACAATTTCAGAAGTTAATAGAAATAATGGATGTTTCTTTCATTGTACACAACCTTACATTACAGAAACATGGTATGCACCAGCACTGTTGGTATGACAGAAAATAAGAATGTGATCATATTTCTTGAAGTGACAGACAGGGTCTACCCATTTCTGCTCCACTGACAGATTCAAGATGAAACTGAATCACATAAAGGTCTGAACTATCATGGTGTTTTATTCTACAAAAGTAGTTATTATACATTTAATATTTCTGAAACTTAGTCCATTTTGAATATTGCAAAATATGGTGAATAAAGACAATATAAAATAAAATTGATGAATCTAAACAAAATATACCAGAATAATAATGCGTTTAACACAGGACATCTATCTGCCTTGAGTTTTGTTCCTACATGCTATTTTCCTTCTTGAAAAATCTCTCTTTAAAGATGTTAAAACTCATTAAAAATAATTGAAAATATGCCTCATTCCTGAAGAGGCTCAGAATTAACTAGAATTTACTTAAGCTCTTTTTGACAACATAATGGTTTTTTTTTCTTTTTTTTTTTTACTGCAAACAAGCTATAAGCGTTTGTTGTGTAGCATGAAATACCAAATTTTACTCATCATAATAATACTACCCTTTACTAGAATCTCTTATTATCAGTCAGGCAAGAAAGATCAAAATATCAAATTGTGAACTCATTAAAGCAACAAATTTCCTGGGTAA
>PYHW01009979.1:10569989-10599300 GCA_013186435.1 Turdus rufiventris
TGAATCTAGAGAAAATAAAAAATTGGAAATGTTGTTGAGGCACAGCTATGCTGCAGAATCCCTGACTAGAGCTTACCTGGTTTGTCAACCATTGTGAAATACATGTTATACAAGACCCTTGGGTCACCTAGAAGGCACATGTTCACATCTTCACCTAATGAAATTACCTGTACAATTTCAGTTTTCCCAGAGAAGGTGTCTCTGAAAACTATTGTTATATGGTCAGTCACTTTTGCAGGCCTTTTTCATCCTTAAAATGCCAAAAAGAATTCAGCATAATTTTCATCCTTAAAATGCCAAAAGGCATTTAGCATAATCATATAATTACAAATTATATGATTTGAATGTTATTCAGGATGATCTGTAAAGGACACTCAAGTGACACAATTTGATTTATAAGGATTATGAAGGATTTTTTCTGATGCAGGAGGTAACAAGACAAAGGTGGCACAGTACATTCACATATGTTTAGCAGGCTTGAAAATTTCTAAGTTTGCCATTGATGAGTCTGGGAGAAGATAAATTAGATTTAACATTGAAAGGAGATATTCTTGTCTCTGATCACTACTCAGATAGGTGAATACTGTGGATGAGAAACTGGGTAAGAACAGGCAATCCAGAAAGGCAGCTATATTCTGAGCTGTATCAAAAGCAGTGTGGCCAGCAGATCGGTAGAGATGATGCTCCTGCTCACTTCTCTCGCATTAGATCACTACAGGGATACTGGGTCCAGAAAGTGGACTTTTGAGAAAAGTCTTTTCCAATCCAAACTGTTGTATAATAATGTGATTCTATGATTCTGTGTTCATGATTGAACTATTCAATACATGTATTCAATAATATGATCATTAATAATGAGAAGGGAAACCTTGGGGATATAATAGCTATTACTGTGTTATTCTTGTAAACATCAGCTCAGTTTTCAGTGTCAATTAATAAAGCACATAATTAGTTATTTGAAAAGAGCAGGATTCAAAATTATTATATGTCAATTAATAAAGCACATAATTAGTTATTTGAAAAGAGCAGGATTCAAAATTATTATAAACCCACAATTTCCCTCCCACTGAATACATTCTGTAGCACTGTTGAAAGTAATGGAAAGGCTAACAAAGAACTGACAGCATGGCCTCAGATCTTCTGATGTTCATTTTGACTACCTAATTATCCTATGAAATGTGATAGTTCTTTAGAAACCACCTATAGGACAGGTGACAGTGTTTAGCACACATATGAAATTAGAACACAAGCCTGGGAGTCTATTGCCTTTTAACTGCTCAATTTCTTTTTTTTTTTTTTTATCATCTTCAGCTTAATAACAAACAAGTTATCAACAGAAAAATAAGACAGGAGAAAATGTAGGCAAGGAGCTCAAGAGGCTAAGGTCCTGGAAAACAGCAGCATAAAAATACAAGTAAATACGTTACTTCATAAGCTTCAAGGGAGATATTACTTGTTAATTAGATATTCACTGAGACAAAGACTAAATCTATGTCTTTTGGGGAACCCTGGGTGAATCACTGGAAACCAATAAGGCCATTCTAATATGGCCTTTAGGGAAGTGCTTTATCTGTCAATATATCAAGATGATCAAAGAGGTCCACAATCTAGATTTCAGAGTATGATTGCAGGATACAGACACTTTAACAGATATAGATGTTCCATTCTAGATGATGACTGGGAAGTGTTACATCTTTATACTTTCCATGTTGCATAGAGAGAAACAGATACTGAAGAGAATAACAGAAACATTAAAATTACTGTCAAGAAAAAAAAAGAAAAAAAACAAACAAAAAAACCCCCAATGGGGTAATGATTTTACAGAAGGCTTAGAGTTTTGAGTTGTAATATAGCTGCAGTATAAAAGAGCAACAAACTCCAGAGCCCCACTGGCATGCACTAATTCTTCTTGTAAAAGGGCACTGGGGTTAAACCATCTAGAAGCTGTCTCTTCAATTACTTTAAAAGGCTAAAAGAACGATGATCTTTTTCTGAGGCCTTGTTACACTGGATAGTCCCTGCAGGTTAAAAAGATAATCAGACTGACAAAATTCAGTGAATGGACAGTTAGTGCTTTTTACTGCACAAGCCAACAGCCTGGAGACAAGGGAGGAATGTCAAGTCCCAGTTTATTATTGCTTCACTAGGCTTGTTAACTGTTGCTTTTTCCAGTTGCATAACATGGATATTTTGGATGTCACTTGAATCTATTCTTGCATGATCATCTCCTCTTAAATGTTTGTTTTAAGCAGTGGAGCAAATTGTAATCACAATTACCACAGTGTAAATCAAGAGTGACTCAAGTCCAGGCACTGGAATGTCATATTATTAAGATAAACTCAGTTCAGAAAGAAACTCTTTAAATAAACACTGTGAACTTGCTAAAGAGTCTTTTCTGGCACAGAAGTACATGTCAAATTATTCCTTATATAGCTACTCAAGATCTCTGCAGCATGTATGTTTGTTCTTTCTTCTGTAAACAACAAAGCTATTCTTTCCTGTGTTTCTGACTCATACAGTCATTCTCCCACTCCTAGAGTTTCTACTATGTCTGTATGCCTTTTAAGGAATAACCATGATGAAAAAGTTCTCTAAGAATATCCCCAAGAATTTTAATGCCAGGATGAGAAATGCATGGATTGTTAAAATCTCTTTTGTGGGTAAAGAAAAAGATCACTTTTTGTATATTTAATACTGTTGTTATAACTGAAATCTAGTAATTGTTGTCCAGATTATTACAGAATAAGAAAAACCACAAATACACTTAAGATTGTTAAGTACACATTTCTCAGCTACTTCCCCTGGTGTTATGTTTACCATTCCCCATTGTTCCTATGTCATAATTTTTTTCTGGTATTGTCTTGTGTGATGGAGCATTATTGGGAATTCTTAATATCTGACGTACATTGCCAAGACAGAAAGATATGATATTCATGCTTATAGTTTCTTCCATTAAGTTTTCCTTCTACACTCTCCAAGGAGTAATTTTCATGTTTGGGGGCATGATCCTTCTTAAGTGACTTGCATCTCCAGACTTCCTCCAAACTGACTATATGTGCTGGTATATCAGTACATGTTATCTGTTTTCTCTGTTACCCTCAGAATCAGTTTCTGTAACTGCTCATGGATAAGTTGTTTATAGCCAAGGGGTGTCTAATTAAAAGCCTACATCCCATGCCTATACTCCTCTGTGTTGCATCCCATTTCCATACTTTTCAAGGACTCTGCTTTCCTATCAGGCCTGTATTACTCCACCCTACATCACTTCTACAGTGGAATGAATAGCATCAGTAGACAAAGGGAAGAGCAACTGGTGTCATCTATCTTGATAATGGTGGTCCATGACAATCTTACACCTACAGTGGAGAGATATATATTTGAAGAATGAGCTATTTGTTGGAGAAGGAATTGGCTTTATGGATTCATCTAAAGTTAGAGTCAATGGCTCAATACCCAAGTAAAAAATGAGTTGTGTTCCTTAAGTGTCCATACTGGGTCCAATACTTTTTTTTTAATGCCTTAGTTCTTTACATAGATTATAGGATTGAGTGCGTGCACAGCAAGTTTGCAGATGACACCAAGCTGAGTGGTTCAGTCAATATTGTTGTGCAAAGGGATAGCATCTAGCTGGACCTAAACAAACTTGAGAACTAGGAAACGTGGACTTCACGAAGTTCAACAAGGCCAAGTGCAAGAGCCTACACCTGGGTCAGGGAAATCAATCCCCAGTATCAATAGAGACTGGGCAGTGAATATATCAAGAGCAGCCATGTGAAGGAGGACTTTGAGGATACTGGTGGATTCAGTTAGAGCAATGGATTCACTTGGAGCAGGCCTGGCCAGCCCTAGTCCTTATTCTTGCAGTGTTTTTTCCCATTATTTGCTTTTCATTAAAGATTACCTTTTTAATATTTATTTTTAACTTGGAAGAGTATAATCTCACTACTTCTCAGACAGAGAAACAGAAAATCCATATGTTATTGTCTACATTCACTCTCATGTAAGGAACAAAAAAACATTACACAAAAGAGAGACAACATTATTGGCTTCAGCACAAAACGCAGGACAAGAACTATAAATAATATATTGAAAGAAACACAGCTTCTAAAATATCTGTAGATTATGAAAATTCTTTATAAAGACCTAATATATGACATCTGTTTTTCTGCGGTACTCTGTTCTTCTAATTGATGTCATTTCTCCTATTGTGCTCTTTTCTGACTGCCTGCTACATTGAGTGGTGAGGTGACACAAAGGAGGGTGAAAAACAAATTGGAAATCAACTAACTCTTCAGTTTCTTAATTTTTTCATAGTAAAAAATTTCAGATTCACTCTTTTAGTCATGAAAAAACTTCACCGACTCATGCTATGAAATATGAATATTCATTAAAATTATCAATCAGCATTATTAATACTCTTGATCATATAATTACATACGTGTGCTGGTTTGCTAAACAACTTTACAACTATGATATTAAGTAATTGCAACTAAATCTTTCTGCCTCACGGAGAAAGGAATTAATCATTTTCAATACTTTGATAGTGGATAAGTTCCCTTGGATCTTTTGGATATTCAATGCAATTACGATGATTTTAATCTTTTCCAACAGCTTTTATAAAAAGAGTCCTACAAAGACAGTTTTTTAAAGTAAAAGAAAATTATGCTGAAATTGTAAAAAACATGATTTTGTTAGAAGCCAAGGTCTGTATTTGACTTTAAAACCATGAGGTAGCTACCTAAACAGAGGGAAGGGTTAAACACACCAGCATCCTAGCCATCTACTCCCATGTTTATATTTCAGTCCTTCTCCTAATCGCATACACCTGAAATAATTACTAACTCTCTTTTTCTTCAAGGTACTGCAAGATGGGTTTTACAGAGCAGTTAGACCCTCAGTAAGTATTTTGCTTGCTCCTGCCCCTGCAGGAATTCTAAACCAAATTTAATATCTCGTCATGGATTCTTTACTCATTGTAATGCTATAAAGCACTCTATCATCTCATTAACATGGAAGCAGTTACATTTCCATGTCATAATTAAAGACATAGAGGCAGAGAATGTCTGGTGTTCCAGTAGGCTGTCCAGAAAGTTACATGAGTAGGAGAAAGAGACTTCATCTTGCTTCAGGTGGTTTATAGTCTTACATCACCTAACAGTGACTTTTTAGTGTTAAAATATGAGATGACTTTCATGCACAGAAATAGAATTTAAACAAGGGAAAGGGTCTATAATGTGTTTCAAGCGTTGCTACAGAAGATGTGATTTTTCTAGCCTAGATTTGAAACTGAAGCAATTCCATCCTCTGTAAATACACTGCAAAATTTTAGAGCAGCCACATTCACATTTTTTGCCGCATCCATTCTCTGATGATTTGGGCAGAGGACTACCTCAGTTGCTGACAGCAATACACTCTACTTAATATCAAAGAATGATGTTGCTTTAAACTGCCAAAAAAGATAATTTTATGTTCCAACTAAGTTTAAATAAATAACATTTTACATGATATTGCATTCTACATGCTTATTTTGTTTGTAGCTGTGATCAATGACTCGATGCCCAAGTAGAGACCAGTGATAGTTGATGATTTTCAGAGGGTGACATTGGAACTGGATCTGCTTCTCACCTCCCACCTCTGTTGGCAACATGTAGAGTGGACTTGAGTGCACCCTAAGCAAATCTGATGATGACATGAAAACACTGTGGCGCTGTCAACATGCTGAAGTGAAGGGATGCCTTCCAGAATAGAAGAGGATAAAGAATGCTCAGCTTTTATTTTATTTGGGGCCTGAACAAGTCCTTTTCTGTATCTGTGCACTTTGGGATTAAGGTTAAAAATATCTTTTTTTTAATGGTCTGAAGGATTGAAGACCCCAAGTTCAGGGTCTAGTAGGCAGCATGTACCTATATCCATATTTGTAAATTCAACGTACCTGACATTAATTTCTGACTGTGAGGCTGGCTATTCTGGAATGGTATTCTTTTTCATTGTAGTTTGCTATGAGCCTCTCATCTTTTTACTCTTGGGCATTAGGGAGATAAAAGCAGCAGAACAATATTGATACTGATAATGAACATTCTGTCAAGCAGCTGGAAGAGACCATGAAAACTGAGTCTTTTTTAGGAGGTCTCTCAGTAGAAAATTTTATGTTCCTCTTATCATATCCAGAAGAAAGAAAGAAACTAATGCTAGTCTAGATTAAAAAAAAAAAAAATTGTATTCTATGACTATAAGTATTAATTTCTTTCATGGCCAAAAAATATCTTTCAACTTGAAGTGTTCTTTGAACTGCTTCTTATATAACAAGAAAAAAAATATACAAATATAAAGACCCTAAATGCTGTATCTACAACAGAAAATGGCATTCACCTTAGACTATTCTCTTTCCCTGAGAACATCCATTGTCTAAATTACCTCATCTTATTTCTCTGGATAGCATTTTATCATGTCAAAACTGCCTTTTTGAAATTATCTCTAAGCAGTAGTGAGTGACCTACGAGCCTTGCTTGGAATTTATCAAAGAAAGGTTTTGGAAATACATATCAAAGTTAAAGTGCAAGTTTCTAGTCCATATTATAAGTGGGAAAATTCTCCCAACTTAAAGACAGTGAACTCGTGTGTCTGGAAGTATTTCTTTTGTTCATTATTTTATCATCTTTGGAAGAGCAGACAGGCAACTCAGGACGACTGTTGATCAGAACTCAGAATGGTGTCATGATATTATGCAGGGAAAAAATTAGAAGGGCCAAAACCCTTAAGAACTTAATCTGACTAAAGGTGTGAAAAACAAAACCTTCATATAAATATGTCAGCAAAAAAACCCAAGTGCTAAGGATAATCATGCTTCACAAGTCAGGAGGTGGAGTCATAACACAGGATGAGGAAAAGTCTGAGATACTTAGCACCATCTTTGTCCCAGTCTTTAATAGCACAATAAGTTGTCCTCAGTTTGCCCAGCCCCATGACCTGAAATACAGGGAGCAGAATGAAACCCCCACAGAACAAGGAGGAAACAATCTGAGATGTGTCACACCTCTGACACACAGAAGTCTATGGGGCCACCTGAGATTCATGCAAGAGTACTGAGAGAGCTGATGGAAGTGCACTGGGCCACTTTCAATCATTTACCAGCACTCCTGGCTGACTGAGGGGTCCCAGCTGACTGTACATTAGTAAATATGATATCCCATCTGCACGACAGTCAAGCAAAAGGATCTGGGGAGCTACAGGCCTGTCAGCCAGACCTCGGTGCCAGGGAAGGTCATGGAGCAGATCCTCTTGAGTGCCTCACACAGGATGTACAGGAAAACCAGGGGATCAGGCCCAGGGATTAAAAGACAGGTCCTGCTTGATCCGCCTGATCTACGAAAAAGTGATCCACTTAGTGGATGAGGGAAAGTCTGTGGCTGTTGTCTGCCTAGATTTTTTTATTAAAGTTTTTGAAGCTATCTCCCACAACATTCTTCTGGAGAGTCTGGCTGCTCATGGCTAGGACAGTTGCAATGCTCATTGTGTAAAAATTGTCTGGATGATGAGGCCCAGAATGTGGTGGTGGATGGAGTTAAATCAGTTGGTGGCTGGTCACAAGTTCCCCAGGGCTCCTGTTTAGTATCCTGTTTAGTGTTCCCCCAGGTCCTGTTTAGTATCTCTATTCCTGGACAAGACTATTAAATGCATCCTCAGTATGTTTGCAGTTGCACCAAGTTGAGCGGGAGTCTTGACCTGCTGGAGAGCAGAAAGGCTCTGACCGAGAGCCTGGATTTATAAGCCAAAGCCTAATGGTCAAAGGCAATGTCTGAGGTTCCAAAGCAAAGTGCTGGATCCTGCTCTTGGACAGGCTGAGGGTAGAATGCCTGGAAAGATGCTGGCAGAGAAGGACCTTGGTGTGCTGATCAACAGTGGATGAACATGATCCAGTGTGGGCCCAAGTGGCCAAGGAAGCCAATGGTATCCTGGCCTTCGGTGTGGCCAGCAGTAAGAAGGCAGAGAGCATCCCCCTGTACTCAGGTGAGGCTACACCTCAAATCCTGTGTTTGGTTTTGAGCTCCTCAATACAAACAAGATTGAGGGGCTGGAGAGAGTCCAGAGAATGTCAGTGAAGCTGGTGAAGGGACTGGATGACAGATTTAATAAAAGACACCTGAGAGAGCTGGAGTTGTTTAGACTGCAGTAAATAAGGGTAAAACCTCTCTCTCTACAGCCGCCTAAAAGGAACTTAATTCTTGGTGGGTGTCAGTCTCGTGTCTCATGTATCAAGCAATAGGATGAGAAGAAATGGCCTCAAGTTGTTTCAGAGATAGTTTAGATTGGATATTAGGGAAAATTTCTTCACCAAAAGGGTGGTCAGGCATTGGAGAATATATATCTGCTGAGATATATGGTGGAATCACCATTCCTAGAAGTGTTCAAAATATATCCAGATGTGGCACTTGGGGACATAATTTATTGGTGAAAGTGGCAGTGGTATTTCACTGGTGTGACTTGATGATCTTTGACCTTGGAGACCTTTTCCAGCTGTAACAATTTTATGCTTCTATATTTAATTTATAGTATTCCTAAAAAATGTAGGCAATTCTCTAGACTTCAGAGAAAGCTGTGAATATAGAATTTCAACAAATATCTTGGCTTTCTTGTCTTAAAGGTTTTCAAAAATACTCTGAAAAATTGCAAACACAAATATAAAGTTTTTATTGCTTCTTTGTCCAGTATTATGTGCAAAATGTGTCTCAAATTCAAGTTTATTATGGAGCTCCAAAATAATATTTGACTAACGATAAAAGTTAGTTTATAGTACTGTAAATGTCCTGGCTCCAACCATGCAATTTAAGATTCAGTAACAAAGGGACATTGTGTTCTTCCAAAAAAATAAGTACTATCAAGATTAACATCCTGAACAATTCTATTTTTGCAGACAAAAAGACAGAGATCTTTTAGAATACATGAAATTTATGGTCTCATTGAAATGCAAAGAGTATATGTGAACAAATTTAAAAATTAAATAAATGAAAAAATGAAAGTAATAACTCCTTTTTCATTTTCTAAGTTTTTTTAAGAATGTAAATAATAAAATTTTGGTGTTTAAAGTCATCATATTTATATGTTGATATACATGGATATGCTTGTAGACATATTGGCTGATTTTAATTTTCAGATTTAAGTGAATAATATATTTCGGTCAAGGGAAATTATGTACATACTTTGATAAACAATCCACTTGCATCAATAAATCCAAATATCAAGGCATACAATAAACAAATTCTAGTTTAATATAGAATTCTCTGCTAGAAATTCTGAGTTTAAATGCCAGGAAGTAACAAATGAGGCCAGCAAATGATAATTGAGTCGATTAATGTACTGTGACAAGTTGGGGAAAACGAAGCATTTTCATGCTATATGGATGAAAGTGCTACCTCCTGTAAAGCTGCTATGTAAGCGTTTGTAGAACATGCCAGTAGGAAACTTTTATCAAGTTCCTCATTCATGTTTGAAGCCAGTGCATGAAAGACATTAGAATTTCCTCTGAATTCTATTTAATGTTGTTTTTTTCTATAGCAGTTTGTTAAGGCATCTGGTGAGGAATTAGGACATACAATTAACTGAGAGAATAATGTTTTTCTCTAGGAAAAGAACACTTATAGGAACAAATTAGCAGAAAAAATAACAAAAAAAAATCATATGCCCTAAAAACTGAGATAATCCCCACTTTTCAAGAAACTACTTTGTTTAAAAAATATTGTTATAGATTAATCAGTATTTGTAAAAGACAGCACTTTCTCTCAGCATTTTTTTGGGAGTAATTTATGAAAATGTATTCAAAATGTCAAATTTTAGATTAGAGAGTGAGATCTTCGGAGAATACCTAGTAAGCCTTTGACAAAAGACCCTTGAGGGCCCAGGTTAAGTCATGATTTAAGATAGCTTTAACAGCTTCAGTTTTAACTTCAAAAAAAAAAAAAAAAACATACTTAAAGTAAGAAAAGTTCACGTCTTTGACTTTTACATTTAAATTAACACTTCTGAAAACTTTTGAACAAGAACATATATCAATAAGTGGGATCAAACAAAAAAACTTCAACTTTTACCAAAAGTGAATCATTGCCTCAGGATTGAGGCTTATTTCTGAATTACTGTGCATTAGTTTCTTGAAATTACACTGTGTTTTATTTCAAAGGTGCATGAAAATATTTAATTAATAAACTAGATTTTAATTTGGAGTATTTGACAGTAAACAGGTATATGGGAAAGGTACAGTAATTTCACAACTATAAGGCGCACCAGATTATAAGGTGCTCCTCTGGGAGTCGACAAATTTCACAAATTTCTACATTATATAAGGCGCACCGGACTATAAGGTGCATATTTTTTTTTTTTTTTTCAGCGAGGATCCGCGCTGCGCACAACAAAGTAACGAAGTGTGATTGCAGGGTTTACTGGTTTGGTTCAGGGTCGGGCGGGCTTGACGCTGCTCGGGACTGCAGCTAGTGCTGCGCACCTGAGCCGCACTGCGGTGCTGGGAACCCATGCCGTGCGGCTGTGCCAGGCACCCATGCCCCACCGCTGTGCTGGGCACCCGTGCTGCGCAGGGATGCTGGAAGCCCGATCCACGCCATGTTGCCAGGAAACTCTGCCGTGTGGTGGTGTTGGGAGCCTGTGCTGCACCGGGATGCCAGAAGCCCGAGCTGCACCAGGATGCTGGAAACTCATTCCACCCCGCGTTTCTAGGCAACTCTGCCACGCCGCAGTGTCAGGAGTCCATTTCGCGCCAGGATGCTGGTAGCTTGAACCTGTTGGTGGTGCCGCAGCACCGCCGGCTCCCCCCACAGCTCTCCCGGCTTGCACTTCCAGGTTGCCAAATTTTGCAACGTTGTACATTATATAACGCGCACCGGACTATAAGATGCACCGGACTATAAGGCACCTTCCAGGTTCAGACCAAAATTTTAGTCAAAAGGGTGCACCTTATAGTCGTGAAATTACTATAATCTGAATTTCTAATTCATTCTTAGTCTTTTCACTGTCTAAAAGAGGCATACAGTAGCTCATTCATGAAATCAAAATTTTAAAATAAAGAAAAAATGAATAAGACATTAAATTCTTGAAAAACAAGAGAAAAAAAGCTGGATAAGGCCAAAAGCATGTGTGTATGTAGGCATGTGTAAATTATTATACATATATATATATATATATATATATACACAAAAACTATATGCTAATATTATATATATGAAATGATAAAATACTTTAAGCTTTATATGTTTATGTGTATATATTAAACACAAAGTAAGAGATGGAGCCAGGTGCTAATGCATTCAGCCATTACATTTTTAAACCTTCTGACTTTAAGAAAGCTAAGAGACATAGGAGAAGAAAGCTGTCGTCATGAAAGCGTGATGAAAAGGACTTTAGAATGAGGAAATTCAATACGGAAGAAATGAAGTTATGGAGGACATGACAGAGATAATCACTCATATGAGAGGAAGAAGTGGCAGAAAATCAGCATTCCTATGAAAGAATGATGGAAGGACAGAATACAGTTATACTTTTCCTTGTCTTTAAGTAACAAAATAATGTTAACAAAAGACTAAGGAAGTACAAAGAAAGTTCACCAAAAATAGTGGAGCTGGAAAGGTCCATTACTGGGTGGCACATGGACCTTGATATCTTCATAAATAGCTAGTATTTGCCTTGTATGTTGAGGCCAAATACACATCACCTGGAATGTAAACTATAGAATGATAGATATTTGAAAAGAAAATTAATAGTAAAATAGTCAATTACTGTACAGCAAGATTTGACTGGCAAGTCTAGAAGCGTGGGGAGCTTAGTTTGATAAACTGTCAGAATCACATGAAGTGTTGGTGTTATAGGTGTTGTGATACTTTAGCTAGCTGGTATAGTACTGTGAGAAGTAGGACAGCATGACATATAGGGAAAGATTTTGCCTTACCAGTTCTGTGTGCATGAATAATTAATGCTTATCAGCTGAACTGGCTCTGGGGGAAAAAAACTCTAGATTCAGTCATATCATTCACAACATTAAAATTGTCATTTTCATTTCTTTACAGACCGTAAATATAACGTAGATGACTTGTGAAGCTGTAGCAGCTATTGAAAAAGATGCAAGGCTTTGTGAACTGAATCCCAGAAAAATTCTTTTAATATTTAGTTATATATAACATCTGCAGGACATGTTGTCCTGATATTATTCAAAAAGTTGGAATATTGAGAATATGTTCATAATTCTTTATTAAGAAGCAAAAAAAAAAAATATATATATATATATATAATTATAGTGTATGAAGGATTTACATATTATTGTTTCCATTGTATTTTTTATTAGAACTATAGAAATATAAATATTTTGTACTTTGATGTTACATCATTTTACTAGTTGAACTCATAAACTCTGAAAGCCTGTAAAGCATCCTAAGAAATAGATCCCAAAGTGCTAAATAATTTTTACAATATTCCTTTTTTAAAATAACCAATATTGAAGATACACTTACAAATAGTCCTACTTCAAGAAGGCTTGGAGATATTTTTTTAAAGGTCAGTTTGGCTAAATATGGATATTTCTTCATGAACCTCAAACATAGAAGAGATTTTGTAGAAAAATTGAAGTCTGGGACAAAGTACTGAGCATAAGCTGGCCAGAGCAAAATCAGGAAAGCCACTTCACAAGTTAAATGTACTAAGGTACAAAGTTAATAAAGCAGTTATTCTTCAAATAGGTTTAAGAGCAGCTTTGGAAACGTTGGAAATTTATACTAATGCCATAAAAATGAAGTAATTTGCAGGATACTAACTTGATGAACACAGAATAGATGGCAATTACAATGGGAAAGATAAAATCTTTGGAATAAGCAAGAAAACTAAAAATGCTCAGGTTAATTCACACCTTTTCCTTTTACAGGTTAATTTTGTATAAAAACACTTAGACTTTGGGTAAAGAAATCTCAGAGTTTAAGTAATTTATCTCTTTAAAATTCAGAGATACTTGTTGAGATTTTTAAAGACAGGGTAAAGCTCTATGATCCCGATTTTTTATAAAATCAGAGAAGAAGAATTAATATAGATATTCCTGGCAAATAAATATTCCTTGAAAAATTTTGGAATGAGTAATTAAACCAACTATGTTTCCCAGTTTTTTCTTTCTGTGTATGCATGTGTTGGATCTATAATAATCATAGTCAAGAAATTAAAGAAATGAGACATCTGGTGGTATGGATAAAACAGTCCTCTGGAGCCTCCATGGCTGTTTAAAACAGAATGGAAAGAACATTTGTCAAAAATGACTTAAACAGAAATTGAGCTAGATACCTTCATGATCTCTGTTCCAATCCCAACATTCTATGAACTGAATAAAAACAATAGACAAATAAATATTCTAGTAGCATTTAGAAACTGTTCAGAACCAAGTTTTTATATCATCATAGAAGTAGCGTCTATTAAAAAAATTAATTAAAACATTTACTTATTTATTTTATGTAACTTCTTAAACTGAGTAGCTGCTGATAAAATGTGAAATCTTCTCATTCAAAAACATTATATTTAAACTTGATAAGAAAGTCTTCATTTAATTGCTTATAGTGTTTTAAGCTACTCATGTTGCTCTCTAACTCAAAACTGCATGAAATTCTCTAAATAATCATGATTTTTAACTTTATATTTTAAAATTGGTACCCCATTATTTCATTTCAACCTGCTTGAAAGTCTCTTTATCTTGGTTTCTTGGCTATAAAATCCATTATGTCTCTTACAGGACCTCAAGTAAATAAAAAATTTCATAGATTGCCCTTCATATAATAGACAAACAGCTTTTATAATATTGGTGCAAGTTCCAAGAATTATGAGTTAATTATACAAAAGCAACATGTAAGCTAGTTGCTTTTCACACAGAGTTTTCACTCCATTTGTGCCTTTTAAATTGTTCAGTAATATATTCATAATGCTTAAGCAGAAAGAAGAAATAGTAAAATAAGCCATAGATACATTGAATTAAATACCAGAAGGAATCACTGGGTTGTGTGGCCTGAACTACTTTTTAATTTTATTCCTAGTTAATCTGTATAAAGCCCAATTAGTTATAAAGTCTCTGACTTTTTTTCATTTTTGTTTTTTCCCATAAAAAGTCATATAAGAAAACTTCAAAGATGCTAGCTTGATCCGATGAAAGTCAATTTAGTCTCCTTGCTTGGAAGGAAATCACACTCTTAAAAGGTGCTCTGAGGGAGTACAGACATTAGATTTCCTGCATTAAAATGGCATTTGCCAATGCGATGAACAGTTTTCATTGAAGAAGGGAGAGGGATAAGGAGGACAATGAGACCTTCCTAGTTTCTTTCCTCAATGACAACCAGATATATATATAAAACTCATTTGTGTGCTCATGCATGCAAGCTATCTCTCTGAAACCTGCAAAAGGTTGGGCATTAGAATTAGAATGCAGTGGTGAGAGAACATTTGTATTCCTGGCCTCACAAATAAGTCATAGAAATTGGAAACTATCCAAAAATTACTGGAGGAGAATGCCACTGACATACAGAAAAAGGTAGGAATAGTTCAAGGATGCCATGTTTTAAAAAGTAAATAAAACAATGAAGTAATTTAGAAAAATAATATCACCTTGTTTGCAGAGAAATAACCTCAGGACTTTAGCAATTTTCTGGGGAACAGCTCAAGAGGGAAAATTTGATGCAGAATAAACCAAGTACTCAAACAACATAAAAGCTACAGACCTCTTAGGAAGAAAAGTTTTTTTTAATTAACTTAATTTTTAAATGTCTTAAGAAGCTAATGATATTGCCTATCCATAGCTTTGTCTCATAGCAAGTGTTTGCTATCCCTTCCTCTAGCATTGCATGGCCTTTTTATTGTTTCTTTTATTCTTTTTGATTTTGTGTTCTTGTATTTTCATTTCTTCATTCCGTGCCACATTGTATCAGATACCACAAGATTTATTCTGCCTGATGTCTTTAACTTTGGGTTCTTTCAATTTCCTTATGATCAGGGTCTTTCTCATTTATTTGATGTGAATTTACTTAATTCCATTATCTGTAATTAATTCATTATTCTTGTTTCTATAACTACATGTATGTCTGAAAATACTGTGTAGTATTTTTTTAAGTGCGCATTAATCCACACTTTTTCTCCTGTTTTTGTATAATACTTGTCACAAAGACTGACTCCTGACACATAGCATAACATAACATATAAATTATAAGATTAGTAATATATTATTAGTAAATTATATGGTTAAAGTATAGAGAGTATATTATTATCTAATTAATAATATATTTTTTTAATAAAATGCCTATGTATACCTGAATATATGGAGACAGTGAAATGTATAGTTGAATCTTAATTTTTCAGCTAATTAAAGAACAGACTGGGAAGAACCTTCAAATATGCCTTTTTCCTTGTACCAGAAGGAACACTCAAGAAATAAATTATGAAATCTATTATTTGTACTCATACACCAAAAATAAGCAGGTCTATCTGACACAATTATTTTTGCCCCTTTTATAGTGTTAGCATTTAACCCAACAAATATGAGAGTTAAATTAGTTTCAGTTCCACCAATCTTTTTATTAACTCCAAAATCATATGAACAGGAAATTGCTGCTAATTGCTCATAGATCAGATCTTGTTTATGGAATTTTTCCTACATTGCACTGACAAGGATCCCCTTTCCTAAAATCTACTTATTTTCACAGGTTTTTAAGTAGCTTTATGCCACATCCCAAAACTAAAAATTCTTCCTAAATCTTTACTTCCACAATCTTTCGTTCTGTGACATGAGTGTTTAAGCTGGGTTTGTCTGACTATTGCTGAAGGATGTGTGCAGTCACATGTAGAGTCCATGCTGAAGATGTATTCATTTCCTAGCATAAGTATTGTTTAAGAAGTGGAGCAACTCTCTCTCCACTCACAATACTATGATGAAGTACATTTTTCTCCCCCAGATGCACAGGAAAAGACAACTAGCTTCCATGAGGAGCAGAACATTTCCAAATCTTCATATTTTGGATCCCAAAAGAGATTTGTGTGGGATCAGGTCCATTGGGGAAAATTAGAACATAAACTACGTTTATCTCAGACTTTTAACAAATTCACCATAGTCTGAAAAAAGACAATTATTACTACATGTAATCACACATGTATTATGTGTGTGAACATATATGGATATGTGTTAAATATACCTAGTATATATTAAGTGTGGATGGGATTGTAATTTGCAACAAATCAATCTTAAAATTCTTAAATCATGTGTTCACTGTGAATCTTTCTAGACTATTAAAAGTGCTGCCATACTGAAGCCTAAGGAGAAGGTTCGTCTATACTTTTCCTTTTGTCAGCTTTTAATAGATCTAATTGCCTAATTATCTGCTTCAGTGCAGTGGTGGAGTGCTGTAACATTTCTCCTCTCCCCCGGGGAATGTGCACATTCTCCAGGAAGTTGCCATCTGCTTCCATTTAGAATACTGGTGAAACACTCATTTAAGCACTGAGGGTTGCCAGCTTCATCTGTCAGTAGGCTTCATTCAGAGAGGATTGACTGTTTTATTATTCTGATACCTGTTAAAGTTGTAAAGAATATCCTGGTAGGAAGAACAGTTTTTCAGCAGAAATGAAAAGATGTATTTGTTACTGAAAATGACCATAATACCACCATAACTAAACATAAAAAGCAACTCTAGTCAGCTATTTCAGAATTATAATTTTCACTTTCTTGGTCCTGGTTTGATCAGTTGATTAAATACGTGTTCTAAAATGTGATGCTTTTTACAATACAGTGCTGTACATGACCATGTACAGCAGGCATAAAACTATGCTTAAACACTATCCCCTAGAAAGGATTTGTTATTTATTTACAGTGTGCAGTTCAACTCCATGCAGTAGCTCACCTCTCTTACTGCTTGTAAAATGTAAAGGAGCTCAAGTGCCCTAATAAACCATATGATCTGATGGTTATTACCTGGTAAAACAGAAACCACTGCTAGTGTAACTTGCTTGTGTTTCTTCCAAGAGGTTTCACTCCATCATTTTGGTCTGGGTAACTTGCAAACACAGAACAGAGGAAATATTTTTAAATGACTGGCAGTAGAAATGATAAGAAACTCTTTTTTTTTTCTGAAGACCTGTCTGGCTATGCAATCAGTTAAACAGAAAAAGTGCAAGTAACAGTTGAAATTGTGTGGTTAGAAATTAGTAGTATATCAGGTTCTACATCATCTCAAATTTTTCAGGAGAAAACAGAATAGAATAGAATAGAATAGAATAGAATAGAATAGAATAATAATATATAAAATTATAATATTATATAATATGTAGAGAAAAATCAAATAATTTTGGCTGGGTAGGTAGATCCAGTAAAGAAAAGTTTGTCAGAATTTATATTATATTTGTAAGCAAAAGATCTGTAAGGCCAGTTTCTGACTTTCTAGCCAATATTTAGGGTTGTTTAATCACCTCTTTCAAGATTAATTCCTACTGACAGTTACACTACCATTTGTAATTCTTAAAAGCAGTTCTAATCTTAACCTTTTTAGCTCACTGAAACACTTCCCCATCCAATGTAGATCAGAATTCCAAACTTTTTCTTTTTTAAGACATGCCTTCTGTGGTACACATTTTATAGAGCAAAATCATCTACCCATGACTGCTATGGAACGACTGAAGTAAATTTGATAAGTACCATATTACTTGCTGTAGCTAAGGATGTATTTTTAAAGTAAGCTGTAAAATGTTGGCAAAAATATTTCCTTAATTTTTTATGTGCTTAGACAGTAAGGTAATGGGTATGGCAGACCTTACATTTATGAAAAGTTGCCCACTGTGGTATATCATATGTTCTTTCAAATAGCCTCAGTGAAGGTGAAATTAAACTGCTAAGAGAAAACAAATTTAATGCCTTGAGGACATGGTTATGCACTAACTTACCCTATGAATTCTACTTCAGTCGATTTTTTTTCCCAACACTTATATGGAAGCGATTAATTGTACAATCAAGTTACTACAGCATCAAATTCTTCTAATAGGATGTCATTTTATGTTTTAATTTTTCTCCAGAACACAAAATAATATAATTGTTGAAACCACAGCGTCTGTATCTTTATCATACCACTGCGTGTCTCTCTTTGCTAACACTAAAAGTGTGAAATAATAGCTAATTTTAATCACTTTGATATTGGTATCCTACTGCTATTTTGCAGTGTTCACAAAATGAAAGTCAAATAAGGAGTTAAGAAATCTGTTTTCAAACATATTCTGAAAGCAGTAGAGAATCCTCATCAAAGGTGGAGAAGCTTCCGTCATGAAGTGGGAGTTGATGTTGATTGCATTGTGATTGTCTGTTATCTTTCTGTAAATCCTGATCACAATTTTCTGTATAATTAAAGACCATTGAGATAAAAATATAGAGATGGAAATAAAACAAAACAAAACAATTAATTGAAGTTAGCAATAAATGAGAAAGAACATATTTGTCCCTAAATGCTTTGAATCAAACTGCATTTTGAAACAATTTTATCCTCTTTTCATCTTCTACTATCAAAACAGCTGAACCCAAACTGTCATAATATAAAGCAAACCTAATTTAATGTTTCTTTTAAAATCAATATTTATACATTTTATAGCATCTCTTTTCAAATACTTGTGTTTTGCAATTACAAATGAACATACTCACAGAAAAAAGAGTATAATAAATCTTTGTCCTATCCTGGAATGAAACTGTGATTATATTAATATTAACTTCTAGACATCTCCATCCACGTCTTCTTTTTCACATCTTTATTTCTTTGCAGAACAATTATTTATACCTTTCATTTTGTGGCTTAGTTCTGTCTTGCAGTTTAGATACAATAGTTTACCACAGCAACAACTAGGCTGTTTGGATCCATCCATGATAGCTGCATCTACTTCATTCACATATATACATGTACATCTCATACTTTATGAAATTAACTGCATCAATTTAATCTTTCCCATTTTTACAATATCACACATAGTATTTATCATTATTGTTCAGATTTTGTTGTTTTACTTGCAACAGATTTCTGTTAAAACACAGAGCTAATGCTCAGAACCTGCATATTTCATTTAATTCTAGAAAATATACACATTTGTGTATTTGATCATTACAGTAATTTCACGACTATAAGGCGCACTCTTTTGACTAAAATTTTCCCTCGAACCCGGAAGTGCGCCTTATAGTCCGGTGCACCTTATCTGAGGGACAAATCGGCGAAAGTTGACAACCCGGAAGTGCGAGCCGCGAGGGGGAGTGGCCCTGCAGCACGGCCGGGCTGCGAGGGGGAGTGGCCCCGCAGCAACGTCGGGATGCGAGGGGAGAGGGGCTCCGCGGGGCGGGGAAAGCCGGCATTGGGGCATCCCCCATGCAGCATCGGGGCGGCCCCGGCACAGGGTGGGGTAGAAAGCCGCCAAAATCGGGGCAGCCCCAGCGCGGGGGGGTAGAAAGCTGGAGAAATCGGGGCAGCCCCGGAGTGGGAAGGGGAGAGCCGCAGAACTCGGGGCAGCCCTGGCGTGGGGGGGTAGAAAGCCACCAAAATCTGGGTGGTCCCGGCACAATGAAGGGGAGAGCTGCAGAAATCGGGGTGGTCCCGGCCCAGGGGCAGAGAAAGCTGCCGAAATCGGGGCAGTCCCGGCGCGGGGAAGGGGAGAGCCGCAGAAATCGGGGCAGCCGCCGCGTGGGGAGGGGGGGAACCGCCGAAATCGGGGCAGCGGCGGCACGGGGCCTGCCGGCATCGGGTCACCCGGAGCGCCAGGGGACGCTCCATGGAGCGGCGGCGGCCGTGCCCCATCCCCGGAGACGCTCCCCGGAGCGGCGGTGGCCGTGCCCCGTCCCCGGGGACACTCCCCGGAGCGGCAGCAGGCATGCCCCATTCCCGGGGACGCTCCCCAGAGTGGCAGCGGCCATGCCCGGGCCCTGGTGATGCTCTACGGAGCGGCAGCGGGCATGCCCAGGCTCTGGTGATGCTCCACCAAGTGGCAGCGGGCATGCCCGGGCCCTGGTGACGCTCCACGGAGCGGCGGCGGCCGTGCCCTGTGCCCGGGGACGCTCCCCAGAGTGGCGGCGGCCATGCCCTGGCCCCGGGTTGAGGCGGGGCCTTGGCCAGCAAACGCGCAGGGGGAGCTGGGGGCAGAGCCTCACTAAAAAAAAAAAAAGAAAGACAAAAAGTGCACCTTATAGTCCGGTGCGCCTTATCTGATCTACATGTTGCGAATTTGGCTGGCTGTCGGCGGGTGCGCCTTATAGTCCGGTGCGCCTTATGGTCGTGAAATTACTGTAATTCTACTTTAAGTTGCATCCAAATCAATCTCTTTACATTGTGTATTTTTCATAGAAGAATCACAGTTTCAAAAACTGTATTAGTGTATCAACAAATAAAAACGAAAAAGATGGCTGGCACTTAGTCATAATATTCCAAAGCCTAAAAACCATCTTCCAGTTTGACTTCAGAATCCTCAGTGGTTTTATCTCTACATTTTTAACCATCTCCAGAATCTCAGCAACTTGATATCTGACTTCTGTCTAATTTACTTGGGCTCAGGAAGATTGACACAATGGTACTTAAGAACCCTCAGAACCCAAATTCAGTAGTGTATCACTAAATTATCTACCAGAATTATGTACAGGATCAGGTCTTACCACAGCGAATCTTGCATTCTACATTTTGAATTTATGAACATTGTGATGACCCTTTTTCTGTAAGAGTTAATGGATAAAAGTCAGAAATGTCTTTCAGGTCAGGGTCAAGACATTCACCTTCCCAAACAAATTTCTTTACAAAGCCAATATAACATTTGTCTATCACATCTTGAATCCATGAATAGATATTTCTTTCCAAACAATTTCAGAAGGTAAACAAGAGGGTTTTAGAGTTTCCAGACCAATCTCTGCTATGACCTGAGGTTTAAAGTAGCTCTCATGGAAGAGAAGGAACATGGTTTGCATCCAAGTGTCCTATTTTCAGAGGAAGCTTGCTATCTGCTGAGAGTTCAGAGCTCCTCAAAGGGATTAATGTCATCTTATGGTAGTGTGGCTAAGGTGATAACTGGTGCAGCAGGGTGGGAATAGAGTCAATTTTAATGACTTCATAGCTGAATGCACAAGTCTAAATGTAATTATCTTTAGCTGCAAACTTGGCAACACCACTTATTTAATGAATTACTCTGGTGTTGCTGCTATTTTTTGATGCATCTTTCACTTATATCTTTCTTTTGCAAAAACATGTCTTTTTCTCTCTGAAATTCTATTACGACAAGTTTGTTTTTAAGAATTTGAAAGAATTGGTCAGTTAATTAAAATTAAAAAAATTATTTTTGAAGAGCTTTCTTTAGGAACTTCATTTTTCTGTGTTAATCTTTTTGATATATTTCTGAGAATTGCATATAGTCAGTACTCATGAAGAATACTTGCTGATCATATTACCATAGTTTTCAGCAGACTAAACACATGTGAGTGTTTGCATTTCTTTAGTTTCTGAATGTCTAAGATGTATTCCTTAGCATCAAGTCTTTTTTTACAAATTTGCCTCTTTTTCATTGTTTGATGAGCTTTGATGCCATGCAGGGTCTATATCACACCAGGGTCATAGCTGCCATTTTATCTCACTGAGTTCAAACAAGATAACCAGCAAAAAGTCAGATAAATCATTTAACAGTTCACCTCTTCCATAAAAGTGTTGTACTTGTATGGTAACAGCAGGTCACAGTCATGACATGTAAAATAGCTGTGGAGTTTAATGGATCTCTAACAGATGCATTCAGAGGGCATAACAATGTACAAGCTATTTTTTCACTTGTTTTCAATATTTTGGTTGGGGTACTTGTTACACAAGTTTCTTATAAAGAAACAGTTTGTCTTTAAGATACGGGAAAAAAATTATAACTGGTATTCTTCTAAGTTGGAGTTTTGATGATCACATGGTTGACATTGTATTTTCTAAAAGCCTGTAGTCATTTTAAAAATCACCCATCATGGCCAAAAAAAAAATTAAAAATCGAGATTTAGCAGTAAGACTGCATATTTTAGTTCAAATGTCTGTTGAATTTTAATATTCCATAACTCTTTTGCCTCAGTCTGCATCAGCAAGTGCTCCAGCCAAACTAATTCTTCACAGAATTAATAGGCAGGGACTGGGAGAATAAAATACTGTCCACAGTAGCAGACCAAGTGCAAGAATGCCTAAGGAACTGGAAGCAGCACAAGTCCATGGGACGTGGTAAGATGTGTCCCGGGGTTCTGAGGAAACAGTCAAATGCTAAGCAGCTGTCCTTCATGTTTGGACGGTTATGACAGACTGGTGAAGCTTCCACTGACTGGAAAGGGGGATGACACCAAGCTGTGTGCTGTGGTTATACTCTAGATGGAAGGGATACCATCCTGAGTGACTTTGACAGGCTTGAGATGTGGGCTTGTGTGAAGCTCAGAAAGTTTCTGAAGGAAAGAAGGCTGATTCTAGTACCTTACTCTGGAAAATCCCAAATGTGGATTCACACTGGGCAAAAAAAGTAGATTGAGAACAGTCTTGAGAAGAAGAACTTGAGGATATTGTTGAATGAAAAACTGAATATGAGCCAGCAATGTGCACTTGCAGCCCAAAAAGCCAACCACATCCTGGGCTGCATCAAAAGCAGCTTGGCCAATAGGCGGGGAGGAGTAACTACTCTCCCCCTCTGTTCCTCTTATGACACCCCCACCTGGAGTTCTGCATACAGCTCTAGAGCCCCCAACACAAGAAGCATGTGGACCTCTTGAAGTATGTCCATGATATGACCAGAGGCTGGAGCAAACAAATCTTCTCTGAAGAGAGGCTGAGAGAGATGGAGTTGTTCAGCCTGGAGAAGAGTCCAGGGACACCTTAGAGAAGCTCTCCAGTACTTAAAACGGGTTAGAGTAAAGGGGTCCTATATCATGTAGTATAATGATAGGGCAAGAGAGAATGGCTTTAAACTGAAAGGGAGAAGGTTTAGATTAAATATTAAGAAGAAATCCTTTAGAAGTGGTGGGACACTGAAACTCATCCAGAAGTGGCTTGCATCCCTGGAAGTATTCAAGGTCAGGTTGAATGGGGCTCTGACCAATCTGTCCTGTGGAGGATGTCCCTTCCAACTGTTCTGTTATTCTAAAGTGATATATTCCCTGGGAAGTGGCTTGCATAGCCATTGCTGGAAACAGGCTGCAAAGCTAGATATAAAAGTTGTATGGAAAAACTTGAGATGTTTTTATGTTATAGTTTTCATGCTTCTCTAAATGAGAACTGTCTTAGAAGACTTACCAATGCACTGTACATAAATTCTATATTCAGAGAATATGACAGAACAGGACCCTCAGCAATCAAAAAATATTTACACAGAATGCCCAAGAAATATTAATTTCCCCTTTTATTCTATATATTTTTCAGTCTTTTCACTTTAATTCATTTTTTCATTTTTTCTTCCAATTTTATTTTGTTTTTTGCTGTTTTAATTTCGGGGATAACACACACAAAGGGGATAACATCACATGAATACCCTAGGAAGTGTCCCTGCCATTTGCTAAAATATTACTATGACGACTAAGAATGGTTTTATCAGAGCTATTGCAACAGAAAATATCTTGAAACTAATTACAAACTTGTATGATTCAAGTCATTATGCCTGCTACAGTATTTTTTTATTATTTTAAGAAAATAAATATGACACAGAATTTATCAGTGTCAATGACTAGATGGAATTTGAAACATGGAAATTATTTAGTCTTTCTCACATGCCCTTGGTCACAGCACAGTACTCCCCTTTATTGGAACCAATTCTGTGTTTTACAGATCAATATGCTGTGCTGATAAAATGGTGTCATGTAGTCTGCAGAGAAGTCTGGTTTGATTCACACCTCAGACAGACCTACAGTTACCAATCTGTTCACCCTCTATGGGGTCCACAAACAGATCCACTCTAAATTCTCTCATTCGGTGCTGTAATCCAGATTGCCCCATGTCTAGAAATGAGCAATACTGCATCCAACCTGAATATTGCATATAGCTAGCATGATCAAGGGGAAAATTTTAATTTCTTTACATCCTGTAATTAGAAGCCCTAACACCCCTGAGAGCTTTTGGACTTAAAAAAATCTGCCTTAAAGGAAACTAAGCAACATCCTGTTAGCATCTAAAGGTTTAAAGCAAAGATTTGCAGATAGAAGACTCACCCATGTGAAGTTATAAATTGAGTGAAAGCAAGTAAAGGTAAGTGACCTAATTATGATGTGATTAAGAAGTCGAATAAGATTTCTGCATTTTAAGAAGGGTTATTTGCTGTCTCTGTTATTAAGACCTCACTCTAAAATTATGTCACCTGTTCTACATATTTAGATTTTAGAACAATGATATTTTCATAAAGTTTTCCTCTAAATTTTCCTTTTGATTCACAATGTTGAACAACATTAACCTTTTAACTTTATTTTTATTACAGATATACAAATGAAAAGGTACTTTAAAGTATTTTTTTCTAAACATATAATTAAAAAATAATAATAAAGCTCTTTGTATAGAGTCCACTCAGATGACAGATTTACTAGACAGAAAGCATATATTTACACCAGATTCTGAGCGGTTTTTAATGAGTTCTACTAAAGCAACTTAATATAAAACCTCCACTCTTTTAAGACCATTACAAAAAGCTTTATGCTTAGTCTAAAACTGATGTTTTTCTATTCTATTCTTTCACAGAAAACTTTGCAACTTTTCCTACGGCACTGAACAATCTGTCTTCACTTGTGTCTCTATAAAAATCTTTTCAATAGTTATCTTCTCCACTTAATCTAAATTTATCCCAGTTTACCATTTCCCTTCTCCTAATGTAATGCCAGCCTTGCATGCCCACAGAACTTATTTAACCATGGCAACACAGAAACTATTGTCTTATTTGATCCTGAACATAATTCCTCAAGACATCCACTTGCGTGCATCACTAAATATTGGTTTCTCCTCCCTCAAATATGTCTCAGCCTCAATTTTGGAATAGTAAACGTTAAATAAATAAATAAATATGATCAGATTCATTAAGTCTTAGATGCAAAATTCTACCATTCTACCAGAAGATTCTAGGTCCTAAAGCCAGCAGTGTGTTTGCAAAACAAAGAAAAAAAATAGTAATCATCTTTGAGTTTCTAAGAAACCGTAGCAATCTGTAAGGAATTATTCCCTTGAGGTCAATGTAAATTGAAGACACTTCTTTGCAGGACTTGGTTTATAATAAGTGAATGCAATTGTAAAATTAACTGACACTCAATCAAAAATTGTGACATTAAAGAATATAAATTATGATGCCACGTACACAGTGGCTGTTTTATGAAATTTTCATGGTCTCTTTTGAATTTATTGGATCGAACATGGATTTTTAAATTTTACTTCCATTAGAATAACAAACAATTCAAAATAATCCCAATATGATATCTTGCCCAATGCTTTTGAGACTGATCCAAGATGTTCACACATGCAATACTGTTCAAACACTATTTCTAAGTATCAATTTGGATAAAATTGAAAGCACTTTTATACACTAAGATTGCAAATAATATTAAATATTACTGCTGTTATTAGTGTGACTGATAGTTCTTCATAGCCAATAAATATCTATGGTATTCTCATATGGCAGATTTTACAGATCACAAGAATTAGAATGACACCTAAAGGTCCTCTTAACATATTAGAGGAGTATATCCCATCTTTGTTTATTTTCAGAATGAGTTAATTACCAGCAGCTGCCCTTCTGATAGTAATGAGCTATCAGATATTAATAACAAATGTTAAAAACAGATAACGGTATTTTACTTCTGTGTTTGTGTGTTGGTATGTATACTTATCTGAATTTTGTGTTACATTTTAAGGGAATGAAAGAATTTAAGATGCTTTCAAAGACTAACATGAAGAAATGTTGTATTAAGAAATAAAATCTGAAGAAAATAGTCTCTTAGAAGTGCAATTTATAGTACAGTTTGATTTCTTTTTTTTTTTTTTCCTCTTCTCTGAAAACCAGTTTACTGATACTATTACAGTAACAACCAACTAACTTTTTTTCAAAAAGCAGCATTTCTGGGTGCAATGCAAATAAACAAGGTTTTGATTTTAAAACTGAGCTTTGAAAGTTAACATTTATTTCACTGTACAAGTAATGATTTATTTTACTTTAAACTCTATAGTACTACTGTTAAAGCATTTATCACAATGCAGACTACTGTAATCTGATTTATAGAACAGTTTTCAAAATAGGAACTATTTTGAAAAAACCCAAAACCACAAGAGATTGGCAGAGGCACACACATTCAGATGTGTCTCTCTCAGTGATAAATAGAGAGAGAAAACAAAACAAAACAAAACCACAACTATTTAGCTATTTATTTTTTTCTTCAAAAAGTCTTGGATTTGACCAAACCTTATAACAAACAGAAAACCAGATCCAGCACAAGACTCAGATACCTATATGTATTTCAGAGAAAAATTAAAAAATAGAAACAAATAAAAAAACTAACCATAACCAAATGCGAAAATCCCCAACAAAACACAAACCATACCAAAGAAACAACACCCCTCAAAACATCCTCAAAGAAAACCAAAACCAAGCCAAAATAGCCAAACCCACTCACCCAGCAACCAACCAACCAACCAAAATAATTGGGAACAGTAAAGGGATTCTTCATATTCCTGAATTTGTTTCTAATTTATATATTTTAAATACAGTAACCTTGCAGGCAAAAACTATAAAAGCATATGTGTTATTTTAAAGTCTTCAGGTAAGCATTCTGGAAAATTTTCAAAAACTTAAACCAAATTGAGCAATAATTGAAGGAACTATTCATATTATTTTGGGTTAATTCTGAGCATCTATCTTTTACAAAAACTTCAGATGGACAGGTATGTGAACTAAAATAGGAAAGTTCAGCTTGTAATAAATGCAAATAAATGAGGATCTAGGACTGATTTCTAAAATCTTTAAACTCTTGAGTTTAGTACTTCATACTACTAAAGAAAGATGCTTTGATGTCACCTGTGAAAATCAGCCTGCAGTCCCATTCCATAAGACACATCCTCACAATTTGTCCTTCCAAGTAGGAAATGAAGTGTGACAATAAACCTAATGCTAGCAGGACTGCAAGGTAATGATATAGTGGGCTCCTGATGAGCAATTTAAGTAATTCCCTAAAGATATATGAATGAACAATGTGTGCTGTACACAGCTTATCAAGAACAATGCAGCCAACAGGATTAGGAAGGGATCATCTACCTGTACTCAGCAGTGGTGAGGCCACACCTGGAGTGCTGCAGTCATTTCTCACTTTGAAAAGGAGATTGAGGTGCTGAGCGTGTCCAGAGAAGGGCAGCTCATGAAGGGTCTAGGAAACATGTCATATGAGGAATGGCTGAGAGTGTTGGGTTTCCTGGTCTCAAGAAGAGGAGGCTCAAGGGGAATCTCACTGCTCTCTATGAGTGCTTGAAAGGAGTTTGTAGCAAGGTTTGTAAGTGGTCTCTTCTGCTGTGCCTACAGTGAGGGGACCAGGAAAAATGACCTTAAGGTAAGAAAGGGGAAATTCAGTTTAGGTATTGTCACTCTTGGGTGATCAGGCATTGTAATAGGCTCTGGGAGGTTGTCACCTCTCTGGAGTCACCCTGCCTGGAGGTGTTTAAGATATGTTCATTGTAAAAAAAGCATTAGTAATTATGATAGTGAAAAACTATGGTATAGATAAATATTATTTTTAGTTACTTGCCTGCAAATCCTAATAAAAGGGTAGATTAATAAAAGGGTAGATTAATAAAAGTATAAAATCTAAAGGAAACAATGCATTCAGATCTATAATTAAAGTTTGGAGGGAGATGAGAGAATTATAAAAGCCTAGCTCTTTCAAATTCTCATACATTTGTAAGGGTGTTTTAAACCAGATTTATTTCCATTTTTTTTGTTACATGTGACAGAATCTGTGAAAAAGATGACATGCTAAGACTAAGAAGTCAGCTTCTGATTGGGATACATTATGTGATCAGACTGAACTGCAGGGCACTGATGGATAACTAATCTGAACCCCCTGCTGTAAAAGAAAATCAGTCAGCAGAGGCCATAGAGGCCACATTTATCTGATAATTAGTTGTGTACCCAGAAACTACAACAGTCATTTAAGATCTTACAAAGGATACCCTTCTCTTCTGCCTGTGAACTCTTTTCCCTTCTTTTCGGACCTTTGATCGGTATGAAATTTATTTTGCAGCTTTTTGACTGTATGAAAATTGTGGAAAAAGGTTTAGTGTCATGAAGTGTTGCTATAATTTATTCATAGTGCTCTGCTTAGATAATCATGAATTTCCATTCTAACCCTTGAGCATCTGGAAGCCAACAGGATCTCTTCCATAAAAGAACTAATTCCCGTCTCATTCTATAAAATGCAACAAAATAGGCTTTTATTTTATATCTCATCCTCTGCTCTCAAAGCATCAATTCATGTAGAGGTCCAGAGAAGCTGATTTCATTCATAGGGTGGATTATGATGGTGTATTCCCCCTGCCAGGCCTCTGGGTTAAGCCCCTCTTGAACTTAACTGAAACAGTGTCTGTGTGTAGCCCAGAAGAGCTGCCTTACTGAGCACCTGCTTTTTAATGATCAACCTAGAAAACTTACTTTTTCTTACCTGAATAAAAACCCAAGTGGGATAATGTTTTTGTTACTGAACCTGCAAAGAAAATTACAGAAACAAATTGAGGCCAGGATGGAAAATTACTAAGACTAAAGCCCACTCTTGGGATGTAATAAGCAATGGTCCAAGGGGAGACCCTTTGAGCTCTCAGTTCCCAGAAGATAAAGTGTATGTCTCAAACACTAATAACTGGATGACTGTGGAGTCATCCAAGGACTGTTGGTATTAACATGTCATAAGAAAGGAAAAGGGGGTCCAAGTGGACAGAGGGGCCAAACAAGGCTTTTCTGGGAAAAACACAATGCAGTACAGAGCAAGCACAAGAATGAGGCGAGAAGTGGGTGTGGACTGTAGGGGTGGATAAAGACTACCAAGGACCCTGTAGCCCTCTACCCATTTCCAAAGTGACCTGAAAAACAGACTGTGCATGATAGTTAATTTGCATAAAACCTGAGAAACCTATCTTTCAACTGGAGAAATTCAATTCATAAAAAGAAACCCTTCCCAAGCCCAGGTGGGACCTCCAGGACCATGAAGCAGCTCTTCTCTTCTCTTCTCTTCTCTTCTCTTCTCTTCTCTTCTCTTCTCTTCTCTTCTCTTCTCTTCTCTTCTCTTCTCTTCTCT
>PYHW01009979.1:10609194-10639115 GCA_013186435.1 Turdus rufiventris
CTTACACTCAGGAGCGGCTAATATATGAAAAAAGTTTGGAAATTTCCAACCCCAGAAGTGCCAGCCAGCGTGCCGAGCTGAGCACCTGCCAGTAAAACCTGGGATTGTGTGATTGTTACAAATTGGTTACTCTGTTGTGAGGCGGGTGGAGGCGGGCTCCGTGCCAGCAGCGCGGGGTCGGGGGAGGCGGGGGACTCCCTCCTGCGGGCCCCGCTGCCCAGGGGAGAGGCAGGGGACTCCTGCCCCCACCTGCTGCTGCCGCCACGGGAGCGGAGGGGCTCCATCCCCGCCTACTGCCGCTGCTGTGGGTGCCGGCGGGTTCCGTCCCTGCATGCCACTGCGAGGCAGCGCCGGGCCAGGGCGAGCGAGCCCGACAGCAGCAGCGGCCAGCCCCGAGTGGCCCCACCGAGCGGCAGCGCAGAGCTGGGCCACCTGGCCCCATTGGCAGACCGGAGCAGGCCAAGCCCGCACAGCCCGAGCCGAGTCAGTAAACCCCACGTTCCCATGATTCTGTTACTAATTGGCAACTTTGTTACATGTGGATCCTCGCTGAGAATGACAGAGTGGCTTATAATCAGGTGCGGCTTGTGTATGGACAAAGAACAAAATGTTGCTGACACCCAGAGATGCAGCTTATAATCAGTGCAGCTTGTAATCGTGAAATTACTGTAGTTCTGTCTCAAGATTCTTATTTCACCAGAAGGTGAACTGAGACATCTCATTTTGGGGTTTTAGGGTTTGTCACTGAGAGTCAGTCACTGCAGCATCTGAACAAACTGTAAGAAGAGAAAAGGTGAAGATATGCAGGATGTGTCTGGATAGGAAGCAGTATCCTTAATATCCAAAATTCTAAGAACTTCTGAGATGACCATGGGATGAAGCCTCATTCACTTTTGGACTTCAGGGCAGGTGTAAGATGACGTGTTGCTTTGGATCAGATGTTTCAAAATAATTAGGCCTCTGATGAGAGCTCTAGCTTTGTTTGAAAATGATAGATGTGGTAATATGGCAGGCTGACTGAATTCAAAGTAGAGACTATAACACTGAAACTTCAGATGAATGGTTAGAAAAAAAGAATGGTCAGCAATTTCTACTGTTGTCATCACTTATGGCTGCAATTGTTTTTAGCAGCAGTACTTATGATCTCAGTTTTGCTGGCACTAGCAGCGCTGACTTTATTTGCCTCTGTCTGATTTTCTCTTGTTATTATATCATTCAAAGCTGCTCCAGTCTTTTTAAGTTGTTTAAATGATACCTGATCACAGACAGAAGAAAAGCTGAAGCTTTTAAATATTTTTTTCTTTGATTGATTCCTCTGCATTTCCTTTTTAGCCAATCAACTTTGCTAATTTTATCACAGCTCTGTTTTATATTTTTCCAGGATTCATTCATCTACAGCACATGAAAAAGAATAGTGTTTTTTTGACAGTCTGTTTTGATGCAAGTCTAGCATTAAAGCATGAAAGAATTTATAAGAATTTATGCTGCTAATGATAATTTTTGTCTTCCATACACAGGAGGGAGGGGTTTGATTTGGGGGAGGAGGGATTTTTTTTTTCATAATATAAGTCTGATTTTAAAGACAATAAACACAAAGCACAAGTTATTTTATATGCATGCATTTTTTTTCTGACTTTTTGACAATTAAAAAAGTCTTTTTGATGCTTTTTTATTAACAAGAGTAGCTATCCTCTTGCAGTCAGTTGTAGTCTCATAGCCTTCAAGAGCCATCTAAGGTCTATTTACAATTCTTGTGAATTTTCCTTGCTGGCATGTCTTATGTATATCCTGACTCCCCTGCATCTTGTTTTCTCTTTGTTTTGCTTTTGACTGTTCATCTGTCAAGTCTCTCCTGGCAGATGAATCTAGCATCCTCCTTTTTAAAATTCTGAATTCTAGTCAATTTCATTAGTGGAATATATAGTCCTGAGACATTTGTTTATTTAATTTGACCCTTATGTTTACCACATTGAATACAAAGGGCTTTTATTTTAGTTTCCTTTTTTGTTCATTTAATCTCAAGTCAGCCAGGAATTTTGAATTTGATACTGATTACACACTCAGTGTTTTTCAAAATTTTCAGTTGTCTCATATAGTCGGTATAGTTACAATTTGGTTTTCTCTTTTTCTTTGAAGTTCAGAAATTGAGTTCTTTCAAAATAAACATATAATTGAACTTACATTTCCAAATCAATTTTAAATAAAAAAAGTTTTAAGTATGGAAAAGGCTGCAAATATGGTAGTATCTGATTCTGCAAAAATAAAGACAAACTAACATTTCCAGCTACAGACTTTCTGTTCAACAGTGAGCAATGCTAGTATAGTTGTCTATATTTTTAATAGCAATCACATATATATTTACAATTTAAATATTATGCCTTTAAAACAATTTATAATAAATATTTTAAAAATTCTAAAACTTGTATTTAAAAACTTCTAAGAAAATGATACCTTCTTTCTGTCTTTACAATTGTTGCTTTTAAATCTTTGAAATACATTCACTGGAAGCCCTCATTCTCCCAAATCTTACTGGGAGTTCATTTTCTGTATGAAAGTGCCCTTATTTCATTAGTTGTACATTATCTCGACATTGCCTTTGACTCCTCTGATGTTCATTGTCTTAGTTTTGAATAGTTCCACTATTTTTATAGTTGGATAGATATTGAATTTCATAAGTCTACAAGAAAAACAAATACCTTCCTACACTCACGTGTGGCCCACCAAATATTCAGTAATCAAGTTTCTCTCCATTTGCTCACATTCTTATGGAGTTTCTTAAGATTTTCATTTTCTAAGTATTTTTGGGGAAAAAAATCGTTCACTTATAATGAAAAACAAATAAAGAGTGTAATCGAAATTAATTTGCTTTCACAAATACTTCTCTGCTAGGTTCCTTATATAACACCAGATGTCCTTAATTTACCTTTTAATTTCCTCCAGTCAGAATTTCAATGAGCACTATCAGATACATCATTATTTATCAGTTTCCCACACTTGTATAATCTTTAATTACAGCTGCATTTAAATGATACAAGTGGATCATCCATATATGTAACTGTAGTCAGTCAATAACCATAGCTGCATAAACAATACCTAAGGTGCTGTTTAAACACAGGTACCATTAGATACCATTTCTGGTACTGATTGAATTAATCAAAATTTCTTTCAAAACTTCCTAAAAGCTAGGACATGGTATACTCCATATTGTTGTACATATGTGATTCACTGGCACTGAAGCTATAATATGTTAAAAATTATGCAATGTGAAAGTTGTGTCAGGTTTTGTGTTTATGACCTGTATGGCTTGTATTGGAAACGTACGGATTTTCAAATGTACCATGGCACTTAAGGTACTTGTTATTGTCTTAAAGAAAAGAAAGGAAACTCGAGGTCAGAGGCTGGATCTACACATATGTACTATATCTAATGCATAAACACAAGCCAGTGAGGGTGACATAATAAAAAGGAATTTATTGAAATTCCCTTGTTATACTAAAAGAAGAAGAAAAAAAAAAAACTTATTTGGGGTGAAAGTAAGAGGCATAAAGTCTTCAGCTTTGCTACAACTGCTGGAAGCTCTGAAGTAAGCTATTACTGTCTGTTGGTAGAAAGAATACTCAATCTCACTAATCATTTCAAAAAGAAAATATTTAAGCTTACCTTTACTAATGGTTTAGTTAATTGTCCTATGTGAAAAATGGAAACACAGTTTTATTCTTGAAACATCAGGCAATATTACATTTTTTAAGAAATATTTGGAAGCAACTTAGCCAGCTAAGTCATGAAAGTAATGGAAAGTACTTTAAATACATGCTACTGCTTTGAAGTTTTGACTTTTTCTTCTGTGATATATAAAAAAGGTCAGCAGTCTTGGGGAAACTCTGATTTTAAGCTGGAATGCAGCATGTGTTTCACATGGGACCTGCTAGGAGATTGGGAATTGAACTGCTAGCAGTATCTTGGGAATTTCAATCACAAAGGACTAAAAAGAAAAAAAGCCTTTTCTAAACACATCTTCCAGGTGGCTTGTAGTTGGCAACGATATTGATTCTGAAACACATTAAATTTTTATTTATCTACTTCAGGGAGTGAAATTCCACAAGGGTTTAAGATTTGTGCTGATTCAGATGACTTCTCTCCAGATCAGAGGCTTTTTGGAAGAACAGTAATTCAGAAATGAAAGATTTTCTTGCTAGATTGACACTCACATGAGATACTAAAATCAGTGAAAAAATGCTTACACATTGATTTCTCCAGTGAAAAGCTGAAGATCTCATATTCCTACATTAAACTTCCTTTGCAGTTCAATTATGTAAAAATTAAAGACCTGTTCTTCCCTATTCTTCCTGTTAATTTTTTAATATCAATGTGAGTACCCAAAATATTAAATGTATTAAAAAATGTGTACAAGCTGTTTAGAGGTGCGACTGACAAAGAAGGCTAAAAGATAATTTAATCTTCATGTTTACTCAGACTACTATGACCACAGTTTCCCTCTTAACATGACTAATACTTTCTATGAAAGAAAGTGCAGGTAAGAATTGCCAACTGCCTGGGGGAAAATAATTTCTTGATTAATATTTTTTAAGTACAGTAATTTCACGAGTATAAGGCACACCAGCGTATAAGGCGCATTTTTTTTTTGCAGTGAGGCCCCCCGCGTGCAACAAAGTAACGAATTAGTAACGGAATCGTGCAATCACAAGGTTTACTGGCTTGGCCTTGCTTGGGGCTGAGTGGCCCCAGCCTCACTAGGGGCGGCCGCTGGGGAGCGACCCTGGCCCAGCTCGACGCTGCCACCAGGGATCGACCTGGCTCAGCGCTGCCGCCGGGGCTGGGCGGGCTCAGCTCAGCTCAGCTCAGGGCTGTTGTGGGCTCGGACTTCTAGGTTGGCAAATTTCCGAACTTTGTCCATATATAAGGTGCTCTGGACTATAAGGTGCACTTCTGGGTTCGGACCAAAATTTTAGTCAAAAGGGTGCGCCTTATACTCGTGAAATTACTGTATATTTTATTAGTGTGAAAAAGAATGATAACATTATGACAATAGCTGACTGTTCTGCATTCTTTTTTATAGCTATTGATCTTTATAAGTGGAAACAAGTTTGTTTGGAGATATTAGGTATGCCATAACCTCTTCAGCCATTTGAAAGGCTCCTCTAGAATAATATTCATGTTTGTGATTATTTTCTGTAATAGGAAGAGTCAGTGCAGACCTTTTTGAAATTGGTAAAGCAATCAAGATTATTAACTTGAAAGACTGCAAAAGACTGCAATAGAACATGGAAGTAGCAAAACCTATTTGACAGTGAGAGATTAAAGTGAGCTTCTGCACTTCTTCTCCATGTGCTGCTAATGACAGAGAGGTCTGGTCTGTAAGATTAAGTTTGTGCATAGTTTCATCTCGTACTGACACCTGAAATATGCCACACAAGGGAAGATTTTTCATAACTATCGTTCCTTCTTGGGATGTCAGTTTCAAGTTTACTGAAGAAGGTTACATATTACATTCTAGTTACTTCTTCTGATCAGATCCTGATAAAAGAGGTATTCCAATATAGCTTTTATGTAAACTATATAGACGACATAAATTTTTTTCCCCTGAACTTCTTTATAATTAATTATACGTCTTCATGTTCCTGAATTAATCTAGTTTCTTGACAGAATGTTTAGAATAGATAGTAAATTCCAAGCCAAAGTTGTTATATCTCAATAGGTGAAAAGAATAATCCTTGTGCAATCTGTGCATTATGATTTGAACAAGGTAGTAAATAAGTCTTTGAAGCATATTTAGTAGAAAACTGGTAAGCAGTTTAAACAGCAAATGCCAGCTGAATGTTAGAATCATTAATAGGAAAATGACTATTTTTTCAATTGTTTAAATTATTGAAACAGAGTACAGTGCTTGCATTTATATGGAAATTACTGGCATTGTCATTATTTTAAGTAGGGTGGCAGTTTTTTGCATTTTGTACTTCCAAGTGCTGATGCACTCTCTATCAGCTCAAAGGGTTTACAGTAATTTCACGACTATAAGGCGCACCCTTTTGACTAAAATTTTGGTCCTAACCCGGAAATGCTCCTTATTGTCCAGTGCGCCTTTTATGATGGACAAAGTTCGGAAATTTGCAAACCCAGAAGTGAGAGCTACGAGCCGCGGGGGGGGCTGGCAGGGCCACGGCTGCTGGGTGGAGGCGGGGGGGCGCCCCAGCAGGCATGCTCCGGCCTCGTGGAGGCGGGGCAGAGCCCCGACAGGCATGCTCCGGCCTCGTGGAGGCGGGGCAGAGCCCCGACAGACATGCCCCAACCCGTGTAGGCAGGGTGAAGTCCCAGCAGGCATGCCGTGGCCCCATGCAGGTGGGGTGGTGCCCCCACAGGCATGCCACAACCCTGTGGAGGCGGCAGGGAGCCTGTCCCAGCCCCGCCGGGTACAGACGGGCCGGGGGGCCCATGGCTGCCGGGTTGAGGCAGCACCTCGGCCAGCAACTGCGCTGAGGGATCTGGGGGCGGATCCTCACTGCAAAAAAAAAAGTGCGCCTTATAGTCCGGTGCGCCTTATGGTTGTGAAATTACTATAAATATCTTGAAGGTGAGATACTTCATTTTATGATCTACTGTGAAACATGCTGCATTTTATGGCAAGGAATGATTTTCTTTTGGTTTTATTGGTGATAAATGCAATAAGTAAAACTATCAAATTTTCTGCCTGCCTTTCTCTCCAAATGACTGGAAGAAAAGTAAAAAGAAAAAATATTTTCTTAAGGAACAAAATCAAATTGTGCCAAAACCAAACACAACTTCAAAAAATAAAATCTTAAAGAAAAATTAGTAACCTTCTAAAAGTTTCTGGGTTCCTCTTTCTCTCAAGAAGTGCCAAAATATATTTCAGCCAATAAATATGATACTAAATTGCTTTGAAAAAAATATGTTCATTTTGCTGAGAACAGCATTCAGAAACTTAACAAGAATCAAAAAGCATACATTAGAAAGAGCATTATAAAACATTAACTTTTTTTTCTTGAGTATGTAGAAAAGCAAAATCTTGGCTTTTCTTCTTTTCCATATCTCAACATGGCAGTGTTTCAGAATATTTTCTATTTCTCCATTCTACATAATATTTGTTTGAACAGTACACTTAGCTTAATGACTACATCTTGAGGTTCAAACCAGGCATGGGCAATATGTCAGATACTGGAGCGATTCACACTTTCTATTAGCTCTAGAAAATATGTTATAGGAAACTTATGTAAAATATGGATCTTGCTTTCAAAGGCCACTGGTACATCCTTTCTTACATTGATTCTATACCTTTTTGAATGGAAACAATTTTTACTTTCGACAATTGAATCATAACTAGTTTGTGGAGTTCCCCTCTTGTGCCCAGGAAATCCAGTGACTCGCAGATAATAGAAGTTCAGATCTGAAGCTGTAAGTGTTAAAAAGCAAGGTTATTACATCCATGCTTAAGGATGAGTTGCATGGGAGCTATTTGTAACAAAAAAATAAATGGGTTTAATCAGCAGTAAATCTCAAATGCTTCTGAATCCTCAGCTATTACAGAGTTCACAACAGCTTTGATGGACATAGGATTGGAATGGATGATCAAGCAGTTTTCCATTCAGCCATGATAACAGAGTTTTGTTATGTGGACAAATCACGGTGCCTAGACAGAGTTAGAAACAGCTGTTAACTCATAACGAGCTGCAAGCTTCTGTTAATCCTGCTATGGATGAGATTATCCAAGTTGTCACTCCCTGGAAATCTTTCTTTGTTCCCAGGAAAATAAACTGTTTGCCACTCCCTTGACTCAGGCCAGAGTTGAAACCATTTTTTAATTTTCTGTTGGTAACACTCAAAATAGAGTGTCTACATTAAGAGTACATTTTGTTTAATACCTAAATATACAGGGTTGATACTTGAAGAGTGGGGAGGGGAGAGAAAGAATTCAAGGAGGAGAGAGAGAGAGAAGGGAACTTTACCCACTTAATATAAAACTGAAGGACAGATACAATTCTCCTCATTTTTCTCATATCAGAATGTGAAGTGCTTTTTCCTCCTCTTTTCCTAACAATTTTAGACACTTTTAGTCAAACATCTTTGCTATAAATTTCCTTAAATTGTAATTAGATAATCTTCCAGACTCTAGGACACCCATTTGTCAGTGAAATTTTGGGATTATTTCCTCTCTGACGAAATTAATAGTTGCCATGTTTACAAAGGACTGACAAAATATTTGGGTTAGTTTTTTTTTTTTTTTTTGTTCTCACCTGAAACACCAGTTTATCAGCAATATTACAAGAAACTCTATAACAAAAAAAATCCCCATATATATACATGTTCCTGAATTTGCTCTTTGTGAAACATATCCCAGAGTTCATTAATATGGTTATCTGCATATGTGTGTTTTATTGTGTATTCATACCTTAATTTTTTTGTTTACAACCTTTGAACTTAGAGATCTTAAATGCAGGAACATTTTTAACTAATTCTCCTAATTCAGCTTAATTTTTGGACTCTGAGTGTATATATGCCTCATAGTTACCTTCAAAATCCTACAAATACAAAGTTGCTTGCTTAGGTTGCTGAAGTTTAGTTTTGCAAGAAGCACTTGGTTCATCCAACCAAGCTGGGATATGGTAGGACTTTGAGAGAGAGCATGAGAGTGAAGAATCTAATCTTCCATCCTTACTGATGGTGATTTTCACATTCACATTCATGTCACAAATATTCTTCTAGTCCATTTTTCCTTATCCTTATTTTCTTGTGGGATTCTTAATCATACTTTTCTATTCTACTTATCAGCATTTCATCCTCAAATTTTTCTATTAAGAAGATGATTTTCTTTGATCAACTACTCATTCTGTTCATACATTCCTGCTAATTTCCTTCTTACTAATACTCTAACCATGTCTTTTTAACTGTTTAACTGTTTTGTCCATTTTTTAATCCATTAATTATCAGCACTTAAATTTTTTACATTGTCCTGTACATTAGTTCCACCTGCTCTGGTGTGGAGCTCCTCCAAGGGGTGCAGGTAGAGCTCTGTGGTCCTCCATGGGCTGCAAGGGCACAGTTGCCTCTCCATGGTCTGTTCCACAGGCTGCTGGGAAATCTCAGCTCCACTGCCTAAAGTCCCTCCTCCCTCTCCTTCTGCACTGACCTTGGCATCTGCAGAGTTGTTCTTCTCACATCATCTCACTCTACTCTTTGACTGAAATTAAAACTGTGCCACCATTTTTTGATTTCTTCTTAAATCTTTTATCACAGAGGTATTGCCATCATTTTAAATTGACCCAGTCTTGGCCAGTGGTATATCCATCTTTGGAGACACCAGGGATTGTCTCTCCTGGACACTAAGAAAGCTTCTAGCAGATTCTAACAAGACCCAACCCTGTAGCACTCCCATGCTGCCAAAAACCAGGACAGACAAACCCAATACACATCTTCTTTGGCATTAACAGATTTTACAATAAATATCCTTACCACAGAATGGCTGAAAACTTTAAATATTAAAGAAAATTAATAACCTAATTTTATGAAAATTTCAGGGATAAGCACTTAAGTCCTCAAATATTTTAAGAAGATCTAGAAGTAGCAGTTTCTCTGCAACTTAGCCTGACACAAAGCTGATTGTCACCTTCAGTGTTTTTTCATTATATCTACAGAAAAGAGTGAGGAAAGCATGTATTTTTTTGTTGTTTTTGTTTGTTTGTTTGTTTGTTTGTTTGTTTGTTTGTTTGTTTGTTTTTGGTTTGGTTTGGTTTGGTTTTTTGGTGTTTTTGTTTTTGTTTTTGTTTTAAGATTTAATATGCAGACAGGAATGTAGCACAATTCAATTGCTGTGATGGAGGATTTTTAAAAAATGGAAACAGCGAATGACATTGATCTAATTAAACTGTAGGTGGAGGAACTATGTTACTGCGAAATTAATATTAGAAAATCCTTTCTTCATACAGAAATTGGGAATAAAATTTGGTGATTCTAAGCTATGATGGACATGTTTGGTGTCAATGCAAACAAAATAAAAGTACACAGAACAGACAGAAAGAAAGGAATGATGGCTATAGGATTATTATTCACAAGATATCTTGCCTGATTTCTTTCTGCAGACCTCCTGCATGGTGTTTTTCAAGACAGTTTCCGGTACTGGTTTATATCTATCTTCTACTTTCCCATCTCTGGTAAAATTATATAAATTTTTCTCTTTGAATCTAAACCATGTTCAGATATTTTTGAGTGCTTGTCTCTGTAGGATTCAACTGCCATATTAAAAGTTTCTTAGGTCAGTTTTAAAAAACTTGCTGTTAACTTGCATTACAGACAAAAAGTTTTGACTTAACCAGACACATGATGTACAAAGTAGTGAAAGAATTCCACTGTGGGGTATTTTCTTTTGTGTGGGTTTTTTTAGTATTTTAATTTTATGTTATTTACACAAGGTCAGACAAAATCAATCAGAGAGAGCCAAATTGTCCTGTAATGTATTCTGCTGCAAATCCTTGAGGTCAAACAGGGTATTAATGAGCCTTCATTTCTTTCAGGTGGCTGTACTGACAAGTTAATTTTGCCAATGCATTTGGTGAAAAATGCCTTAGTATGGTGGTTGATGGGAAAAGAGAAAAATAGAAGGTAAGAATAAAAGGCCAAGAATTTCAACAGAGGCTCAAGTCTGCATTTTTTCATGAAAGAAATGTTTTTTATACCTTTGTGTAATTGTGTATTTTATGTCTTATTTTTATCTGTGATATACATATCAATTGGCTACATTATGTTGAAAGAACTGTCTAAGGTCCTGGAGTAACAAAATTGTAGGATCATGGAATCATTAAGGTATGAAAAGACTCTTAACATCAGGGTGCAACTGTTAACTTAGCACTGCCAAGTCCACCACTAAACCCCATTCCATGTGCCACATCTACATTTCCTTTAAATATGTCCAAGGATGGAGACTCACCAGTTTCCTGAGCAACTCATTCTAATGAGCTTGATAACTCTTTCTGTAAAGAATTTTTTCCTAATATCCAGTCTAAACCTCCCCTGGTGCAACTTTAGGCCATTTCCTCTTGTCCTATCGCATGTTAATTTGGGGAAGAGATGACATCCACTTTGCTACAACCTTCTTTCAGGTAGTTAAGATAGCAGGTTGATCTCTCCTGACCATCCTTTTCTCCAGGCTAAACAGCCCCAGTTCCCTTTGTTGCTCCTCTTAAGACTTGTGTTTCAGACCATTCAATCAGCTTCTTTTTCTTCTCTGGACCTGCTCCAGCACCTCCACATGGTTCTTGAAGAAAAGGGCCAAAAATTGAACACAGTATTAGAGGGTACTGTCTCACCAGTGGAGAGTACAGGGAAACAACACTATTCTGGTCCTGCTGGCCACAATTTCTGTGACACAGGCCAGGATGTCATTGACCTCCTTGGCCACTGGGCAGAGGCTGGCTCACTTTCAGCCAGCTGTCCAACACTCCCAGGTCTTTTCCCGCTGGGCCACTTTGTCCCCAGCCTGTAGCACAGCATGGGTTTGCTGCAGCCCAAGTGCAGGATCTGGCTCTTGGTCTTGATGAGTGTCTTACAGTTGGCCTCTGGTCATCAATCCAGCCTCTCCATAACCTTCTGTAGAGCTCTTCTATCCTCCAGCACATCAACAGTACCACACAACCTCCTTTGATCTTCGAATAAACTGAGGGTGTGCTCAATTCCCTCATCCAGATCATTGATAAAGGTATTAAAGAGAACTGGCCACAGCAAAGAGACCTTGAGAACTCATCATCATTGACCAGCCAACTGAATTTATGCCCATTCCCTGCCACTGTCTAGGTTTGACCATTCATCCAGTTTTTTACCCAGCAAACAATACATCTGTGTAAATCATGAGCAGCCACTTTCTCTGGGATAATATTGTGGGGAGCAGTGTCAAAAGTTTAACTAAAGCTCAGGCAAACAACATCCGCAGCCTTTCCCTTATTGTCTACGCAGGTTATGATGTATGTGACGGAATACAAGACTGGGGTGATAACAGACACCTGGAAGCTATGGACCAGACGATACCAGAGATGAAAAAAGGCTCTGGATTTACCAAGAGCTCATGCGTGGTAAATTACTAGTAGCAATGTAAACCCAGAAGGTGGGAATACTTCATTTTTAGGGGCAATAAGAAAAAAAGATAAGTATTATAAACATTGTATTATAAGTAGGATAAGTATTGAACATATTACAAGCCATGTATACAGTAAAGTTGAAAATAACAGAGAGCTGCAAAGTAATAGACAAAAACCAACATTCATGAAGAGAGATTAACAACGGACTTAAGTGGGAAAAGGACAAATTATCATCATTGACATCAGAAAAAAGAAAGAAGAAATTCTCACCATGACAATGATTGTATCAGGAGGCTCACAACTTGTCATAGTCCACAATCTTTTGTCAGTACACAGAACCAGTCCAATGGTGAATGCAGCAGAAAGGAAACACAAGAGATACTAGGACAGTAAACTTTTCAATAAACAATGTTTAAGAGAGACATTTCATAGTAATTAAGTAATTCAGACTGTCAGTGCTAGCACCATCATAACTGTTTTGACGAGTTTTGATTAAACTGTTGAGATATTATGTAGAGTAAAAATAAATTGTACAAATTTACTATGCAATAATACCTTGTGCTTTATTTTACACAAACAGAATTACATATTTAGTTTCTGATTTCAGAATTTAGTTTTTTTTCTTGACCTTCTGTAGTCCTTGCAGTTAGTGCTACTTAACCCTGAAGAAATTACAGTAAAGACTGATGAATTACAGCATGTTTAAAATATAACCAAAGGAAAGAGAGGGAACAAGTGTTTTAATTTTGTAAAAACTATATTTTAAAATCAATGGCTTTGGAACTTGATATTACAGATAATTATTGTCAGGATAAAAGATAGTACTATTCAGAAGATGATCAGGATACGATTTTCATTATAATGTCAAGAACAACTCAATAGTTGCTCTTGTGAATACGAAAGGACTTAACATGAATGATTCTTTTCAAAAAATCTCTGATGATTGAGAGATTAGAGCTCATAGCTTAAATGTTTAACAGGTGATATTATTTCCATTTAAATTAGTGTAGAATCACTAGAAATAAGTACACACTGTATATTCATGTCTCCATTCAGCTTACATAAAGTATGAATAATAGTAAAAACAGCTTTAAAAAGAACAAGCAATTATTCATCAGAGTCAATATTGCTATGTTTCTGAGCATCTGTATGACTACAGGAATTTTCTCGCATTTAATATGTTTGGTACTATGGAAATTTCTAGTTAGGAGAAAATTAGAAGGATAGAAGTGAGAAAACCATGGACTGAGATGAAGACAGTTTAATAAATAATGTAAAAGGTGTGCACATAAGCAAAACAAAGCAAGGAATTAATTCATTACTTCCCTTGGGGAAGGCAGGTGATCAGCCATTTCCTGGAAAGCTCTCATCACACAGAACAGTCACTAGGGAAGACAAATGCCATCACTTCAAATGTCCCTCCTTTTCTGCCTTCTTCCCCCAGATATGTGCACTGAGCATGATGCCATGTATTATGGGGTATCCCTGTGGCCAGTTGGGGTCAACTCTCCTGACTATCCCCTCACAACTTCTTGTGCATCCCCAGAGCCCCCACTGGTGGGGTGGGCTGAGAAGCAGAAAAGGTCTTGGTAATGGGCAAACACCACTCAGTAATAAGCCCAATTCCAAACCCTAGCCCACAGCTCCACAGTAGATATTGTGAAGAACATGAGACTTCAACACATGTATTTTTATTGTCTCAGTTTAGAAGATATTTATTTTGAAACCCAGTTACAAAAACATAGACATAAATACATCAAACTGCTACAAGTACTTACAATTAAATTAGAATGTGTAGAATAGTAACTTTATATTTACTGCTACAAGCACTTACAATTAAATTAGAATGTGTAGAATAGTAACTTTATATTTAAGAAAAAGTTCAGTTACTAATCTTAAAGAAGCATCTTATTTTAAAATAGCTGGCCTACTTGCTGTTGTATGTGCAGCCTAAAAACATTTGTGTGCCTCTGGTGTTGATAGCTCTATTAAGCATAAAAATAGTATACATCAAATATTTACTCCTGTCCTAATAAACAATTTAAGAATTACTCAGACATAGCCCTAGAAATATACTTTTAAAGAAATACAGGGAAGTACAATCCTCTATTTGCTTTAGGTTAATTTTTAAATTATCAGTTTATTTCTCTGTTTTAACTAGAAAAGCTTTTTGGTATTAGTGGACTTATTGTCACATGCTTGTGCTTTAAAGACTGAATAAATTTGCTACACTCATAGGACAGGGGAAGGATCTTGCTCATATTTTGCTGAATTTCAGCTGATATCCATGCCCAGATGCTGGGTTTCCTTACCCAATACACAGGTCTTCTACTCTCTCAACAGTCCAGCTTGATGCTGCACCACAGTGATCTGAGAGCACTTCTGTAATCACATATTTGGACAGACTCTTGGTCTGCCTAATATCCATTCTCAGAGACTGAACTCACCCAGCCTCAGGCTCAGGAATTGCATCTTTCCAGGTACAGGTCTTACTCTTCATTCAGTCCTTGTTGACATGTGGTAGTGGATTAAACACACTGACATGCATGCAGAGTTGAATTCACTGAGAAAACACACATACTTCCAGAAAATCCTAGCTCTTGGCATTTAGACCTCTCATACTTGCACAGACACCCTGACCTTTAGTGCTGGCATAAAAGCCTGTGAGTTCTGTGGCTCATGGTGTTTCCAGCTGCCTGCACTCATACCTGTTAACACATTTTATATTGCATATATGTCGACACCCCAGTTCCTTCATTTGTTAACACCAAGACTATTTCACACTGGGGAAGTGCTGGTTCTTTTTGGATGTCAATAAAAAAGACATAACATCTTGCAAAGCAAATAACTATTTCTGAGATAAATATTTACAGATACTCTTTGCAGATAAATATCTATATTTATCAGTAGCTCAGAAAGGATGACAGGATGGTATAAAATCTTACTTCACTTCTGATGCTGGGAACATGAATGATAAATCTTTGAGCAAAGATTCTGACGCTTGAAACGCCAGGATGATAAAATCTTGAGCGTACCTCTGATCAGGGCACAGAATGCTGCACGGATTCTATCTGTGATGTGGTTTGTTTACTAAACTCACTAGTATTCTGATGGGTCCTTGTTCACAAAACAGATCCATCAATCACAGACATCAGTCAAATCTAGAATGTGGGCATAATTTTGAACATTCCCTTAGACAATTTTCTCAAATGTTCTTATAAAATATTGAGATGATGAACAAATTCTTACAATATTTCAAGAGGAAAATACAATATCTATGCATACAGTTACATTAAATGCACATTGACTAATTATGGGATTATGGATACAAAAGGGGATTATGCATACAAAAGTTACTTATACTATTGATTGAACATACCTTGATAAAGTAGGGGTCAGATGCTATCCATCACACAGATATATGACTGGATTACCCATGGATCACTAACTGCTGTCTTCTAAGAGGAATACTAGACAGATCAACAAGACATCTAACTTGAGGCCTTTATTCCAGTTCCTACCATTCACACACTTTGCAGTTCTTACTTGTAGGGTAGAATAGGATTACCAAGAAAAAAATGAAGAAATAGTTCAGAAAATAGGACAGACTGCTGCCCTCAGCTGTAAGGGTCTGTCAGGTTGATAGGCTGACTGCAGGCTTACAAAGCATTAACCCTTTTAGGGTCCTTGTTCTGCTTTTACCATACTTGTTCACCTGAATATTCCAAAAATTCCCTCAAGTATCCAAGAGTAAGTTTTATACAGTTCCAGAAGTCACAGAAAATAATACTCATGTAGCTATTGTTTCCCTCTCTGTATGAGTGATGAATTTAGGGCAACCCTCTTCAAGATGTGCCTGAGCTTATCCTCTCAGTGTCTGATACGTTCTGATCTTCTTCTTCTTCTTCTTCTTCTTCTTCTTCTTCTGATGTCCCTGTTGCCAGAGAATAATGTTTGTGGGACTCTGAGTCTGTGAGTCTGTGGGCGTATTTAAACAGTTTCCTTTTTATTTGCTTTTGATTTCTACTGAATAGCCCTTAAGCAGATAACAGAAAGAACTAGATATTTTGATATTTCTTATATCCTTATACTCTGGTCAGCACCAAGTGTGCAGCTGTTGACCTGCAGAACCCTGTCGCATCGCAAGATATTTCCCTTTGTCAACAGGATTGAGAAGAAAAACACCAGACCCTTCTATGCCCTTTGCTGTCACAAATCACACTCAGTTAGGTTTATTTACAACAGATTCAGATTTGATCTTTTCCTTTCAGGCTGTACGTTTTGCTGTTTTCTAAGTAAAATATATACATTTTAATAAAAAGTTGTTTGTCCTTGCAGCAAAAATCTTTGCTCCTCAGGTTTAAGGAATCTTTATGGACAGATAGTTACTTAATTGCACATTCAGAGCCATAGCAACATTGTAAAACCCTAAAGCAGACTGTCTTCTTGATCCTGCTGGTATAAAAATGGAGTTAGTATAGATCTGTAATAATGTTACTGTCTCTGAAAGGCTGAGCTTATACTTAAAATTTTTATCATCTGGATAAATTGGGTAGGAGATTTGAGGTTTTACTGCAAATACACAGCAATGCATTTTAATACTTTAAATTGCTTTATCTGAAATATTTTGAAATAGCACACAACTAACTGCATGAAAAAGGGAGGATGTTAATGAGATGAGGGCAAAGTACTGAAATAGTGTACAAGAATGGTAAAAGAGATGCCCTAAAGTATTTGTGATAATTAGTCACAAGAGGCAGATCCAGTCCTGCTATCATTTATAAGAATGATATAATATCTTCTTAGGATTGGTTAATTGATGTCATATTTCAAATATAATTATTGCAAAAGTATCCTTCCTGCACCACAGTAGCTAATAAGTTGCAATATTTTCATCTCAATATGTAGCAAGTATATTGAGAAATTTTTCAGCCATTTCACACACTCAATTATTTGTTATGTCTCCTGATATTTTAGTGATTTCATTGCTTATGGTATCATTTGAAGAGTTTGGGATTTTTTTGAGAAAGAAAGCCCTAACCCATCTCTGCATGTAGTTGTAACCTCAGGCAAAATTAACATGGCAGAAGTATGTTAACCTTTTTGTTCTTTTCAGTATGTTACACAACAAGATGTGATGCTCCTGGGGCAACCTTGGATAGATTTGTGCCTCTTCTATATTTACTCCCCTTAAGTTTCTGCTGTTTCTTTGCAATACCTAGAAAGTTTGATAGTTTAAGTGCTTCATTTCAACATTTTGAAATTATTTATTTTCTTCAGGTGATTTCTTTAGTCACTGTTTCTATCTTATGAGAGTTTTTTTCCTTCTGTATTTGTTTGTTTACTACATGGAATGTTGGAATTTTAAAAATGCTGAAAAGCTCCCACTGAAGTCCGTGGATGATATTTGCTGCTCTCCAAACAGCCTTATTTAATTGTTTTACAGTAAGGGCTGTTTCAAGAGTCTTGTAGGCTAACTGCAGAAGCTTCTCGACCAGTAGAGGGAAAATGAAAGCAGTCAGCAGCAAATGGGTGGAAGGAAAAAAAAACCAGTCCTATTTTCCATGTGTTCCAGCTGGGGCATGAGGAATCACAGTTAAATATATAGTGCTATACAAAACAGAGTAAATTGTCTATATTCACCTTAGTGAATTCAGCCCATAGCCTGATAAACATCACTGTTAATTTCATGTTAGTTTGTTTTCCATAAAAGAGGACACCATATCATCTAGTCCAGTCCCTGATTCCTCACCACTGCTGGAAATTTCATCTTTCAGTCTCTTTCTCTGACATTTATTTCAATGGATTTAGTTTCTTTTTCCTGTCTCGCACATTTAAATCAACCCTTCATAGGAAGGATCACCCTAGTAAACTTCAGAAAATAACAGAAGCACAGATTTCAGCAGCATTTATCATGAGTACTGAAAAATAGAACAAATTAAAGAAATATTATTTATGCTATGGCAATAAAATTTGAAGAATGTGTATTAACAAGACTAAAGTCTGAACAAGTCCATCCATCTCCAGTGATAGATTTCTTTTCTTCGAATATCTGAAATTCCTTGAACAGCATCCAGAAACTAAAATTTTATGTCATGACTGAATAAAGAAAAATTAAAGCAAAATAGTGCCCTCTCATTACAAAATGCACATCTTGAATACTACAGCTGTCTTATCTCACACTACAGGTGTCTTGAGTTAAAAACTTTGATAACAAGGGATGTTTTCACAATCATTTCCATAAGGATTATGCAGAACAAAAGAAATAATATCCTGTAGATAAACTTACTAATATTATAGTTCCAATTAAATGATGTGAAATTTATGTTCTCACATTAGAACCATCAAAAACACTTATTCAGCAGTCCATTTGCTAAAACTCGTATAGGTTGAAAATTTCCTGAAAAACTGGTGAAGATGATTAAACAGACAAATACCAAAACCTTGGCTTATGCTTGATCCATATTAAAGGCCTGGATGATACGGATAAATTATTCATTCTGAGTTTTCCATTAAGTGTTAGCAAAAAATTTTGTAACTTGGTATTTGACCAATAAAGTATTAGACAGTATTTCAGTAAAAGTCAGAGGAGAAGTAAAATTTTTGATACGTATTATAATCTAGTACAAATACAGGTTACTATCAAGGCGATGATATTCTTCAAGATTATTTAAAAGGCAGAAGTGGTGTTTAGGATATAATGAATCAAAGGAAAATTATTGGTTGTTTTACATAGTTCATTCTAAATATTCTATTAATTTTATATTGCAGATATCTGGCATGGGAAAATACTATTGTCTATTTAATTACTTCAAGATCAGAGAAGTGACAGTACATTAAAATTTAGAATTGAATGAAAGTAGCAAGGGCAATTTCAATGTAAAGACCAAATCATAAACATTGCCTTACAGAACCAAAGATGAATTCCTAATCACTAGCACAGCAGAAAGAATACAACCAAATGAATACTGAAGGAACAGCATCCTGGCAAATATATCTGGTCTTGATATTGAAAAACTTAGTAGCCTATACCCAGTGAAGTGTATAACTGTTTTGAATTATTATAACATAAATAGCTATGATGATAGCAGCAATACAAAGCATGTGCAAAGGAGGGACACTTTTTCGTATGAGGACTCTGACATTAATAACTCCTTAAGGTCATGGGTTATATTATGAATGACATATGCATGTAAATGTACATGCACACCAAACCGGGGGAAAAATATTAACTATTTTTTTGAGAGGTTATTGTTTATCTTTTATTTTTCCCCATGCAAAAACAGTATTGGCAAAACAGGACAGTTTCAATCTATGTTGCAGAGGTAAGAAATAACAGAGACAGTAGAAGCTCAGAACTTTCCTAAATTAATATTTCTGTAAAAGTAAAATCTAATTACCCAGAAAGCTTCAATGTAGTTTTGCATGCTTTCATCCAGCTGCAGATTGAGATATTTGGTGTTCTATCGAGGGTATTTGTTGCTCAGTTTATGTGCTTTTACCAAATTCATATAAAATGACAGCTTACACATCTCAGTATGTCTCAAAGACATACAACTTACAACTTTCCCACAGTAAAATTTTCAGTAGTTGAGGTTTCCATCAAAATTACGAGTTCTGAAGACTTTCTGCAAATTTTATAAGAAAACACAGATTAGGATTCCAATATTTTCACATTTATACTTAAGTCATTCATTCTGTAAATCCCTTTCTTAATGGCATTCCTTACACATTGCTGTCAAATATGGGCATATTACAGGATGCAACTCACAATGCAACTCATGCATAAAACAAGTAATCGGGTAAATCAAACACTAGACCTTGAATCCTTAGGTTATATAAAAGAAGCATATGGATACCTTGACCATCAAAAGTGAAATTATGAATCTCTGGATATGCAGATGAAGACTTACCTGTGGCCAACGAATAAAAACCCTTGGGCAGAAGTCAGATATTAACAGTCACTGTAGTAATATTTATGGGTTTTCCCTCTACCTTATTAGGGTTGACACTTTGCATGGCTAGATCATAACATTAGGTCAAGAGGAAAGAAAGACAAGATGATCTGAACAGGTATTGACAAAGGATTTTGAACAGCAGTCATGAGGAAGGAGGACAAGGAAATAAATTGTTATGTTGGTTATGAAAAGAATGATGCAGCAACAGTATCCAAAGATTAAATTTTTAAGTGACTTCCAAAAACCTTGGGCCTCAGTATTATTCCATTTTCAGACAGCAGTTGTGAAACAGGAAAAAGAACCTTTTTGATATACTTCAACTTAAAGAGGAGCATTCGATCTCATTTACTCCATTAGATGAAGTGGCAGATGGCTGGTGCACCAAAATATTCCAAAATTTCTCCTGAGAAGGTCATTAAAATGTACTTAATATAGCCTATAGGACACTCTACTTTTAAATTGACTCAGAAACACATCAGTTGCAACCCAGTGTTTTTTGCTGGTTTAGGGACACAGATTTTATATTGACAATACGGGATATAGGATTGTTGTGAACTTAGCCAATCTGGAATTGCTTTATCTGTGTTAAAAACTGTGGTGCAAGTAAGAAATTTCTGCCTTAATTGTTTTTAGTTTGGTTGAGTTTGTAGGAAGAGTAGTTATTCTCTGTAGAATGAACTAGCTGTGACCCTGGTGGGATAAAAAAAAGAAACAAAGAACAAACAAAAAAACCCCTCAAAAAATCCCCCCAAAAACACCCCAAAAACCAAAAAAAACCAACCAAACAAACAAAAAAAAAAACCCCAAAAAACCCCAAAAAAACATAAAAATGAGATTATACCACAGTCTTAGATGGTCTCACATACTATGCTCAGTTTCTGGTCACTGAAGCAGTGCAATTGTGTGAATCAGATTAAACCTGTTTCATTAATAACAAACAGAACAGAAAAAATCAATATTTAGGAAACAAAGACAAGAGAGACTCAAACAGGCTGCATTCAGCAAGAATAAAAATAGACCCAAGTGGCCTAAGTTTGATGATGAAGAAAGCCACAATATAAATTTCATTGTCTTCACGATTCAAGACTCATGGCTTTGAGCATTTTACAGCTGGGTTTCTAAGAAGAGCATTGTCTCCAGGACTTCTCCTAGCTTAGTGAAATATGCAGTGGAATATGTAGGAAGTAGGTAATTACAAGCTAAAGAGAAGAATAGTCTTGTAATTAAGCTAAATAAACAGGACCAGGAAGTTTAAATCTTCATGAAGGGGTGTTTATCACCATTTGAAACATGAAAAGCACAGTAATTTCATGATTACAAGCTGCACTAATTATAAGCTGCAGGTCCGGGTGTTGGAAACATTTAGGTCTTTGTCCATAAATAAGCCGCACCGGATTATTAACCGCACTTTCTTTCGCAGCGAAGATCTGCACGCAACTTTCACGAAGTTGCCAATCAGTAACAGAATCGCGGGATCATGGGGTTTACTGCTCGGGGCAGCCATCAGAGAGCAGCCCCGTCCCTGCTCTCTGCTGCCGCGGGAAGGCAGGGGAGCGGCATGCCCGGCTGCTGCCGCCAGGAAGAGGGAGAGGGGTGTCCCTGACTGCTGCCGCCGGGAAGAGGGAGAGGGGTGTGCCCGGCCAATGCCACCGGGAAGCGGGAGAGAGGCATGCCCGGCTGCTGCCACTACCGCACCCCCCAGGACCGGGCAGCGCTGCCACAGCGCTGCTACTGCCCCGCTGCCCGGGGCTGGGCAGGCTCCGGCTCGGCTCAGGGCTGCTGCTGGCTCGGACTTCTGGGTTGGGAAATTTCCAAAATTTGTTCATATATTGGCCGCTCCTGAATGTAAGCCGCACTTCCAGTTTGGGAGCAAAATTTTAGTCAAAATGGTGCAGCTTATAATCATGAAATTACTGTACTTCAAAAGCCTTCAGTAGACAACCAAAAAGGTTTCAGGTCTCTATATCTTTGACTACCTTCCTGGAGAACTGAAAGAAATGGGTGAAATCCCCTCCTTGGAATTTCTAGCTGAATTCCACATAATGGTCCGTAACTAATATTTTTAAATTATACTACATATACATACTACATGTATACTATACATACATACATACATAAGAAAGCACTTTTGCTTCAAGCATTTGAAAGGGTTTCAGAAAACAGCTAGATTACAAAGCAGTACTGCTGGATAATTAATAATATAACTGATACAGAAATTTCATTAAGATAGACTAAAAAGTTAGAATTTTTTTCCACATCTAATTCATATGTTTTTGATGGGTTTTAAATGTTTAAGACTTTGAAATAAATAATAAATAATAAATAATAAATAATAAATAATAAATAATAAATAATATATTAAGTTATTCAAAATTTCATTAATATATAATCTGTAATGATATAATAAGATTAAATAAATAGTCCTGCGTCTTCTCTTTTTTTCCTGAGGAATTTAACTTTGGTCAATCATCAGTATTTGTTTAACCATCAGGAAAAGATTTTCTCATTTCAAGTTTAAATCACATACTTCATGTATGGGGTTCAGATGTTTGTTTATATACATTGCTATTTACTAACATTTTAGGTAAATTAAAGATACTAATAGCATAGCCTAATTAAGAAATCCTTATTCTTTTCAGCTCTGTGCTAAAAATCAAATTACCATAATCTCTTTTTCAAAGCAGCAAAAAACCCAGAGTGTATGTTATTAAAATATTCTGATATATCTTGTGTCACTGTTAGTAGAATCATGCTGCTGTCTTATTTAAAATGAGCCATCAATCACACATGGAGACAATAACAACCACTTGGCTGACAGTTTTCTGACTCAGGTAACCTTAAAATGAAATATTAGAATACAAAGTGGAAAAAATTAGTAAGATCTGATAATTTTATGTATTACCATGACAATTATTTTACTGGCTAATGTATAATAATAACATGTATAAGCTTTTTTAAAATTATTATTCTTTGTATGACTAATAAAATTCTGGAGGTTTGAGTTTTGTCTGTTCATTTTCCAAAAAAGGTTTATTTAACTTTACTTATTTCTTATGGGTTTAGACTCATTTTTAAAAATATAGTCAGACATGAGCTTATTAATGGAGACTGAGTTGTACTTAAATTGGGTGTTTAACACTGTATTTCAGTTGTTCCTATATTAAAAGACCACAAAATTTGTTTATGATCTGTTAATATTTTGGAATATTATTTTAAATTCATTGAATTGAGAAAATTAATGTGTTTATGATAGAATTTAACATATCCCACTTCAAATGTCAAAGCTCCACACAGAGGACATAACATTTCTCTGTTCTACAGCCCAATGAATTCCTTTTCATTTTCATATCCTTAGAAGGCATACAGAGATCTTCCAATATGTATGTAACAAACAAAGATCAAGGAAACAGACATAGAAGAGTCAGCTTGGGCTGATATAGAATTTCACTCTGTGGTTTAAATCCAGCCAGTTTATTTACTTATAAAAACTATTGACTTTACATTTTATCAAACTATGTAGAAAATGAGACTATCAGTTAAGAGTTTCATAAAGTCTTTCAAAACACATCTTACAGAGTGTAATTAAAGCAAGACGAGTATGATTTATCAAATCTTAAATGCAATGAGGGATATATGCCATTGTGTCAGATAGAAAGCACTGGGATTGCACATAACCTAGGTATTGCCTAAAAATTACATAAACTCTTCATTCAGGTATCAGAAAAGAAGATAATTTCAAACACAGAGCAAAAGAAGAAAAGCTAATGGAAATGGAAGCATACTTATGGAACTCTGCTATGTGTGACTGTATTTCAGAGAAAGTAGCATAACCTCCTTCCCATAACACTACAAAAAAGGTATTACAAAGCTACTGTGACTTTTAGAAGGAGATCATAATAAATCTATTTATTTAGTCATGGTGTTGTAAACCTATGGAATTACTAATGTGGTGACCTCCTAAAGAATCTGTCTTGGGATTACTGGTATTACTATAAAAATTCTGTGAGATTTCTTGATGGAAGAAGAATGATAACGTATTTCATTTATATCATAAATGAAAAGGAATTAACAAGATACGAGAGAAATGGAATATTATTCATGAAGGGGTGGATAATCTTTAGTGATGGAAAAAGAAGAATTAAATTCAGCAGAACAATGCTAGTTCTTTTATTGATGCTAATAAGAACAGGGAACTCTTTGGATTGAAGCATATGAGAAATAAGACTAGGATTTATGAACTGATAATTAGATGGTTGCAAACTACCAACCTGATGAAGCTATGAAAGTAAACAAATGTAATGTCTGGATATAGTCAACACAACAGAGATGTGATGTAATATAACTGTCAATGTGCAAAGCATGAATTGCAACTCATCTATGTAGTATGTATTGCTCTTTCACCAGTATTTAAGAAGCATACATTTGAGCCAGAACAAATGCAAAAAAAAAGCCTGATAAAAAGTGAAGAGTAAGGAAATGTTTTTTAGAAAAAGAAAAATAAGTCTAAAAATTATTTCTTATGTAAAGTTGAAAAGAAATGTAGGTTTCTTTTTATAATTAAACTTGTGATGCAAATAGAAAGAGCTAGAGGAAAATGAAGAAAACAAAATAATGCAAACTGACAGTGGATAAACTCTGGGTTGTTTCTAAGAAAATAAAAATAAGAAATGAAGCACAGAATTATGAAAAACAGCACTGAATATGACTGCTGTAGCAAGACAGGGAATTGGCCATACTTCTTGCCAGAATTTGCATCTGCTGTGAAGACCAGAAATGCCACAGGAGATTAAACAAGCATAGATGCTGCCTGTCTCAAATTGGACACATTTGTGTTGTGAGTGGGGTTGGACTTCTAAAAATTGACAGCATTTTCCTTTAAACCCCTAAAATTATGACTGATAGCTATCTCCTGACCCACACAAAATGAGTTAATTCATCATAATCCAGTTCCCAGAGTAGAATTGTATACCAGATTTGAAAATAAAACCATGAGCTAAATCACACTTTCCCCCTTTACTGCCAACATACACAAAGCATTAAATGACTCAGTATCATGCATTTAGGGAAACTCTTTAATCCTAGTAGCAGATAGTTGCAATCTGGGTTTGAAATGTATTTGCAATAATAATCTTCCACTGTATTTTCCCTTTGCTTTTTTGGTTCATGTATTAAAATAAATAGATAAAGTAATCAGGCTTTCAGTCAGCTACTCAGGCACTTTTAACTCAGAGACTGAAAATAAGTCATGACTTGTGAGAGACTGACAAGTGCTGAGAAATTCCCAGTAGGCTCCTGTATCATCAAAGGAAATTTGAATACAATAACTTGCTTTCTATTTATTCATGGTTTGTTTCACTGACAAAAAAGAAGGGGCAAACAAGACCCCACCCATTTGTCATATTATGAAACTAAACTTACAGGGATTTACTTTAACAAATGGACAAGATCCTGTTGTATAAAGCATACTCTAAAACTTTCAACATCCTGCAAAACATCCTTACATATGGATATGTAGGACCCAATAAGTAAATTGTTCATTTTTTTAAAGTATACCATTTAAATAATTTGGAAATGCCTAATGCTGATGAAATGTGTCTGAAAGTATTTTAAATTTCTGGTTACTGTAAATTCTTAAAAAGTCTTGATAACAACTATCGAATTTGTGTCTTAGCTGGAATCACTGAGCAGTAGCCACCAGAAGACAGTTTTTTTCTGTTAATTTTTAATACACTCTATAACACACAGTGTTATGTGTTCTTGCAAAATGTGATACCATAATTAATGCAATTAGCAAAACTCATAGATAAAAAGAGTGGTTTTCACATTTCTTTGCAATTTTTGTAAGGAAAACAAGGCAAGAAAAGCTTTTCTTTAAAAGCCTTCAGAACACTAAGCTGTCTATGCTTTTCAGGTACCTGAAAATTGAGCTACCTTTTTTCATCCACCATAATCATTAATCATCCATGAAAAATCCAATGACCCATGCAACCACAAACGTAGAATTGATTATTCAGCTTTTTCTGTTATAATGTTTGGCATGGATATTAGCAAAATCTATCTCCAATTCCACTTCATTTTTGGGAAGAGAGACTTTGCTTGCAATCATAGAAGTGAAGTAAAAGTAAGACTAGCACTTTTTTTCCACTCATTTCTTACTGGAATATCTTACAGAAGAACTACTGATAGACCTTTTCTCAATGTGAAATCAACTTCAATGAACAAAGTTTTTCTTTGTTTCAGGTATGAAGTGCCCTGCACCATTGTGCTTAAATGACAATGAACTACAAAAGCGTTATTAAATATGGAGTGTATGGGGCATTCTCTGAAGTGCCATTGGGAGATATTTCAAGGAACATTTCCATCCATACTTTGATTGTGAAGTTTTCTACAGTAGGATTTTTATCACTGTCTCTGCACTCTATAAAATTTTCACATTTGTTATTTTGCCACTATGAAAATATTTAAAATAAATTCTAAAATATTATTGCCTGTCTTTGACATTGAAAAAACTGTATTTCTATAGTCAATAAAAGCCTTTCACATTCTTTGAAAATTAAAAATGTCTTAAAAGAAACAAAACAAAACAAAATGAAAGTCTGTTGAGAGTGATGGTGAATTTTCAGGCAAAAACAGGATTCAAGACACAATCACATCCTGCTCCATATTCAAAGATGGAACAAGATCTTCAGAATAGAGCTTCAGGAATCACTTTAATGAACTCTTTCCTGAAATACAGTTGTCAAAACAAATAAGAAAGTGTTTAAAAATTCTTTATATGCTAAGCAATTTGCTGCAGTAAAAAAAGTTCACAAAGGTAGTTTTAAATTATTTTGCTCCTCATTTTTCTGAATCACTGAAAGAAAGTCAATAAAAATTTTAGGATTCTATAAAATAGTATTTTTATTGCTCATCTACAGCAGTGCCATTAATAAAAATTTTAGAATCTTCAAATAGTTTGTTATTTGCTAAACATGCTTTATTCCATACAAATAATTTAGTGTCTTGACAAAGAAGAGTCTCTAGAATACAGATAATTTAGTTTAATTCTTAATTTAAGGTACTGGATATATGCCATGTTTGATAAATGAAGGGGGAACTGTAGAATGTAGAGAGACTACTGAAGTATAGCAAATTTAAACGAAATGGTACATAAGGGGCCCACGAGAAGTTGTGCTGATTTACTAAGATTCTATTATTTACTAGCAAGCTGATAAAGACATCAGGATTTACCTTATCTGTGGTCCTGGGTATTTAGTTAATTTTGCTTGTTGATGCATTTTAACTTGAAATGGCTCCATAAAAGCTTGAAACTAATTTGAAAGGGGTTAATTTTGACAAATAACTTTTAGGTGGGCTAATTAGGTGAAAATAAATTTTCGTCTCCTTCTTCCTTCAAAGGACATTGCTTGTGTACCACTGTAAATTAAATACATGTTCAACTGGGAATTGCTGAATTTTTTCTGGATTTCTTTTTTCTGTGTCATTTAGCATATTTCACCAATAGGGAAAAAAAGTAATGATATTTTCTCAGTTATAGATTTGGGGTTTTTAAAAGTAAATTGTTATTAGATAAATAAAGATTTAAGTAAAGCATTTAGTGTAGTGAATTTTCATATGACAAAAAAAGGAAATAATTTTCCAAAGTATTTAAAATAGAGTTCTGCTAGAAGATTCTATGAAGTTCGAAATTTTAGAAGAATTCCACAGTCATTTAAAGTGAGAGAGAATGCAAAAAAACCCCACAAAAAAACCCAACCCACCCAAAACCCCCCAAAACAAAAACAAAACAAAACATAAAACCCCCAGACAATCTCCAAACCAACCCTGAAAATAAATGTGGGTCATTACTACTATTCTCTATGTAATCCATTTCTTCTCAGAAATTCTCACCTGTTATAACCCCTGCTGTCTAGCACACCCTGATGTGTCAAGGCTCTCTACTGTCCCAAGCCTTGATAAACTGCCAAGCTCTGGCCAAGTGCTGTGCACAAGGGCAAACCCTGCTGCTCTGAACCTTTGAGACACTGCAGGCTCCATCCAAGTGCTGCTGCAGGGAGTCCCTAGGCTGTCCTGACACATCTTCTGTGAGTAGGTGCCTTACCAGCAGGGTGTGTGAGACTGAAGAGCACAGGGGCGTTTTTGGTGGCCATGGTTCCAGCGCTGTTTCAACGGCTTAATCAGACAATAATTGCACAGAATAAGTGTTTGGAGACAAACTGAAAGAGATCTAACTCTTTCCATGTATGCTTTGAATATGCTTTCTGGATTAGCCACATCTCAGAAATAAGGAAAAAGTGATTAGACATATCAAGAACTGAGTTCAGGTCATAATACCGCTCATCAAGAGCTATGTATCTATTTTTCTGCAGACTTTCAAGTTCTTAGAAAACCCTCAGATTAAAGAAGACATCAGTGGGCATTTTGCCTCTGAGGTAAGTAAAAACTTTCTGTTCTTTCTAGTTCACCTTCTAAGAGTATACATTGGATCTAAATCTCAAACATCTTGATAAGAAAATAACGACTTTGAAACCTAACATGTTACATCAGTTAGTTTCTTTGTGCCACATTTTGGATGGGTCCTAAAGCAAAACGCAGAATCTTCTTTCAAATCATGAAGTGTGCTAAAATGGTGATCCCTATGTTAGGTCTGTAATAAAAACTAAATCCAACAGAGTTTAACAGATCTGATTTATCATCAAGGCTTTTAGTGACTTTTGATCTATAACCAAGGAAATTACTGTCTGTAGTCAGAATATTATCTTATCAAAAGCAGTTTTTCGTATTTAAAAGTTGTATTCCTCTGGAATTTAGTGCAATGTATTTTTTTTTTTTTTTCATATTTCAAAATGTTTCAACATCTTTCCTAAACTTCTGCACCACTGGCTACTTGTAAGCCTGGATATCTGTAACCTAAGCTGTTTCCTTTGATGTTTGACATCCAAAAGCCCTGAGAATTCATGTTCTATCTGGAACTTAGCTCATCTCTAAATCTCTGAGGAAAACCCATCTGGATCTACCACTGCCAAATTTGCTAAGCCTCTCACTTCAGATCAGACTCTGTGGCTTCCTTTAAATTCACAGAATTAACCATCCATGTTAGAACTTTTTAAAAAGCTAAATAAAGTCAGCATTCTCTTCAGATCCCCAAATACTTCTAGCAGCAAAAATCATTGACAATAAGGTCAGTTTTACTAAGCAGCTACTAGGAAATGTCTTGCCCACAGAAATGTTTTGTAATTGACTTTACTTAATTTTGATCAAAGGCATATTGCAAAGAATGAAATTGTACATAAACTTAATACCTTGTGTTTCTCTACAATCCTAAATGATCAGGACATGATCTTTAGATCTTGACATGAAAATTTCCCCCCCTCCCACCCCTAACATATCACACACACACCTAATGAAAAAAGAAGCTTAATTGAAGTTTCCAGTCATCTGTTTAGCACCATGCTTAATAATTAAAATGGAGTGAAACAACTCATTTAACAGAGACCTCTAAACTCACTAAAACAAATGGCTAAGATTAATTTAATACAAGCATTTGGTTCATAGTCAAAAAATGCTTTTTCCTTCATTCTTTCTTCATCAGCTTTCAGTGTCCTTTCAAATCACATCCTCAGGAAGATTCTCTGTTCTTCCAAAGTTGAACTGTGATTATGCCATTTACCACATGATCCTTCTCTGTCACACTATGCTGTTCCTGCAAACTGTGTAGCTACACTTTGACAATAAGTTGTTTTGTCACAGAGATTGTCATTAGCTGATTTTTTTCATGTGCTAAGTGTTTTAACTCCTTGAGGTGGATAAGGACGGAAAAAGTTTCTCATTTTTTATCATTTTATAATAATTACAGTAATTTCAC
>PYHW01009979.1:10639860-10659656 GCA_013186435.1 Turdus rufiventris
GAGCCAACAGGGGTGGTGCCGTGGGTACCCGGCCCCACCTCCACTCGGCAGCCATTGGCTCTCCCGGACCTGACAGGGGCGGTGCCGCCTCCCCCCGGGCCCGCCTCCACCCAGCTGCCACGGCACTGCTGGCTCCCCCCACTGCTCACGACTCGCACTTCCGGGGTGGCAAATGTTGCAACTTTGTACTTCATATAAGGCGCACTGGACTATAAGGCGCACTTCCGGGTTTGGGGAAAAATTTTAGTCAAAAGAGTGCGCCTTATAGTCGTGAAATTACTGTACTTTATAAACTGTACTGTAATAGATATGAGAAGGAGTTATTAATCTCAAGGAACTCCATGGCTATTTATTACACTAAGGAAAAATCTCTTAAATGACAGCTTTACACCACAGCATATAACCCTGACTCAGAAACAAATACATCTTGACAGAGCCAGAAATACAGTTTGCAACACTGGTGGCAATTTTTATTTGGCAATAATAAATACAGTGAGTGATAAATTCAGAAGCTTGATTAGATATAGCACATTGTCCTTTGTAAAAGTAACATTCTCAGGGTGGACAATGAAGGTCTGGCAAGACTATCCTACCTTTAGAAAACCTACTCAAAGTTCATCTTTTGTCCATTTACATTTTGTCCAACTTTCCAGAGGCACAGTGCCTGTAGCAGACTTTTTTTTTTTCATTTTAGTGCATGATATCTGCTAAGAGAATATGCATGTAGATGGTTAATGGGCAAATTATTTTAAAACTTTCCCCCTTTTCTGAAGAAGCTCTCTCCTTTGAGACTTCATTGCCACATTATTTCAAGTACATCACTTCTGGACAAAAGTTGATTTGCATAAAGCAAAAAAAAAAAAATTACCCAAATAGATAAAATGTGAGAAAATAGATTTTACATTTGCATGCAGTTGTCAGTGAGGCAGAATATACTCTGTGGGGCACATGGAAAACTCATTAAGAACAGTCATGATGTCAAAATACATTCAGCTTAAAACTGCAGTCATCTTAGGTTTGCAGCTGGCAAACAGTGATATCAATGTCAATTGCTACCTCAAGAACTAGAAAACACATATGTACACACAAACATTTACCTGACTTATGTGCTATCACTTCAAACTCATAAAAATATATCCAGAAGCACTTTTATATTTTTGTGAAATATGCAGATCTTGAGACTCAAGTTATTGAGATAATGTGCACGAATTAATGATTTGGAGCTTGGAGAAGGATGCATATTTGGCCAGTCCTGACTAAAATTGTATAAAAGAGTGAAATAAAGCCTTCATCAAGACTAAATTTATATTTACTTTTTAACTGAATTGTGAAAAGACCACTGGTATGCCACATTCCTACTCAAAGACTAATACACTGCCCTGATCTCTCTTTGAATCTCTTCTGAAATCTCGCTTTATCATCAGTTTAGCTATTACGTTGACAAGAAAAGACTCCACTGATCCTTCCCAACATAGCCACTGTGTCCCACCCCTAAGAAAATGCCTAGACATTGCACTAACCTGCCCATACTGGGGGTTGCATGAACTCTTGAATTTTCTTGTCCTCAGATATTTTAACCTGGTTTTAACCCCTCCTCTTTCTTTTTTTTTTAAAACATGTTGACATGTACATTCAGAAGGACACTGAATATGTGGAAGTAGCACAAGGGAAAAGGGGTTTAAACTAAATAGATTATTTTCATTTATTCGGACTTGTTTTTTATGTTTGCTTTTTTGTTTGTTTATTTTTCTACAGTTTTAGTTCTATTATTGAAGAGGTTTTTCCTTAGTTCACTCAAACTGAGTATTATAACTGGACATTGTCTGTATTGGTCTTACTATTAGTACTATTAGTTGGGTTTTGTTTGTTTGTTTGTTTGGTTTTGGTGGGTTTTTTTGTTTGTTTGTTTGTTTTTTGTGGGTTTTTTGGGGGTTTTTTTGTTTGTTTTGTTTTGTTTTTTTTTTTTTGTTAAACTCTTTACACTTTAAGTATACCAATAATACATTATTTTCTCCACAGATAAGCTGTCACTCCTTTTACCTAGAAATAAATTGAACTTTGGATATTCCTTAAGATAATTTGATCAAAATAAAACATACAAGGTTTCTTGTTTTTGTTATGGACTCTAAATTCTAAATAGACATGATAACCTGGATTTTCATAGTAAAAGGACTGCTATGCCCTGCATTACTCATGTGTAGGAAAGTACTCCAAAATTATATTAGGAATAGACCCAGCAGCATGCTGAAAATTCAATATGACTGCAAATTAAAATACTGAATCAACTGAGTCTATTTATAGACTACTTGTACTGTCTTCTCAAAACTGACTCAACTGCTCCACTAGTAGAGGCAGTAGATTAAATACTAGATTTTTCTTCTTGCACAAAATCCTCCTCTGCCTGAGGAACTAGGTTTATTAGTTCAGATTTACCATGTGGCATTATTAATGTACACCTACATTTCAAACATACATTCGTTTTAAATCAGGCTGGTACTGTGCTCAATCCTTATGATTTTCATATCCCATTTTGTTAATTTAGTATTTCTGTGGATGGCACACATCCTATTCTAAGCATATATTTTTTTTCTTGATTATATAATAGCTGTGCAACTCTCCCAGTTTATCCATGACAAATTATCCACAGGCATCATTAGATCAGATATTACCTACAGCTATATTAAAAATTACTTGAATCAATGCCAGATTCAACTAATGACTCAAAGAAACAACGGTGATATGAAAATATTCAGAACCATGGGTTTAATTGTAAATATATATTTTTAATAATAAAACCTGTCCTCTAGCCACTGAATCGTTCACTCAGGAAAACTTCTGTTAAGTGCTAACTTCAGTATCAAGAATTAGTAGGAAAATTAAATTTCCCATTCCATTATGCAAGTAGAAATTTACAGCAGTCACTATTTAAAGTGAAAAGGTGCAAGGTGGAAAGATTATTTTGAATCACATTTCATCTTCCATTGAAAGCTGCATAGTCTGCATAACCAAAGTCACAAAACTCACTTTTTTTGCTGACTATGTGCTCAGTAATTCAGCAGACTCAGAGCTTAGTTTCCCATAATCTCTAAGGAATTCTATCCCAGGAAGAGTGTAAGTGAAAAAAAAAAAAAAAAAAAAAAAAGTTATGCACATCTATATGATCTTAAAACACAATTTGCAAGAAAAATAATATGTGGTTTTTTCTATTTTTTTTAACATGTGAAAAGATATGGAAGTAGTGCAAACATTTTGCAATGAGAGGGACAGAATGAGTTACAATTCACTTCTAGATTAGTAAAAAGTAATTAGTGAATTTTAATCTGGCCAAACTACCAGAATTTTAAAGATCCTCATTCCTATTCATGCATCCACCTCTCCTATAAAACTGTACATCTGGGTTTGAAGGTAAATTTAGTTTATAACAAATACTCTATATGCACAAATCTTATTTCTCCTACTATTCTTAGTGCAGACCTCAGAAAAACAAGTGAAACAACTCAGCTCAAGGTGATTTACCGCCTTTACGATAGAAGATAACTTTTTTGTTTTAATAACAAAAGTGACATGTCATCAACAGTTGAGAAAAACATTGTTAATTTAATTCTGTTTTAATTAAGTGTATATTTGTGGCATTTATTTAATTTAATTTAATGCTATTATATTCCTATTGATATCTAGACTATTTTATTAAAATCTAGCAGTAAATCAGAAAAAGTGAATAATGTTATTACAGCATAGAGTCATGATGGCAATTGTCTTAAAAAGAGTATTGTATGTTTAACTTTCCTAAAGTGGGGATCCTGAACTTTAGAGAAAAACCTACTAAAGTCATATCTTATATATCATCTTGCCTTAAAAAGGCAAAGAACTCATTTCAAAATTATATCCCAAGACATGTTTATTTCTCTTGTTATTGTTGTCATTATTATTAACAGTAAAGAATAGTAGTGCAAATATATTTATGTTCACAGAATAGCTCTATTACAAAACATTTGGAAGCTTATATGTTTTTGCTGTTTGACTCAAAAACAGTCAGGAAAATTTTGCTTAGTCTACTCCAGATGTTTATTTCTTGTTTTTCAAAATTAAGTAATAATTTATGGTATCATTCTACTCTGAAAAACATATTTTTTCAAAGTAATATTTTAGAGATGGCTTGTTTTTCTTCTACATTAGATGTAGTCATATCATGAAAATATTATTTGGCTTCTACCTTGTAGATTTCTATTTCAATTTATAAAAATCCTCAATGTTAACATCATTACATGCATACTCTAATAACTGAGCTGCACTAGATGGGTTCATCAGCAACTGAGAGCAGGCAGTTGTTGACAAGACTGCAGGAATGCTGACAGTAATGGTTTCCAGAGTGGTCCTGCACAGGATGTGAAGACAAGTCAGTTGCTATGAAGTTATTTTTAACATCTGAATATGCAAGCAATGCTTCTGGGAGGAGAAAAAGCAGATTAAGTAATCAGCCCTAGGGAAAAAAAATTACATTAAAAACATGTTTTATGTTTTGAAATATAAACTTTATACTGAAATCATATATTATGATATATATAACAAGAAGCCTGGATAGCGTAAAAGAAGAATTTTAGCAAGCTATTGAATAATTTTTGTTTAAAAAACAATTCTCTATAATACAAACCATCTTTTAAAGTATCAAAAATATTTTCTATGTAGGTTATTTGTGTTTTTCTTTTTTTCTTGACAGGGAAAAAATATAGTTTGAAATGCAGCAGGGAAGTACTGTTGCATGCTTATAATTGCCTTGAGGTTATATTCCTTTTTAATACAATCTGAAAAGTCAGAATGTTGATCTGTGCTTCAATAAACCAATCCCATCCGAGTGTGTCTTGTCAAGGGAGCAGAGAGGCTTATTTTTCCTTTTTCAGTCTTCAGATCAACACAGAATCTTCAAACTTTAGGTTTCTTCATTAATAAAGACTGACAGATCAGAAACCTTAAGCAGACTAACACCTATTTGAAACGTACAACAAATAATATTCCAAAGAACAGCTAGAATTATGATAATTGATGAATGTCATTTCCCTCGCCAGTTTAAATGTACAAACAAGCACAAAACACCAGTGATTTCTGTACACGGAAAACTACAGTCAGAATAGATCTTTTTTACCAATATTAATAATAACTGCTCATGAATATCTCATACCATATTTCCAGAGAGAACTACTTTTATAGAGGAATAGCCCACACTATTTCCATGCATGACTGAAGGCAGCAGGATGCTGCTTGCGTGCATTGAGGGGTGCTAAGCAGAAGCACAATGTCTTGCAAGAGAATAGCAGATGGTAAAGGCAGTCATTCAAAGGGTTCATGCAGAATCCCCCCCAAGCTGCTATAGCTAACTGGATAAGAAGATAATTATATGTCCTGATTTTGGCATCTGTTTTCCTCAGCTTTTTCTGTCAGGTTATCTAATCCAGGTCACAGCATGACCGGATGTGGGCCATGCCTCAGGCATTAGAAGAAGAGTTTAGTGCTTGTTTAGCAAAGCTTTAGAAAGTGGAAGACACTTGTCACTAGCCTGGCTGCAGTAGGTGGAGGGCTTTGCCTTCCACACGCCCTGCCAGGGTCCTGGCCATGACTCCAGGTCATGGAACTGAAACACAGCTCCTGCCTTGCTGCAGTCTGACCCCACCCAGCCATGGGACTGTCTGATCCTGATCCTCACCCTCACCCTGCCATCCTGACCGGGTTTCAGCCCATCCCCTCAGCTCCCCAGTTGTGCCAGGTTTATGTCTGACCCCAATTCCTCCCTCACTGGACCTGATCAGGACCACAGCACTGAAACCTGCCTTACCCATGCAGGTTCCTCATGCCTTGGCTGGGGCTGCCTTAGGAAGCCCTGCACCCTGCAACTGTTCTGACCCTGTTAGTCCTGTTTCCAAAATATCAATTTATATATCTGTTGTGTCAGAAATTAAGAACATGTTTCTGAGACTAAGGATGCAAAAAATTCATCCGACCTACTTTTGAAAATCAAATTTATTATATTGTGTTGGTTTTGTGTGAATAATTATGCTGGGAAGGATTATGTGGAATTATATAAACATAAAGTGCAAGAAAAATAAAGATAAAAATTTATGAATATTCTGCTTTTCTTATTTATGCATGAAAAAACCTAAAAATAAAATAAAAAATTCAGTCTCTATTGTTGTCCTCTGATTTTTTGAGGACAGACAAGAGACAAAATATAACACTGTTTGAAGACAGACATTCAGAGTTAAACAAAGAAATAGAAATAGAAATACACTTATTAATGCACAGTAAAAGACAGCAGGTTCTCTATGAGAATCAGGCTAGAGTTCTAGGTTACAGCTGTGTAAGAAGCCAGTTTTCAGAAAGAGCGATTCTACAATACTTTTTTTCAGTCATTTTTTTCCCCCAATTCTTCTGCATGCTTTCAAAAACCAACAGAGGAACGTTTTACATTTTGCTGATCATCTAGTAAAATCTGGGCTTATTTTGTTGGGGTTTTCTTCACTGTTGTATAGGCTGTCCTGAAATATAGATAATTTTAAATTTAAAAATCCAGAGTAGTATTTCCAAGAGGCAGTGGGAAACATGGAATTGAAACTCAGACCAAACTGATTGTGTCTTCTGCCCAGAGATAGTGTCATGTTACAAATGTATGTTATATCTGGTTTTTACGAGAAGTATGAGATGGGGAAAAAATACCACATCACACAATGCTGAAATGTAGGACATACATTAATGTATGGAAGGACAGAAGTATCATACACATGAAAATATTTTTATACAATTCTTTATTTCATAGAGATGCTTTTTCAAAGCTTTTTTCCCCTCAAACAAAATTAATTTAATTTCTGACTCTTCAACATAAAAAACACAAACTCCACAAACCAGGAAACCAACCCAAAGCAGAACATGTAATTCTAAATAATGCAATGTGACAATAAAGTTACATGGCTAAAGCCTATGAAACTCATATTACATCTGAGCACCTCCTGGGTGATACTGTGTCTTTGCTCATCATAAAATTTAAATAACATGTGACATCTTTACACTTTGCCAAAGATGCCCATCCTCTCATTTCCTATTGAAGCACATGCACATCTTTGGAGGTGCCTTACAGGCCTGATTATTTCCTGTGTACAAAGAAATCAAGGGTTCTTTTGGATATGTTTTTATATCTCATTTAATTCAGCGCAAATATCTGTAGATTCTTAGTCACAGTGAAAATAATGCACCAGACCTGAGATAGAAAAGGATTCTACCTTGTACTTCACATCAGAGAAATATTAACTGAAATGTTTTGGATTCATGACTAAGACGCTTGTTTTGGTGGCCAAATACTTGTTCTACCAAATGTTAGATTCCTTTGGGAAGAAATAAATGAAAAATAAAATAATTTTGCAATAAATATGCAAAAAAAAAGACACTTGAGAAAAATATTTTAATTGCTATTATGTAAACAAAGAATGTTAACATATTCATTCGTGATTCTTAGGTTAAATACACTATACTCAAAAGTTTGTCAGGGTAGATAATTCATTAATAGTTAAAAAGAACAGCAATAATGTTAGCAGGAACCCTTTTAATTTGAAAATATAGCCTATAGGCTACAGTTCTTGCTATTCTTGTTATCATGGCATACAATTGCCAGGCACCACAGAAATTAATTATAAGCATAATCCGGAGAAAGGTTGTTGACACATTTGAAGAAGGGTGTCTCATCCCTATTAATATGATTTACTGATGATTTTGAAGATCCATAAACCAGACTGTGGTCAAACCTGTTCTGCCTCCTGAAATTTTATTGTGCCAGCCTTGTTATAGTTAAATAGTCTGATGTTGATTATTGATTATGGCATAAAGGGCATTTCAAATTTGAGATTGAATTTATTCTAGAAGATTGTTTATGGTATTAATGACTAACGATGGCATTGCACTGTTTAAATGAAGAAACAGTACTCATACAGAATTTATGTTAAATATATCTATGAGATTATGTTTTTCATTCAATAACTCAGTACAGTTGGTGTTTGAACTATATTTTGACTACAGGTTTTGATACAGTTTTTTGCATGTTACAGCTTCATTTTCAGTGTTCAGTATTGGTCATACATTTACCAAAATCTGGAATTTTCTTGGAAGATCTAAAGACCACTTGATCTTTTGATAACTTACTATTTTTCAGGACAGAGCTTAGCATCTCTTTTGCTTGAGGTCTCATGACCTTTTCAAAGATCTTTCTTTCTCTCTGACTGCCTTTCTATTATTTCATATGAACCAAATACAACCAAATACGAGCAAATACTTGAAACTAGTTATAAGCTATAATTCACTAGTTGGGTGAATATTTCCATTGACAATATATACGTGAGACTTCTTTCAGAGTTGTGCCTAGGGTTTTAAAAACTATGGGGTGTTTTTTAAACAAGTGAAAAATTAATCCAGGCAAGAAAATTCTTCAGGCTAAGTGAAGGAGCCATGCCACAATTAGCTTGTGTTTCCGTGCTGCTGCTATACTCCATGAGTCACACTGAAGTGACTGGATTTTGAACTTTACTGTTTCAAAACTGTCTCAGTTTTGTCAGTCGGCTTTGTCTCTATAAGCAATAAATGATGTCTTTTTTTTTTTTTTTTTTGGTCATAAGGAAGGTAAACAAGTATTTTATCTGTGGACTCCATCCATAGTGTCAGCATAGGGGGCTTGTTTTCATTCTGGTTCTTAGTCTTTTTCTATCTTGTTTTCTATTCTCCTCACCTGTACCTGCTGCATATACAAAACACAGTAAAAAATGTGTTGCAATTCTTCTCCTGCTTTTTAATGTCTGCTTTCCTGCTTGCTGAGTAGTTTTGGTTGTCTTCCAAGGACTGCAGCAAGAACCAAAGGAAAACCATTCTAGAATGCAGAAAAATCCTCAAATAAATGTTTAAAGAATGCATTTTAACACTGAATTATCCAGGAAACTCAAAAGTACTTTCTAGATTAGTTTGTAGTTAATCTGTAGTCCATAAAACCTGGTTAAGGGCAAAAGGTTATATATGTTAAGATAATCAGACTTGTTCTAATTATAAAGGAAACTTTCATAAAATATTAGTCGGGTTTTTTTGTTTGGTTGGGGTTTTTTTTGTTTGGTTGGTTGGTTTGTTTTTTTTTTATTATAAGTTTCAGTTTTAAATACCTTGGAAAACACTTTTACTCGAACTTCAAAACCTTTCTTTCATTTGATGCTTATCAAAGTTATAACATTAGTAAGACTAATGTGCTGACTCCTGAGATCTCTCATCATAAGATTTTAATGGCAGCTTGGCATAGAAATCCTACTACCAAACACAGTAAATCATAGTTATATCCTAATCAGCCATGGTGAAGGACAGTTCTTGTCCATGGTTAATTCAGATCTCTTCTTCCAATATTTTCAAACTGAGACTCATTATGTTGTAATTGAGTGTTATGCTCATAGTGTTTCAGGGAAAAACCCTTTGGTAAAGTAGCTCAATTAACCAACGAGTTCTGTGAATGAGACAAAAAATAAATAGAAGAAATGTAAAGGACGGCAAGTAAAGCCCACCATGGAATATTCAGTATGTCACCTTTCCAATATGTCAGAGGAAGGAAAGAACTCAGGAAACGGTCTTTCCCTTATGATGATAAGGAATGTTCTGTTCTTGATGACATAGGGCATTTATCAGATCATCTTTACAGAAAGCAAAAGCATATGGCACTAAGTGAAAGACAAACTTCTGTCAAAGTAATCCAATAGTCAGTGTTACCCCATTGTTCAATACAGTACCATTGTGCAGCTTCAGACTCATGTTTGTGCTTCTGCTACTAAATCACTTCGAACTGCTTTAGCCAAACAACAGTTTAACAGTTTTATTTTATTTGGTATTACCAGCTCACCGTATGACACTCCTTTACTCTCTTGGTACTGCATCTTCATACCTTGTGATATGGTCTCAAAAGAATTTACCAGGCATGAAAGTGCCCCACTATGTGTACACCCCTCCAATTTTGTCCTCTCTCTGGTACTCCATTTTCTATTTCCTCTCAAGTCTCAAGTTCCAGAAAAACTTCCTGCTCCTGAGAGACTTGAGTTCATTAGAACATTTACTGATGGCTTGAAAAACAGAGTTAGTGAGAGCAAGTGGAACTGTCAGCAAGTTCAATATCAGGAGAACACATAGTTTGAACCATAGTTTGTTTCATCTCCCTACTCTAAGTTGAGACTGAAATTTCAATATTCCATTTTATATTATGAAAAGCCAAAGCCAGTGAGATTATGAGAGAAATTGCAAGTATTTCTGTATATCCTCATATAAACACACACAAAGAGACGTATTACTTTTTTTCCTATCCAATTTTTAACATTCTTGATGCTCTTTGTATTTGCTCTTTGTGTTTGCTCTTTATTTTTTTTCCTTCTGAAATAATCAGTGATTTTCAATTGCAGACTGTCTACTCCCTCCTTCTAGATCATTATTCTGTGAAGCACAAGACTTGTGCAATATGGCCATCATTAACCATAAAATTCTTGATTGTTATTTCTTTTCCTCAGTGTCTGTTTCTTTACTGGACCAAATAAACAATCATTTTCACTATTCAGAGGGGTTCTTTTCTCCCATATCTTCCAGCATTATCACAAATACTACTGAAATTAAAGTATATTAGCTATAAGCTGTTCATTTAAAACTTGGGGCAAAAAAAAAGAACTGTATTTAAAAAAATGTTTTCTTGAAATTTAGGCATCATGTTCCTGCTCTTTTTAACATTCAAGCCTTATTTCCTCTTTCAATACTTTGTTTTACTAAAGCCAGAACATACAGAATGATGTCCAGGTCATTGAGTTTTCAAGAGGTCCTGACACCTCAAATCTGGTTTTCTATTTTAGTAAAATTAGCTACCATATTTGCCTGTCTTATGTCAATTGTTTTCTCAAAAGTTCCAGGCTTTCTTATGAGTATTACTTGTTTATTATTTTGTAGCTACACGTTATTCATGTGAACTACTTTTGATCTCCCTTTTGCAACTTTCATTCTAGCTCTTTATAGCACTTACAGAAAAAAATTCACTCGTATTTATGCTTATTTTTTTATTTAATTAAATAAGATCAAATTATGTTAAAAGTAGTTTCTTAGCAAAAACAAATAAATACATATAATAGCATACTTATATAAAACTATCATGTGAACACTTGAGAAGACATCTCAGGTGCCCTTAAAGATCATTAAGTCCAAGTCCCTTTTCCTAACAGGATAATGATAATTTTCAGAGTAAACAGTATATATTGAGGTAGTATTGGAATTAAGTTTTGGTAGTTTGGTTAGCAAGAAATATGAATGCCATGAAGTGATCTGGGTGTAGAAGTCAACTGTTAACACTTATGAAGATCTGAATGGTCATTGTTGTGGGCTTGACCTTTCCTGGACACCAGGTACCCGCATGTGCTCTATCATTTCTTCTCCTCAGCTGGACAGGGGGAGAAAAATACAATGGAAGGTTTATGGAAAACGATAGGACAGGGACATCTCCCTCACCAATTACCATCATGGGCAAAACAGACTCAAGGAAATTAATTTAATCTACTGACAACCAAATCAAAGTAAGGTAATGGGAAATAAAATAAATATATAAAAATTTTACCCCACCCATCCCTTCTTTCTTGGATCCTCTTCACACCCAATTTTCTTTATCTTCTCCCCCATAGTGGCACAAGGGAACAGGAAAATGTGGGTTGTGGTCTCATTTTTTCTTCTGTCCACCCTTCTGAGGGGGAAGACTCCTCATACTCTTTCCCTTTTCCATTGTGGGGGTCATCCCAAAAGAGAGAGTTCTCCATTAACTTCTCCAGTGTGAATCCTTCCTGTGGGCTGCAGTTCACAGAATGCTGATGTGCAACTCTTCAGCAGCAGAGTGCTCCAATGTACAACCCTTCCATGGGTCCTGCCAGCACTCTGCTCCTGCACAGGCTTCCCATGTTTTCACAGAACTCTTGGTGCATCCAGCTATTTGAGTGGGGGTTTCTCCAGGGGCTCCAGGTGGATCTCTGAACACCTGTGAACCTTCATGGGCTGCAGGGGTACAGCTGCTTCACCATGATCTTCACCACAGGCTGCAAAAGAATCTCTTCTCTGGGGCCTGAATCACCTTCTAGCCCTCCATTCTCACTGACCTTGGAATCTGCAGAGTTGCTTCTATCACATAGTCTAGCTCCCCTCTTCAACTGTGTTTGCTGCTGCACAGCTTCTTTTCTGCCTCTTAAATAAAACCATGCCAGATGTTCAGTCATCCTCTCTGAGGCTAATCCTTGGCCCACAATGAGTCCATCTCAGAGTTAGCTGGCACTGGCTCTCAGATGTAGAGGAAGCTTCCAGCAGCTTCTCCCTGAAGCCACCCCTGTATCCATTCAGTTACCAAAAATTGACCATGAAAAATCACCACAGCCGTATACACAAAATAATTAATACTTTTCATCATTCTGAATGCATGGAAGTCGGATTTCTCTCTACTCTTGTTGTGCTGAAATGACTGTTTTATTCTGTTTGCCTGATGAATTCAAGGTAGAAGGATGTGTAACTCATGCAAAAAAAATCAGGCAAATATAAAGTACTTGAAACAGAGCATAAGAGTCTAATGATTGTTTCAGAGAAGTATAACAAGAAACAATGACAGAAATACAGAGAAAGAAATAAAGCCATGCCTGGAAATACTGCTCAACTATGTGTCTAGTAAAGACAATATTGGGTAGCCAAACACTCAGCCAAATTAAAATTGGACTAATCAAAATGCTTGACAATATAAAGTATCCAACAATTCTTCATTGGTGAGTAAGGGACCATATGACGTACCAGAATTTGGTGTTTTTTTCTTTATCAGAGGTTTACAGTGAAGAGTGATCTCCTGTCGAAGCTGTCACCAGTGTCATTGTCACAATAAAAATTGTCAAAATTTTCATTCACAATAAATAATTCAGACAACTCCATATATAAATAAATCAATCCTAGATTTTGTGTAATAATATTTTCTGGATGAGAAAACTTTTACTAAAAAAAATATCACAATTTGAACATAACAGTACATTTTAATGTATTTTACTGTCAAAATATGATCACTCACATTAAGTGAAAATCAAATAAGTAGAGGAATCACAAGGCATAATCAAATCTGTTCTATATTTTAAAGGAAGACAAATTATTCAACCTAAGCTCCAGATCTGGGTTTTTTCCTATGTGTATGTAAGAAAAGGTTGTATTTTTCTTTTCGTCTAGATTCAGAGAGATAAATACAGAATTAGATGTACACAGACTGTAGTATGCCTGTTAAACTTTCTAGCTATGGGGAAGGGAAGAAAGGAAAAACAAAGTTGTCTAGTTGGGCAAATCCAACAAGGAAATAAGAAAGCTAAGCATATCTGAGAAGGGAGCATTAAATATTATTTTAATTTCTTCCCATTTGAGGATATTTCCAGACTAAAGCTTGATTGCAAGACATTAAAGCCCAGGAAAAGGCTTATGTTTATCAGAGATATTTCTGGAAAGATCATCTGAGTTATGCTATAGTATTTTATTTCCTCTATTGAAATACTTTGAATTCAGACTTGCCTTTGAATCCAGCTGAAAAAAACCTTGTTACTATTTCTCTGTTAGTTGGCCAAAACACATGAAAATAATGCTTAGAAAGAAATTTCAGAGGATCAGAAATCAAAGGACACTTTCCAAAATCCTTTGCTCTTGTTTCTGCTGACTTTCCAGCTACCACTCTACACATAACTGGGAAAGAAATGATTAATTGCCATGATATTGGAGCAAAAGTTGTAAGCTCAAAATTTTTGTGGTAAGAGGCATCACTGTATACTTGACTGTAGAGCTAGATCTTTCTATATGAAGGTGAGACTTTTAAAAAGAAAAAAAAAATAGGACAATATTCAGTGATGAAGAAGGATAATATCCACCTCCACAGCATTGACAGGTACTTGAAAAGTGGATAGAGTTAGGCATTCAAAAACTTAGGGAACAACCAGAGTCACTGAGGCAAGGATTTTGTATGCGTGACTGAAATTTAGAGAAGACAGAATATCACAGTTAAAATACGTTCACACGGTATGAAATATAAAATGCTCTCCAGTCCTTTACAATACTAAGACCTTTTCTACTTGTGATACTGTGAAGCACTGGTGAGAGGGAGCAGGAGAGATCAAAAGCAACATTACAAAAGGGATAAGAAAATGTTTAATAAGTATCTAAAAACTGTCTCTAGAGCATTTTTTTGACAGATTAGTGCACCTCTTAATAAGAAACGGAAGGAAATCACTATATAATTTGTTGCAATAAAGACAGAAGCAACTTTATCACAATCCTATGACATACTGTTGAATAATTGAGTTATTTCATTTAGTAGACAAAAGCAAAACAAAATTCAATTACTAGGAATTAGAGAATTCTGACTTGATATAAGCTTCAGGTTTTAAACACTATATTAATCATGAATGGCTAAATCACAACTTATGTTCCCACCCCCCAAGCAAGCCAAAAACCTTAGTGTAATCCACATTTCATCTTATTGTTGAAATTACCAAAAAGACTGTACAACAGAGTTAATGTAACAGCTCAGTAAGAAGACCAGTATGATTCTTGTGACCTTAAAATGCCTGAGGTAACAACAACCCCCGTGCACAGTGACCTATTCACTTCTAATCACTAGTGCCTAATCTGTTCTCTCTGAATTTGCTACTTAATTTCCAACCCCTTTCATATGCTGATTTACAAATGTAAATCTCTCAATCTGTAATTTTACCTTTAATAGGTCTGCCTGATGTTGTGATAACTCAATGGATAAATAAGGTAAGCTTTGTGTTTTACACCGAATACGTTTCTTGTCTATATATGCAAACAACAATTTCTTAACAAAAATTAAGATATGAATTAATGAGTACTTTAAAGAACACAGACATGCAACATTTTTGGAGATGAAAAACTGTGATAATAACTACTTCTAGAGAAATAAAAAGAAAGCATTCACATCTGATTCACACATCTTAAAAAAATATCCATTTAAACTTCATTCCTCCCTTTCTTTTATCTGAATCCAATGTTCATATTTAAGGCCTAAGGAAGATACAGTGCACATAACCCAAGTTCTTTTCATATCAAAGCCAAGCATGGGGAAGGGTGATTCTAGGATGAAGACATACAGATAATGCATTACTATTGTCTGCAAGTTTCCAAAGACAGTGATATTTATTAAGTTTCTAAATTACTGTGTATTAAGGTAGCTATTTTAGAATGTTTTAACAGCTTAATAGTAATTACTGAGATAAAATGCAATTTCAATCAAAACATTCAATTAACTAGCTCGTGGACTGCCTGGCTGATAAGTCTGATTCATCAAAATCTCTCAAAGTCATAACTATTTGTACATGCACTTTAGTTGAACTTAGCCTGACTGAGCTCTAGATTGACAAAATAGAATGAGCTCTGATCCAAATACCCAATAGCCTTCTGAGTATGGTACTGTGTCCAGGTTAACACTCTTCTGAGAATTCCATTTCAGGTGTCTATAAGCTGTGATGAAAATAACTGACCTGACAACTGAGATATGCTCTTAAACACATATCTGCCATGTCTCTGATGTTTTCTAATTATTTTCTTATTATCTCTCTTTTCATCTTCTTCTTGCTCTTTTCTCAAACCCCAATTCTTACAGAATGCCCAAGATAAAAAAGTTGCTTTTTTAACCATGTGAAATTTTCAGTGACCATGTTGATGGTACTACCCTCTCTTAACCAAAGCATTCCTCAAAACACGGTAATTTCATAACCATAAGGTGCACTGGACTATAAGGCACGCCTCCGGGAGTCGTCAAATTTTGCAACTTTGTACATTATATAAGGCGCACTGGACTATAAGGCACACTTTTTTTTTTGCAGCGAGGATCCGCCCCTAACTCCCCCCCGCGTGGTGGCTGGTTGAGACCCCCTCAACCCGGAAGCCATGGGCCCCTGGGCCCGCCTGTACCTGACAGCCATGGGGCCCCAGGCCTGCCTGTACCTGGCAGGAGCGGGGCCGCGGGCCCCCGTGGCCCCGCCTCAACTCGGCAGCCGTGGTCCTGCTGGCTCCCTCCGCGGCTCGTGGTTCACACTTTTGGGTCGGCAAATTTCTGAACTTCGTCCATAAATAAGGCGCGTCGGACTATAAGGCGCACTTCCGGGTTCGGCCCAAAATTTTAGTCAAAAGGGTGTGCCTTATCGTCATGAAATTACTGTAATTCCTTAATTGTTGAGGTTTCAGGACCGACTATCATGTGTAACTGTCCCTCAAGTGAGAAAATGTTTTCTTGGAGTTTCATTATTTTTGAATTTTGTTTTGAAATATACCATGTGTACTATTTCAAGTCTTAGAAAAAGAGATACTTAAACAAAATATTAACAAGAGCCTATTCAAAATGAGTTAGATATTTCTGTGGTATTTTTAAAACAAAAGGTAAAACTTAAGTCGTGTAACTGGGGTTAGTCTTTATGAAGATATGCACAATGTCTTACAAAACTGTTGTCCTGATGATTGCTTCCCAGCAAGAAAATCTAAGAACTGAAGACTTCCACAGGAAGTTAAAAAAAAAATAATAATAAAAAAAAACCTTAACCGACAAACCAACCAACCAACAAAACCATTAGCATTAGCAGGCACCTGCTGGAAGATGCTAATAGTTTTATCAAGATCGAATGTATGGTCCACTATAGAAATATCTAGATATATACTTCAGTTTCAGACTAGCAGAGAAATGTTAGCCTCATGGTGCAATCCCAGCTCGCCACTGGACAAGGGGTGGAACTTAATTCCATGCTGAGTCAAAGAGAAATGAACAGTGAGCATGAGAGCTCAGTGAAACAGCTCAAGATGAAAAGAAGAGATGACAAGGATAAAAGGGGAAGGAATGAAATAATTTGGAGCAGAGGAATAAAACAGGATAGCGATTAAAACCAGAATGGAGACACACTGTGCCTTTGTTGTGAATAGTGAGGGAGGAGACTTGTTACCAGAGGGCAGAATAGACAGTACTGGATGGCAAAATATCTTTTACAGTATATTCAGGACAAAATCACTGTTAGAAAAGTAGAACAGTAACACAATGGCTTCCCACTGAGTATGGGCAGAGGCACCTAATAGTCCAGATGAAGCATGGCTTAAAACCAGTAGGGATAGGGATAGCCATCAACCCTCAAAATATGATATTTAAGACAAAATGGCTTTAAGTTTCAGAACAGTAGAGAGCTGTGTAAAGCTGCAAAACTTGATGTCTTGGAATAAGTTAAAACAAGGGTTTACAAGGAAAGACCATGATCTTCGGCTTTGTCAAATTTCAGGTGGTCTGCTAAAATGTATCAACTGATTGTGATTGTGGTTTGATACTTGAGAGTTCAATGAAAATTTTGTGTGCACACAAAACAAATTCCTAATTAAGTGATTTCTTCCAAAATATTCTTAGTCAGAACTTTTAATTTTTTTTCTTCTTTTTTTTTTTTATTCATTTTCTACATCACAAGAACTGAGTCCTACTTTGTAGCTGGGAAATTCTTAATTAAGAAATATATATTAAATGAGGTTTTAAGTGATTGCACGATATGTTATTGATGTGCATTACTTGTCTTCTTTTTCATTGTCCCTCTTCTACATGGGTTCCAAATACTGTGAAAAAAGCTACTCTTAAGCCATCTCTTTTTGTAGTTAAAAAAAAATAGATATTATTCTTGACCTCTCCAGTCACCCTGCAAGTGTTTGTTAATGCTCTTTATGGAAATAACTAATTTGCAACTATTTAAATATTCACAGTATGACAAAAATAAAGAAACATCTCTAGTGTATATTTCTTAACTTGTTGTACCCAATTGTTAATTTCTTTCACACATGAAGAAAAGTGGCAGTAGAATAATACCTCTTGAGTAAGTGCCATTGCACTTTGTAGTAACAAGATCCATGCACTAGTAGGATTGTGCATCTCTTGGCTTTCATTCCAGGAAGATGCTTCTTTTATTTCAGAGTGAGGCATGCACTGTGATAGTAGAGTCTGACTAACCACAGTTAGCCACAGTACCCTTTTCCTTGGTGCTTCCTCTTGACTAGGAATGCTCAATTAAGCAGTGCTCAATTTATTGTGTGGCTTTCACAGATCCATTCTCAGCGTATGCTGTATAAAGGGTCTATTTCTAAACTAATAGACAGGGATGCATGTTTTAAACACCACTTGAAAATGCTTCCAGAAATATCTTAGACCTTTATTAACAAGTGCTGTTCCAGATGACATCTGGGGACTTTTTACTTCAGGGTTTGTTCCTCTCAGGCAGGATGAGTGACAGATGTCTGGCTGAAAGCAGGGTGAGAGTTTAGCTAAATGACTACAAGGCTTCTACCCTCAAGTTCAGTGAATGATCCAAAGCCCATTATTTCATAGTAAACACCATCATATCTATCTAGGGATTTTGGATTCTGACATGCTACACAGTGCCTGAGCACCACGTACTTTGCCTTTTTTCCAGTGGTGTACCTCAGTGACTTTCAAGATGTTGTGAATGTTTTCCATATCAAATATATGCCCTTCAAAGAATTCTGGGCTAAACTCCAGAAAGAGTAGAGAAAAAAAAAAAAAAAAGCAGAAAACAAAAAAACAAAGCTTACTCCTATATCCTCTGAATTTATATAAACACTTGAAATTTTATAGTCATCAAATTCACCTGATAATACATGTTTAAGACATGTCACTAAGATATGTCTCTAATCAATGATGGATAATAAGCAATTTCATCCAGCCCAAACAGAGAAAATTGAAGTAAAGAGGTGAATGTTGAAATAAGCAAAATTTCAGGGAAAGAAACAGATGTTCCTCTTTATGAGATAATTCAGAAAAACAGTTAATAACATCTGTATATTTCAGTTTCCTCAGAATCAACTTATTTTACAGGTGACATTAAACAGATGCATCTTATCTCTAAAATACCCCAAAACCTAAAAATCTTGTGTGTATTTAGTAAAAGTGTTGCATATTTAGTTCCAGAAAAATAAACCAATAATATACATCCTTGGGAGGCAAAATAAAGCAAAAATGTAGCCTAGCTATTTTGTGTAGCTGATAATTAAACGGGATTTTCAACACCAGCATATATTTATATGCATATATATATATTTAGTATTTCTGAAGTGAATTCACTAGCTAATCCTTCATGATATTCACACAATTGATTTTTATAAAGTAGTAATTTCACGATTATAAGCTGCACATCCGGGTGTTGGCAACTGTCTTGGGTTACAATACAGAGTGTGATGAAAGGTATCTATTCTATCACCATCAGTTGAAAGTGGGGCAGTGATCCTTATCTCCGTGGGAGGCATTCTGCTAATGGACAATCCATTGAAACCAGGTGGGGCATTGTTATTTATCTTTTCACAACCCATACTTCATCTAGTGAATCATTTTCTGCTAATGGCCCATTGAGTCCCACTGTGTGACCAATAAAATTACTTCATCTCATTGGAAGTTGCTCCAGCCGGGGGGAAGAGTCCAACATTTCTTACCAAGACAAAAACAGAGGTTTTGCGACTCTAAGGTAGCCCCTTTCTCCACTGGACTCCAGATGAAAATTGGATTTCTCCACATCACCAATGGACCTTTAGAGGGAAACTGCACCTTCTACAGGAGCACTGCTTCAACTGAATCACATCAGTCACTGCAAGGGGACTGCAGCCACCATTTAATGGGACTGCTACCAACACCCTGCCTGATGGGGTGTCAGGTTGTACTCTGACTTTGT
>PYHW01009979.1:10671482-10682535 GCA_013186435.1 Turdus rufiventris
TATCTGATCTACAATGTTGCAATTTTTGCTGACTCCCGGGGGGTGCGCCTTATAGTCAGGTGCACCTTATGGTTGTGAATTTACTGTAAGTATTTTAGAGTTGCAATACGTAAGCACCAGTACAGGCTGGGGGGGACCTGCTGGAGAGCAGCTCTGTAGAGAAGGAATTTGGTGTCCTGGTTGGCAACAAACTGACCACAAGCCCAGCAGTGTGCCTGTGTAGCCAAGAAGGGCAGTGGTGTCCTGGGGTGCATTAGGAAGAGCAGTGCCACCAGCTCAAGGGAGGTGATCCTGGTCATCCTGCCTCCCAATGGGCAATGGAGAACTGATGCACAGGAAGTTCCCCCGAACATGAGGAGGAGCTTCTTTAATGTGCAGTGACCATGCACTGGAACAGGTTGCCCAGAGAGGTTGTGGAGTATCCCTCACTGGAGATATTTAAGAATCATCTGGATGCAATCCTGTGCCATGTGCTCTGGGTTTACCCTGCTTGAGAAGGGAGTTGGACCAGATGATCCACTGTGGATACTTCCCACCTTAACCATTATGTAATTCTGTGATTCTGTGGTATGACCAAGTTACAACAGTCCCACAAAATGAAAAAAATACATTATCAGTTTGAGATATAATACTAGTTTAGAACTCGCTATCTCTGCTAGTTTTAGCTCACTATTCAACAGCGCAAAGCAGATAGAGTGTTGTTGAACATAATTGTGAGATTTTTTTCCTTGTGAGCGAAGTGTATTCAGGTGGCTTCTGCTTTCAGGCCTTTAATACTGCTCAATTGATACAATATGTCAATGATGCAAATTGATAAAGCTTTTAGAAAGTCAGACAAGTTTATTGGAAACTGCCAACCGTAGTGATAAAAGTATCAATACTTTGTTTTTGTCTTTCATAACCCTAAACCAAGAGCAATTTGTCTGCACTGGTGAAAATGACCAATTGCAATTGTGACAAAAATAGATTATTATTTTTAATAAAATATATACACATTTAATTTATAGTTTAGTGGGTTTTTTTGTTTGTTTGTTTGGGGTTTTTTTGTTAATATAAGCCCTCCGAGCATCTGGTTATCTGGGTTGGTTTTACCTATTTGTTTTAAATAGAATGCAATTCTTCAATAATATTACTGAGAAACAAGGGAAGGAGTGGTATATCTATTCTCACTTGATTTCAAGACCCTAATAATACAAGTGGTAAATGGGACAATATGCATTCATTGTGGGCAGCAGGCTGACATATAGAATACATTATTATACCCTGGAGAGATGTCTTCTGTGTGTTAATGATATTTCAATATCTTTGATGTAAGATAGACTCAGTTTAAGTTGCACTCCAGAATATGTACCTCTCTTGAGACCCATTTTAAATTATGAACTGCTTTGCCATCAATATGTGAAAAATGAGGACAAAATTCAAATTCTTATGGCACATTATTTTCGGACTTCTACTCTGTAGCTATCCTTGTCACGAATACCTGCATGTAACTTCAAAAAATATTTAGTGTTCATTGCTTTGGGAGACTTCATATTTCTTCTTGAAGCTATGGCATAATTGCATATTTTCTGCTGCACAGTTATAAGGTTATTTTGGTATGGTTAATAAATATTTTACTATCGATGCATTCTTAGGAAAGCAACAGGCAAGCCCTAATGCCCTCAAGTCACTCCTATGCAAAAAAATTTACACTATTTCTAACTCAGTTGAGGCCTACGCTAAGCTGACTCCTTATACCTGCCTATATTAGCACCAGTCCTGGGAATGCTGATGTGGGGCATCTAGTCCAGCCTTTAGTCCAAACTTGGGGTTGCTCTGCTGCCCAAATGTAGCTTCTGCATCCTACATTGTAGGATGGCTACAGGAGAGGCAAATGCTGTCTGTTTCTTGTCTCTTCAACCGAGTCCATCCCTCCGGCTATAGAATTCCTGCTTCCAGCCAATTTAAACACTTCTGTATGTGGGCCTTCTCGCCCTCCCTTCCAGATTATTTTAGTGTTACAAATTGCCATTGCTGAGAAGTTACAATTTGAATTTTCCCATCAGGCAGAAAAACACGGTCTAGCTTAAATAAATCATAAATCAGTCTATCTCTTGTCACAAAGTGTTATATTGCCAGCTTTGTCTATGCCTAGAGACAAAAGTGTCAATCCATTTAAAGAATAAACCTTGCCAAATTTAAAACATTAAAGTGCTGTTTGCAACATCTAAATTCCAAGAAGATAGCCCTGTTACATCACCACACAGTCTTATACGATGACAGGAGGTCAGCAAATTAACAGGACCTATGCAGTGCACATGCCATATGTCCTTCACATCTCTAAAAGGTTGAGGAGAGGTTTTCTGATTCCACAATTTAGACATTGGCCAGAAAACAAGAAATAACAAATTACCTAGTGCTAGGACACCATTGCAAAAGAAGGGAGAATTCCCGAGAATCCTGGAATTCCAGGTCTGAAACAGTTGTTGGTATGTTCCAATCATTTTAAGATTAAGTCCAGATTTTACCTCTGTGGTTAATTAATAACATTAGAACATAAACAAAGCAAATAAATTATGAGAATCCAGTACATCAGCAAAATAGTTTTAATTTTTTCCTTAAAAGTTCGTGCAATCTACCCTACGGGTCATCCCTGACCAAGAGGTATCTTTAGACTTGACTTTGATTTTATATCCCCTTGGCTTTTTGCACTTATTCCCTATTCTTCTGCCTATTTTCTAGTAAGGCTGATGCACACTGTGTCATTTCTGACTCTGCCATATTCCTCCCTGAGTTCAATGAGATCCCCTGTGATACTGTTCCTTCCCTCTAGCCCTGCATCTCATTCCCTGACAGCTCACCCAAACTGCACGTCTTCACAATTAAAAGGGATTCTTTGTGAAAGTAGTGGAGGAACTGACACATTAAGCACAACATCATCATCCTACTGTCAGTACCTAATAATACAATACATAAATGGCAGGCACATAGAATCCCAATAATATTTTAATACATATTTCTGGTAAAAGAAGGCTACTTCTGAAAAGTTAGTGATTTTTGTTCCGGTTACAAGTGTCTCCTTCTGAATTTTCAGGAACTTTCTCTTCCATTCTTCTGAGAACATGCCGAAAATACAAAACACACAAAAATATACCACATGAACATTTTTTTTCAGCTTATTTTAGTGATATGAATTCCACTAGTGAGTTAAATGTATAAAATCCCAGATTTGAGTTTTTCTTCTTCTTCTGTCTTGGTGTGTTTCAGTACCTCAATAACCTGTCAAAAATTCCAAATAGATTGGAAGTTACAATTTAAAGGTGCTGAATTCATCAAAACTTTTTTTGGAGATTATGCAAAATAGTCTATGAAATACATATATAATTCTGGTGACTGTGAAAAGACTCCATGAGTTAGCTTGCCACTCCAGATCTCAGGGAAGATTTTTATATCTCAGAGGTAATTGCTGTATAACACATAGAACTTATTGCCAAGAGAGACCAGGTGTTGTAGCTGTAGGGGGAAAAAAAACCCAAAAAAGTGTCTCTGATGAAGGCTTACTGGATTATAAGACAATGATAGTAAATAAAGATCTAACTGACATTTTATACTCCTCCAAATGTCTGGAGTCTCAGATGTTCTGTATAAATTTATCACTATTCACAGATTAGAAAATCTAAAAGAAGATAGCACCAGTCAGCTATGTCTCAAATGCTACAGAAACACACATGAAAATATTTCTCTCTTTCTCACTTAAAGAGGAGTTGATTCTTGAAGGGTCTGTTGTGTGGCATGTTAAACAAGAATTATATAAAATATGTTTTTTAAAAAAACATAATTATGCTTGTATACAAATGTCAGCACATTTCTAATGTAGCATTTTAACCCGTATTTGCAGATTTGATGACTAACAAATTGGGGTATTTGAACAGTTCTACTGACATATTTAATAATCTGATTTTAATAGGAAATAACCCAAGGTGCTTACTGTTCTCCTCTTATTTTCGTATTTCATTCTAGTATCTAGTGCGAAAGATGGAAGGTAGACTTGTAAACTGTAGGAAGTGGTGATACTTTCCTAGCTGTGTTCTGTTTTAAACTTCCAATATAATTGAACTTGAAAAATTTTCTTCTTTGGGTATTGATTTATTGAAACTTCTTCAATGTGCCTTAATGCCTCATTCCTCCCCACTTCAGTATTGTTTTGGAATATGAATATAGTTGAAACTGTATTAGTATTCATGGTTATCATATTCATCACTAGAATTTGATCTTTAGGTTGTTAAATGTTATTGGAAATTCATTACTGCTAGCAAAAGGCCTGCAGTATCTTGAAAGATTACATCCTACACTAATATGACAAATTTAGTTGCAATGCCTATCATTCTCATAGGACTACATTTTCTGTCATGCAGAAAAGCCAAGGGTAGACAGAAGAAGCATACAAACTGTTGTGTTTTCCTTTGTCAGAGTTTTAAGAAGTATCCAGCATCTTTTCCTGCATGCTAGAAAGTGAAAAGGATGTTTCTTGCTTCCTTTCTTTGTCTTTGGTGAAGGAAATCCAATCTAGTAAGTCATTTAGGTAAATGCACATAAGGTATTCACAAGGACATATCTCTCTTCTGAAGGAAGACTCTGCATGGTCATACGATTTTTGTAGAAGGACACCCTGTGTATCACCACAAAGAGTGCATGCCAGGTAATAACAAGACCTGTCAGAAAGCAAAATTCCATGAATAAATAAAATCTCAGCAGTAGCTCAGTAGGTGTAGCATATAATCCCACACTCCAGTTACTGAAGCAGAATAAAGAAGCCCACAAATGAAGGCATCTGCAGGGCACAGGAAATGGAAGCTGAGCAGAACTCATGCGCAGAAATGATGATTGTTCAAGTCCACAAAGGATTGCAATCCAGAGCGTACCAGAAATCAAACTAAAGTTTAATGTTGTTTCCCTGTGGAATCTTTATAATTCAAGCTTCCCTGAAGCTAAAAATTGAAGACCAAGGGTCTCAAAATAAACACAACATGCCATTTCCTATGTTGTAATATTTAAATCTGTTCACACATAGTAATTTAGATACTGGAAATGTTTTATTTTGGGGTCTGGATGACCAATAATGAGGTTTTAGATAATCTAAAATGATGCCCACATGTAGTGTGCATCAATAGTTTTCCACAGAAATGTAGAAACATGAGGAACAAACAAAAACCACATTCATAGAAAGGCTGAGAATGTGCAGAGCTCACTGTGAGCTTGGCTCCTGTCTCTGCCACTGCTGAGACTGGTGTTATTGCCTTGCATTGTATAACACTCTTCTGCCTTCCATGCTCTGTAGTTTTTGGACTGAGTTTATGATCATACTATGTGAGTATCACATCATTTCCACTGTGTGCAACCTGCAAGTATTACAGAAGGTAGAGCCAGACTAGTGAGTGCATGTCAACAGCTTCAGATTCTCCTGGCATCTCCCGGCTGCCAGCCTCACCTCCATAGTGCTCCAGCTCTGCCCATGTATTGAGAACATAACACAGATGATGACTACGCTTGCAGGAGGCTGAATAATTTAAACAAAACCTGAGGTGACAAAAACTTTCATCTCAAGCTTTAAAGGATGCTAACAAACAGGCAAGTCACATAGGCGCTGTTCTTAAAAGTTTTTCACTGAAGTAATGAAAGAAATACCTCATTAGCAAGTTGTAATTTCATGATGAATAAGCTTTTCCAGGCCATAGGAGGAGGACTACAGAGAAATGTAATGTAAGGGCAAGTGCAAGACTAGAAAGACCAAGCTGCTACAATTTTAATGATAGTATTAATAAGTTCCTGTGTTTATGTTGTTTTTGTTTGTTTGGTTTGGTTTTTTTTACGTAACAAAATTTTTCGCATAAGAAAACTGTTTTTTGATAATGGATCATGGCCAAAATGTGCCTGGAAAATTGGAAACTGCTTTGAAAAGCCAAAGATGATGATGGTCCTCTACTCCTAAGCTGTTACTATACAGCTTTTGAGTCCCTATCTGTCATATCTTTGAAAGAACAGTCAACACCTTATCTCTGAATACCTATTACCTTGAGATAGGATCTTCCCAAAGGGATATGAAAGACCAAGTTTCAAAACATTTTTAGAAAAAAATATTAACAATTCCTTTATTCTCAAAATGCCTTTAATCCTTTGATTGTAGAGCAGAATATACCTGCCAGAGGCATAGACCAAGATATCTCAGAACAGACAGCCTGATAATCGTTCTGGAAATCTGTGTTAGGCTTCAGCTCACAGAGAAATGTAGATTTGTAATCTCTCCTCAAACAGCCAAACATGTGCTGTACAGTTACAGATGAAAGAATCTTTTCTGAGGCTAACACCTGGGGAGCACTTAGCTTGAGATTTTCTCTCCAGAGAGGTCTCATCTGAAATTTCTGTAATCTTGTTACTTTAAATAATTTGGTACATATTCACCAAACAGGCAAGTATATGTCAAGTTAGTGATAACTAACATATATCTTGAGAGATATCACAGGTGCCAAAGTAGTAGATTTAGGCATCTAATGAAGCAGAAAGATTAATTATTTTGCATAATCTGGGATGAAGGGACAAGGTTAATGCTGCTGTCTTTCAATGTCTGTCAAATATCAACCATTTTACTACAGTATAGCACTGAACAACACAAATCATTTAGCACTAAGTCACTTTCTTTACATTTGCAAGCCCGGGGTGACAGGATTAAGTAAATACAATATATTTTCTATGACTTTTTCTCATATAAATGATTACATTATTGTAATTTTTATTCATGCTCTGGGGTTTTTCTACTTGCTTGCCAGGACTATAAACATTTTTTTTTTTTTTNGGCCTGTATTGACTCTATTGGGCCACTATTGATCCCAGTTAAATGTTTTTTTCCCCACAAAGTATTTCTTGCTTAAGTAATTTTCCCTACATTTGCAAACAGCAGATAGGAGGAACTAGGATTCAAAGCATCATATCAAGGATTTTTTTGGTTATAGCTTAAATGCTTTCCTTGTGTGCTAAACACATGCTTTAAATAAATGAAACTCAATTTGTATCTGAACAATGTGACTCATTATCTTTTCTTTGAAAATCCCTGATTTTCTACCAAATCACATCACTCATGCTTGAATAAGAAAAAACCATTAATAATTTAATTCTAATAAATATTATCATTTGAGAAATAAGCTACAAAAGGCTTTCTGACTGCACTTTTACCATCCAATTCTGTTTTACATCCCACTGGGGAGAACAAGCATCTCCATGATGCTGAGTTACCTGGTTAGGTTAAACCATGCCAGTTTTGTGGTTTGCTTTTTAAATTTTCATAACTATAAGATTTCACTATTGCAATGAACTTCTACATTGCAATGAACTTCTATTCAGAAAAAAATATAATTTGTTATACAATAAGTTTTAAAATGAGATCCACAGTTTTAATTCAATTTTTTTTTGCAGAAAATCAAATTTTACTTCAAGATAAATGAACAATTTCATTAAAATCATCCATAGGTATAAATACATCATAAAAAGTGTCCTTGCACACCTGTTGCAAAATCCTGCTACGTTGAATGAATGCATAATCTGAGCTGACTTCTTTCTGTAAGAACCTGATCATGTAGGTGTTTGTTTCCACTCAGTCATTTTGAAAATATATCTGGATTGTTTTCTTACAGGAAACTAATGAAACAGAGACTAAGAAGTTCCTGGAAACAGGCCTCAAAGGGACCTTTCAGTTCTCCATCCCATAAACATAGTCAGTATTTGCAAATGTGCTTTGAGCATTATTGTGTCTTTGGGAACATGAAGTACAGATGTGGAGGCAGTCAAATCACAACCTAGGTTGTGCTAGTAGCACAGAAACTCACAGAGGGCAATTTCTACCAATGGCTCAAGTCACTAGACTGATAAAGATTTTTCTTGGCTGTTGCAGTGCATTCTTGGCCAGAGAGCAGCCAACAGTCCTGCTTCTTCTTACTATCATTCCTGACACATCATTTCCTCTTGCTTATGACGGAAAGGTGGCCACACGCCTCCATCCACACCACTGCTTTATTCGGATTTCACTTATTTGTACAGTGCCTAGGGCAGTGGAGCCCCATTCTCAATCACATGTAAATAAATAAATAAAATCATATTCTCTCATATTTATCACTGTGTCAAGTATTCCTAGCAACTGAATAGAATTCAAAAATCATTATTTATTTATGTTATGGCAGCAGCAAAGAGTATCCCTCATGCAATACGAAGTGTTGGGCATTCTGAAAATAACATGCAGTGCTGGACTTGATAAAGTTTTTGAAGGATTCAGAAAAATATACAAAGCAAAAGGATAATGAGTCTATGCAGTGAGAAAATATTGTTATTGTCACAAATTATGACTTGCTAGGTAGAGCAGCCATTATTAGAAAGAGTGTACATGGGCATTTTAAACTCTTGTGCCCTGTATTTGCAGAAAGCAATTTGAAATGTATTTTGATTATGATAATAACATTTCCCACTGAGTTCATTAGTTATTAAGTCAGCTCATCAGAGAGCAGAAGTACATAGAAACACACAGGCAGGTGTTTCAGAGTCTGCATTACAAATTTTTTGTGAAATAATAATAAATGGTTTTCCAGAAAAAAGCACCCCAGATTTTTAAAGTTTTACTACCTTCTGTTGAAGGAACACTGGAAAAAAAGGGAATCATTTGATCAATATTTTTCTCATTTTCATTTGTTTTTTCAAGAGTCTAATAAATAAAGTTGAAAAGGTAAGGCTGAATAAGATTTTCATATCAAATGTTCTGTCAAGTTCATTTGCATATTCTTTTTTTCCTTAAAAAACCCACATTCATTTAATACTTAGTTTAAATTTTTAATTTATTCCCTATGGAACTGAAAGAGATGGTTGTTCCTGTTTCAGAAGAGCCTCCATATGAATTGATAACATACTATTCATTCAACAACTTGTTTACCTGCATCTGTTTGACATACCCAGCATCTCCCAATTTTTAAAACAAATTAATTTGTCTGACTTTATATTTCTCTGATTATGCACTTTCATTTCATGAAAAAAAAAAGGAAATTTATCATTATTAGTTTTAATTAATGGGATTTAAATTTCATTTAGAAAAATGTAAACATTTGTTTGATTTTTTTTTTAAAGTCTCTAGAGAGAATTTTTAAAGCAGATTTTATTGGCAAATAAGTGGATTCCTGATGCAAACCAGTTGGAAGACACTGTATTATACTTCTGGAAATACTGCATGAACAATTAGTTATTATGCTCAAATTATTTACAAGATTAACTGTTTATGAGCTTCCATTATTCTGAGCAGTCTAGTCTGGAAATTTCTGGGTTTTTTTTTTTTGTTTTTTTTTTTATAGCACTCGAGATCAATCAAATGTTCTAATGGAACTGATCCACATGCAGGTATTTTTTGGTTTTTTTTTTAAGTAGCATCCTTGTCATTTGGAAAGTTCTCAATGAACCCATATTTTACCAGGCACTGAACACAGCTGACAAATTCCTTTCTAAGTTACTAACTTCAGAAAGAAGTTTTCTAAGTGGAGTGCTGCTCTCATCAAACTTGAAAAACACAAGTTTGCTGAAATAGTTTTAAATTTATTAAATTATTCCAGGTGGTTAAACTTAAACTAGCCTGTTTTATCCTTGAAATCTCCTGGTGCCAGTGGTAACAGTTATGCTAAATAACCATTTAATTTATCAAAAATGCTTGTAACACAAACATTGCCAACATTTGTGACTGTTGTAAAAAATAGAATTCATTATTTTCATATAAGAATATAAGTGGGAAGAAGTTTTCCAACATGCAGACAAACAATATTCTTGCTTATGAAAAGCTAATGCTTTGCAAGAATGGATTAACACAGTAGAACAATGAAAGAATTCATTTTTTCATACAGAAAATGGAATAACTGGTGGAATAGATAGCCTTGGAAATGTTTTATTCCTGATGAATATAAAAATTCACTCTCTAAATCATAATTATTGATTTTATCTCTTTTTACCCCCCATCTATTGTAACTAACTGTGTGAGGGACAAGCCAAACAGCAAAACACATAACAAGTAAATGACAATATTATTTTTCTTGAAACATTCATTGGCTCCTGTATTTTGTTTTTCCTTAAATTTTAACATAAAATCCTATGTTTAAAAATTATTTTAAGATCCCCATGAGAAAGCACTGAATCAGGACATTATTTACAGCCCCAGAGACATACAAGCTGTAATCCATGGATGGTTTCTTGTCAACAGACTGAACTCTACCAAATAATTTTAGAATATATCACAGCACCAGCTTTTAAGTAGAAATTCTCACTGGAGTCAACTTCTGATATAAAAATGATTATATTATTTGGATTTTGTCACTAAGGCAAAAGAAATATTTTTAGGACTTTAAAGAACAGATCCTGATCCTGATGTAACTATTAAATGGAGTGAGTATTAAGGTTAGCAGGGCAGCTGGAAAACTTCAAATAGTGCAGTTCCAATTACTTCAACAAACTTGTGCTAATCTGGTACAGCTGATTGGTATTTGGATAGGACTAGTGACAATGAGTGCAAGCTGTACTGCACAAATTCATAGTGATCAAAAAGGGATATTTTTACAGAGAGAGCAATTAATCAGTGGAAGAACTTCTCTAGGGATGTGGTGAAGTCACCATGTGGTGAACCACTGTTCATGAGGTGACTGAACAGTGTCAGATACTTTCATCTAGACTCCATTTCCTTTGACATGTTGGAGCAGTTCATCATTCAAGGAATATTTTATGATTCTGTGATCTAGTACAAAAGTAATTGTTCTTCATACCTACTGCATGTAATTCTGGAAGACAGAATTTTATTGAACTTATTTTTAGCATGGTAAAACAGATCTTCTTTGATGAATGTCTCAGATGGCAAAATTATTGTCTATATGTTTTCAAAATGGAAAAAAGTATTGTATTGTGGGAGCCCAGGGTATTCCTCTGGCCTCCTTGGAACCTGTACAGGGGGCTCAGAAGCCTTGGCAAGGTGCCCAAGTTCCCTTTGAGTTCGATCTAAGTCCTTGGAAGA
>PYHW01009979.1:10683300-10702823 GCA_013186435.1 Turdus rufiventris
CTGCCTAAGGATGCGAGATATTGCAAGCAAATCCATGGTGAATTTTGCACTAGGTAGTGAATTTCTTATATAATATCTTATATATATAATCATATATATATATATATATAATCATATATATATAATGTATAAAAGCATTAGTGTTTTTTAAAATTAACTCTATGCTGTGCCTTCAATTGTCACACTTAATCCAGCAGGAAAAAGAGCTATTTCACTTTGTGCATTGCGTTCTTTTTTTTTTTTTTTTTTTTTTTTTGGCTATAATTTGTCATAGAATGTCTTTACAGTGAAGGAACACAGAGTGTCACCTTATGTTTGCCTGTGATGATATTAAAAATATACAACTTCTGCAGATTTTTTTTTATCATTAGGCCAAAATTTTGGCATGTTTTATGTTCATTATTCCCTGCCAAGCCATAAAGACTCTGCTGAAGTCCAAAGAATTCCAGATCTTTCATAATTTCAGAAGTGGAGTGCCACTTGTTCATTGATAATTCTGTTTTGAAGGCCTTTAAGTTGGAGAAAGGTTGAAAGATGAAGTCTAATTTTTCTTTCATACAGAGTAAGAAAAGAGTTAGGATTCTCTGTGTTTTTATATAAATCCATATATCTGTATTTGTCTAAATCTAGATAGATATATACAGAGAGAGAAGAAAAAAACCCTAAAGTTTCAGTTTCTGAATTTTTCAACTAGGAAAAATGTCCTTGAATCTCAATGTCATTGACACCTCTTTAACTTCATCTTTATCCAGTCTTAAGTCTGAAAAAGCATTTGTTGAAATGCAAAGAGTAAAGGAAGAGTCCAGTTTTTCCCTGGGATAAAATAGAAAATGAATTTGTCTGTGCTATCATTTAACTATCATTCAATAAAATACTTTTCCTATTATTACTTACTTGAGGTACTCCTGAAATATGAAATGTAAAATCCACATACATAATGGATTTCCAAAGATACTTAATAAAAATGACTGTATGGTGATAGAACAGTGCTATTTGCCCTATCACATTACAAACAGAAGTCATTTTCACTTTCAGATGACAAACACTACCCCGATGCCATCTGAGAAACATATTTTCTCCACAGCAGCATCTGGTTCATTGGCAGACTCTTCAGGCAGTTGCATTCACATCTTCTGTACTCCCTGTACATCTCTCATATCATTATGTTATAAATTTGTCTGGGTTACTGTGCCCTTCTGTTAAAATCTTCATTTGTTCAATATATTAATTTATTAATCAGCTAATTGTTGCACACATGATTCCATCTTTATGATCACTCAGGGTAAAAATCAGTGATTGCACATTTCTGCAGCATGTCCAGTTTGATTCTTCTGTGAATTGGCACAAGAACAGAAGTCTCAATCAATTCTTTAAGAGGGGTGAATTTTAAAAGAAGTTAAAATACCACTTTTTCTGGTATGTACACATTTTTTAATAATAGTTTTAATAATTCTATTACCAACAAGCACAAATGCTTTTTCATCTTTAAAAGATAACTCAAGTGTAAGTAAGCACATGTCACAGGAAAACTATCTCCTTAAATGGATTATCCTTTAAGGATAAGATTACAACAAAATATAGTTATTACTATGGGTGTTTGTGATTACAGCACTGAATGCCTGTAGTACTGACAGCAACCAATAAATGAAAACAAACAAAACAAAAGAAAAAGACTAGAAGGAATCAGAAATAAGTAAAGCTATCATAAAGAGAACTTTTGGATTTAAATCAAATGTCCACCATACTTTGTGTCCTGTCTTTAGAAGTAGCAAAAAATAGATACCTGGAGAATAGGAATTATATACTCCATGTATCTCCCACAGGCACATCCTAAATTGCTCAGGAATTTCTGAAATTTAACAATATTTCCAAGTAGTTAACAGTTCTCAACAAATTTTTCATCACAGATAATTTGAAATTTCTTTTGTATTTGAACATCAATGATTTGCAAATATGATCTGATTCATAACATTTATAGCAGCTACAACAAAGACTGTGTAACACATTTTCTGACGTGATTCTAAAATTCAGGTTTACTAGAAGGAAAAAAAAGAGATATAATAATAGCTTCTAAAAATGTGCAGGAATTTGGGAAGTTGGAGAAGAAATGAAAATAACATGCAGTCTAACTAGCAATCTGTTGATACAGTAATCCACTACAAAGATCATCATAATCTACGTCCAAAACCCACTCTTATTAAAAATATTTGCACACTTGAAATTTACTCCTATCTATTTAAGAATGAGTCAAATTTGAGTAAAATCATAATTTGTAATCCACAATTAATCACAGAACTATGGAATCATAGAATATTCTTAAGTTGGATCACCAAAATCCATCTTCTGTCCTGCACAGCACCATCCCCAAGTGTCACACCATGGGCCAGAGGGCATTTTCCAAACTCTTCTTGAACTCTGTCAGGCTGGTGCTGTGACCACTTCCCTGAGGAGCTGTTCCAGTGTGAAGAACCTTTTTCTAACATCCAACACACCTCCCCTAATACAGTTTCTTGCTATTCCCTTGAGTCCTACCACAGGTCACCAGACAGAAAGGTAGCTGCCCCTTCACTTCCCTTTACAAGGAAGCTGCAGACCCCAATGAGGTCTTCACTCAGTCTCCTCTTCTACAGGCTGAAAAAACCAGCTGATCTCAGTCATTCTTTATGCAGCTTCCCCTCAAGGCCCTCCTTCATCTTCACAGACCCTCACCTTAGGATGCTCTCTAATGGCTTTATATCCATCTTATACTGTGATGCCCAAAACTGCACACAAGACACAAGGTGGGACTGCAACAATGTAGAATAGAGAGGGAAATATGAAATACGGAAATATTTAGATTTAAGAAATAATGGAAAGCAGCCTAAACTGGAAGCCACCTATCTTCCTTAGGTTTTTTTGTTTTGTTTTAGTAAAACACCCTAATGCACATTTGATTCACCAATTTGCATAATCTATTCTTGAAGAGAGACAGGATCTTCTTTACTTTTTTTTTTTTTTTTTTTTTTTTTNAAATAATAGAAATAACGTTTTAAAATACTTTTGGTTATTACTTTGTGCCTGGTCTGTATATTTGTGCTGAAGTGCATAGTTTTGCTTAGAGAGAGTCCTCTCTTTTACATGTAAATGCACATATCTTGTGGGCAGATATCAAGGATTTATGACTTGATATTGTGTAATAATAGTATTATATAATAGTATAATAAATGAATTTTCGACAGTAGAGATTGGTGCATATGTGAAAAAAGAAATGGATCATTAAACATTTCTGAAATATGTTGATTGTATTACTGTGAATTGAAGTAATTGGACAAGATAAATATGTGAATTTAACAAAGTAAATAATTTCTTTTGTTCTCTACTGCTGTCACTGTCCAAGTGGGTTTTTCCCATAAGTTTCCCTTATATACCAACTCTTCCTTTGTCACTTCTACTGTCTTTCTCATAATTTTTACTTTTAATGCTTCTTCAAAATTTATTCCAGCTCCCAACTAAACCTGAAGTACATCTTTTAACCTGTAAGTTATTATGTCAGTGTGTTATAAACAGTAAACATTATTCACTGCAAATTCCCATAAATGTTTTTTTTACTATTTCTGAGCATATTCATCTTCATTTTCATAAATTTAGAAAGCAGCATATGAACTTGTAATTCCTAGAGGTGCAAAATTCCCATAGAAGGTAATAAATTTTACAAACAACTAACATTTTCAAGTTTAGGCCCACAGTGTGTATATAAGAACAATTTAATGTCATTTACTATCACTTTCCCTCATTATTTTCACAAATTATCTTTCATTTATTACCTATAAGGGATAATATATCATATATATGGAATATATCAAATATATTCCTTTATTTGTTCTCTGTTCCCTGTCCTGTGGCTAATATGGAGCACATTGCACTTAGACTGATATTTGGATGGTTGTAGCAGCAGCATTGCACTGTTGAATTGATGCATTTTAGAAGCAATTACAGGAATGTTAGCAGCTTGTTCAGAAAATGATACAATAGACAGACAGATAGTCTGCAGCTAAATATTAGAAGAAAGAAATTTTCTAAAAGAAGACTAATAATATCTAATGTTAAATGAAAATAAATTGGAAAATTTCCATTTAAAGGTAAACATTTTTATCCTCACTTTACTTGTTTTCTTCTGAACTACTTTATACCAGCTGCAAAGAATCAAACACAAAATTCTTCACTTGTCCAAACTTTATTTTTATGATGTATTCTTTATTCCAACTACTTCCAGTGCTACTATCTGTCCTTATACTGGAATCATCGAATAGTTTGGGTAGGAAGGGACATTAAAGATTATACAGCTCCAAGGCCTCCACCATGGGCAGGGGATACCACTACTAGATGAGTTTACTCAAGGTAACATCCAAACTGGACTTAAACAATTCCTGTGATGGAGCAACCACAAGTTCTCTGGGTAGCCTGTGTCAGTGTCAACAACAAAAACAGCAGAAACAGCAGCAGCAGCAACAACAACAGCAATAAGCAAGTTGTTGTTCAAACTTGTTTTAGTACAACATCTGGAAGCAAATTAATTAGGAAGATAGCTGTCTCTCAAGTCTAGTGGTCTTTCAGGTGGAAAAAATGCAAACATTTAATGATCTACCTACTGTGAACCCTGTCTTACAAAGTGATGTCCTGTCATTTGTTTGTGCTAATATTATTGAAGGAGAACAGAATTTAAACTCTGCTCACTAGCAATTGCAGGAGGTCATTTGTTGGGCTCCATAATCTTCCAATCTAGTTGATTCTATAATTCTGTAGTCTTAATTAATAAATGACAAAAACAGATAGATTAGGCAAAAATATGAAGGGAAAGGATGTTGGAAGGATGAAATAATTTATGGTTTTTTTGTACAACCCTTTTAAGTATACTATGTAGCAGCCAGCTACACTTCTACTGTAAATGGATGGGGAGCTGTTGCTAATGAATAGACAATTTAATAGAGTAGGTTGTCTTTTCCCTTGTACAATGGTTATTCAGTGAAAAAAATATTTAAGAACATGGTAATAACATCTTTATAGTTTTGATACATTGCTCTTGAAATTATAAAACTCTAAGATATAAGAATGTTCTATCCTACTATAGCTTTTATTGGAGAATTTTTATTAGATTACACATTTATCCATCTTTGAAAGAGTATTGAAATCATCAGCTTTTCTTATAAGCTTTTTTTTGAAGGAAGTGTTAAAAAACTAAAGAAAGTGTTAAGAAAATGTTAATGTCTTTCCTCCTTAGACATCACATTAATAGACCATCAAATGTACCTCAAATAGCATTGAATTCAACTTATTACTGCCAGCTATGGACATTTTATTGGCTAGATCTTTTTTTTTTTTTTTTTTCTCCTAAGGAAAGAAATAATGGAGAGAGAATTGCATGCCAATAATTTCATTCTGTTACTAGTTAAAAAAAAAAAAAAGCTGGTGGAACAGTTATTCTAAGGTATATGGCACCATAAATCTAGCAGAAGAATTAACCTACAATAGTTACTGAAAAAAATTCCATTTACACCCCCAGAATTATTATAAAGATGTAATAAGGTTGATTTTCACCAAACTTTGAATATATTTCTACCTAACACTAAGATTTGGATTCCTTCTTTAATTAAAAAAAAATGAAAAAAAAAGAAAATATGCTTCTTACTATCACAAAAACAATACTGAACAATACTGAACAAGATTTTGTTGAAATTTAAAGAATTGCTCACTGATTTTTAATTTACACCAACAAAATGAAGGTTTACATACGCTTTATTATCATATGAGCAAAAGCTATTGAATTTCTATGGTTTAATGAATTATCATGCATCAGCTAAGCCCTAATAGCTGCCTGCCTCAATTACATCATGTCAGTTCTGAAGTAATTTTCTAGAAGCACCATTCTGTTGAGTCCACGAGCAACAGTACTAGAATGTGTTAAAGGAATCACGTTTTGCCACATGACCAGTTATTAAGTTGTAAATGGCACAAGAAATCGATCTTGAGTATAAGTATTCATAAGACAGATAAAAGAACTTCTATGCAACTAAATATTTAATAAATCTATATAAAAAGATTTTTAGTTTATTATATTTACAAAATAACAGGATAGAAATTTGCTGAGAGGAAAACTTTGAATGCATCCAGTCATGTACTACCCATATAAGTAAGCATACTTTTAAAGTTAACAGAACTGGAAAAGTGATCACTGAAGTGATCATTAAATCAAGATGTGTATTATATATTTTTACCAACAGCAATAAAACTGACAAATTTTTATAGCAGAGTAACTTTGTCAAGTCATCATGAAATAGGTCCATTATTTTCAGTATTCTTTTAAATGCATATCCTTTAAAAAGGGTTTGGTTTGTAACCTTTCTGTTTCCCTCTCCCCAGTGAAGGAAAAACTAAAATTATATGAAGTGTAGGCACCATCCTCTCTTTCATGCAAGGAAAAAATCTTTTGCTAAGCAATGATTTATTAAGTGCAAGCTTTCCAAAGCCACAATGACATTTTACTTCAAGTATGATTTATGAGCACCAGCACTTTTTGGAAAGCTTCCTAAGTTTCATAGTTTGTACATTTCTACATCTGTGTAATACCCCCATAATACTCCCAATTTTTAAAATTAATATGCCACTACAGTATTACAGAAAACTTAGAGTAAACCCCTTACACTTTAAAATTATATTTTTTTTTAATTTTTTTTAAATTTTGTTAAGGGTTTGATACTTTGCTGAAAACCCAAAGTGTTGAAGAAGGAATTTTCTGGACTGTACTGAAGGAATAGATTAAAATTGGGGACAGATAAGGCTGAAGTACTTTATGCGTTCTTTGGCTCAGCAAAGGGATGCAAATGTCAAACTTCCTCCTACAAGGTGTCTTTGGCCCTAGTTAAAAGACAGGAATGAAGAGGAAGAGGAAGTTCAAGGAAGAGATCTGCTGTCAGTGAATGAAGTATGAGTCAAGGATTAATTAATTAATTCATTAATTTCACGACCACAAGGCCCATCCTTTTGACTAAAATTTTCTCCCAAACCCGGAAGTGCGCCTTATAGTCTGGTGCACCTTATATGATGGACAAAGTTCGGAAATTTGCAAACCCGGAAGTGAGAGCTGTGAGCTGCGGGGGAAGCCGGCAGGATCACGGCCGCTGGGTGGAGGTGGGGAGGAGTGGTGGTGGGCATGTTCCAGCCCCGTGGAGGTGGGGCGGAGCCCCGGCAGGCATGCTCTGACCCTGTAGAGGTGGGGAGGAGCCCTGGCAGGCATAGTCCAGCCCTGGGAAGCGGGGCACGGAGGGGCGGCAACCACAGCCTGGCCCTGCCGGATACAGGCAGGCCCGGGGCCCGTGGTTGCCAGGTTGAGGAGGGGCCTTGGCCAGCAACCACACGGGGGGAGCTGGGGGCGGATCCTCGCTGCAAAAATAAAGTGCGCCCTATAGTCCAGTGTGCCTTTTATGATCTACAAAGTTGCGAATTTGCCGACTCCCAGAGCGTGCACCTTATAGTCCGGTGCGCCTTGTGGTCGTGAAATTGCTGTACTTCAGAGGACTCCTTGTATCCAAGGGTGGTGAGAGCTGGTCTGTATCATTGCAAGGCAACTAGCTTTTTGGAAAGTTATTTTTGAGAGAGGATTCTCCAATTAGTGAGAGAATGCAAATGTTTCACCCATCTACTAAAAACCTTGGAGACAATTTGGAGAGCTACAGGCTGGTCAGCATCACCACAGCCCCTGAGAAAATCAAGGAATGGATCCTTCTGAAATTTCTGGGCACTTGGAAAAGAAAAATTTGGTTAGGAATAGCCATCATGAACTTATCAAGAACAAATCATTCCTGACCAACTCAATTGCTTTCTGTGGTATGCCTGGATTTTAAGATAAGAGGAGGGCACTGGATGCCATTATTTTAGTCTTTAGCATGCCTGTTGTCACTCTGTCCTAACAGTATTCTTGTGTCCAGGTAAGGATGTTGTTTGGATGCATGGACAACCAGTTAGGAAAAGGAAAAAGGGAAAAAAAAATATTTGAACTATTGGACTCAGGGTGATGTTTAATGAGTGATATTCTACCTGGATGCTGATAACAAGAGCAGTGCCTCAGAGATCTGTCCTGGGACTGATCCCATTTAATGTCTCTATAAAAGACTGAGCAGTGTCAGTGTGCCCTTATCAAGTTTGCAGATGGCACCAAACTGGCAGGTGGACTAGTCACTGGACTTGAGGACAGGAGTGCCATCACGGAGACCTAGACAGGCTGGATGAGGGGATCAACAGGAGCCATGGGCTGTCCTCAATGGGACACCCTGTGTCTGGCAAGAAAGAATCCCTGACAGGCTAGGGTCTGATGGCCTGGAAAGCAGCTCTATTCAAAAGGCCCTGGGCGTCCTGCCAGACAGCCGGCTGATCATCACCCAGCAGTGAGCACTGGCAGCAAAGAGAGCCAAGAGCCTCCTGTGCTGTGTTAACAGAAGTGCAGCCAGTACATCAAGAGAAATTATTGTTTTTCTTTAGTCAGCTCTCATTAGACTGCATCTAGAATCCTATGTCTAATTTTTCATTGCAAACAGAAAAAAAAAATTAGTAGTTTAGGGAGAGCATGGTGGAAAGCCACTGTGCTGATCAAGGCACTTTCCTTGTGAGAAGAGGCTGATTCAGTGTGGAGAAAGGATGACTATGGAGAAACCTCATAGACACCATTAAACATCTATAGGGAAGTCACCAAGACAGGAAAGTATCTTTCCAGGGGTTCCTAAGAGAACAGAGATGATAGCCATAAGTTAAAAGAAGAAAAGGTTCAGACTTTATATAAAAACTTCTAAGTAATGATCACAGGCAAGTAATGAGCACAGTAATGAATTAGTACAGTTTGTCTAGAGAGTCTGTGCAGTCTCCAGTCCAGAGTATCCTTGTTTGACTTTATGGTTGACCCTGCTTTGAGCTAGAATTGGGATTAACAGCCTCCCATGGTCTATGTCAGTCCAAATTATTGCTTGATTCTCTATATTTCCATAGATAAGATTAAAGAAATGCTGTAATACTCATTTTACTGTCAGGAATGAATACTGTCCTTCACTTCTAGTACTACATAAAAGTACTCTCAAAACAGTTAAGTATGAACTGCCCTGAAATATCCTCACACAAAACTCCCTTGTGTAAACCCAGACCAGGGTCTTTAATCCTAACCTGAATTATTTTGTAGATAAAATGTACAGTTTCCTTATATATTGCCTTTTAACATGATTTCCGTGGGCTACAGAACAGCAGTAGCAAAGTATAATTTCAAATACTTTACCAGTGATTTCTGCCTTCTTCAGTGGATATGAAGAACTCTCACTTCAAATTCAGAGCATCTTCATAAGTAGTGCAGAATGGAGATAAGGTTTAGCTAATTCAAATAGCTCATGTTATATGAATAGCTACCTTCACTTTTCTTTGCATAATTACCTCTCTTACCTTGCAAGGTATACAAAGAAAAAAGCAGAATTAATGAGATAGCTCTTTTGCACATTTAAAAATCTTCCATCAAATATGCATTATAATTTTCTAATGACCTAGTAAGAAATTCAGTGCTTAAGCTCTACTATCATTCTTTATTTATCATACCCAGCTGTAATGCTTTGATTGAAAGATTCTTGATGAATTTGAAGCATTTTTTCTTTTAATATAGAATGGCTTATATTTCAATCAGAAGAAAACCAAAGGACAATAACTGAAATAAATAACTCAAAATTCTATGGCAGCAAGGAAACCAGGATACTCACATGGGTGTCCAAATAGTAGATAGAATGTAAGAAAAAGACACAGTAAGCGTAGGCTTCTTGTAGTGTGCCTGTGACAGCATGGTTCTGCTCTACATCTGCTGCACTTGGATGTGTCAAAGACAGTAATTTGAGATTGGCTTTGAACATATCATATTAAATAATTAAGCTCTCAGTGAAATATATTTGAAGTTTTTTTATAGGGTTCAGTGGTATAGATAAAGATAGCAAATTAAGAATTCATTCACCCATTTATATACATGTTTTTAAAACAATGAAGCTTTTTTTTAGCTCTCCGTGTGGTTTGGAATGACACTGAAGAGCACCAAACATTTTCAGGAAAATGGGTCTTTCATTTCCTAGTAAGAAAGGAGTCACTTAATGCTCTGATATTTAGCATGGTATCTATGTGAAGAGAAACAAAGAATGACATTTGCATTTATTATCTTAATCTCTCTTCACAGTGATTTTCTTTCTTCAAGGAAAAAATGCCTGAAGCAAAGGAGAAAAAAACCCAGAAACCTTTATGTTTTTATTCCAAAATCCATAGTGTTAAATAGTTAGAAATCCTTATAAATCTGACCAACAAATTCCTCAGCATCTAGAAATAATCTCTGTGCATACAGGAAAAAAAAAATAATCAACACATTTCTTCAGAACTTTGAAGAAATGTTTCTTTCTGTCAACAAGTGATGTTACCACCCAGAAAAAAGGAACACATTCAGTGTCTCAGGAAAGATGATAGGCCTACATCTTTGACACTTTTGGAGGCAGAGTAAAGAGGACTTTGACTAGAGAAAACATTTTTCAGAAAAGTCATATAAAGCCACACTGAACTCTTCTCTGGTATTTCTATTACAAGTATGACAGTAGACCAAGACTCAAAAAAAAAATTATTCTATGTTAATGGCACATCAGTTGACAGGAGAACATTGCAAAGTTACATAGAAAATACTTCACAATTGTATTATGTGCATTTAAATTAGCTTTTTAAAATTATTGGTGAGGTAGTTCTCATCTGAGTATAAAGAACACCAAATGCAATGCATGCAAAGTACAAAACATTGACTTCTAGCTAAAAAGATCTAGTTAAATTTCCTACCATGCTTAAAGCCAGTAAGGCACTCTTTTTTTATCTGGCTTTTTAGTGCTTCTGCTCAGGGAGGATTGGCATCCTGTTCAAGTACGGGCAATGTCTTCACTCCTTGATCACAAATGCAGGTATTATTTCAGTCTGGTCAACATGTGACATTATAATAATCTGAATCCTGTTGTACCTGCTTCCAAGTTATCATCACAGATGTTTTTTATTAAAATCAGTGATTAGTTTTTGAGTTTCCCCAAACCCTCTTTGCATGCACATCACATGGTACCTTAAGGAAGGGATGATCCTGACCCTTCTATATACTTTTACTGATTTTTTTTTTTTTTGTCTACCTATACCTTTTTTCTCAGTAAAATAAAATGTAAAGTTGGTACCAAAATAAATCTTATATTATCTGTTTCTATTTTTGCTGTTTACTCTGTTTCCAAAAATCTACTGCTTTCTACATCTTACTCAATGTGACTAACTAGGCAAGGCTGGAGGATAAACTACTCCGTAGAGACAGAAGATACATTCTTGTCTAACAGATGTTGCTGTAATAATTTCCTCCTACTCTTTCAAAGCATTGAAGCTTTGAGGAATATTTTTAGACAAGATGGCTATTTTGTTTGAAGGATGTTCTTGTATGTTCTTTTCATATGGCAGAGTCAAGAACTGGGCAGCTTCCAGTACAGAGCCATAGCCAAGCAGCTAAAGAAGTTTCATTTTTGATCACTCCAAGTGGAACATAAGAACCAAGAACTAAAATGCGTCACATAGGAAATAAATTGTTGTTAACATGAAATAGAGATGCTGTGTAATATTTGGGCTGCACAGCCACTGTCCAAGATGGATAAGACCTTAGGCAGTGTCCTACAAAAGACCCTTTACCTGAATTCTCAGAGTAGAAACATTATTATCAAAAAAAGACTTATTGCTAATAAATGCTTTCAAATTTCCAGTAGGGAGTTAATTTAATTATTTAAATTAACTTAAGATAATTTAATTTAATTATTTTGAAATATGTAATTATATTATTATTTGATATACCATGAGATGCCACCTAGTAAAAATATAGAAAGGCACAGAATTATTTTAAGTGGAAAGTTAAAACGATTATTGGTTTAATACAAAATCTGTCCGATTCTGACAGAGCTGTGTATTTAAAATGGTGGCCAACTTCTAGCTTATAATCCCCCTGGTTTGGATATCAAATACAAATACAGTGACAGGTCAGCCCGCCTTTCCTTGCACCAGGCTGTTCTTTTTTATGATTGCACATTAAGTCATACAGATAGAAGAGCAAAATTTTGTAAGCCAGGGTGATATAATCAAAGTAGTATTGTTTTGTTCTTCTCAATTTCATTGCAAAATCAATAAAATCTTCAAAATGTACATGGCAGGGGTGGGGGGGGGAAGCAACAAACTCTATATAACAAAAGCAGAAAGGAAGTTATTTTTACTTCCATTACTAAAGTAGAGAGGTACTTCCATTATGTTTCTTGCATTGTTTTCACTTCATGACATAATCTTCTCAGATATTCAATATTCTCCATTTCCTTCTTTCCAGCCTGAAGGTCATTCTGCTGGTCAAAACTATTAGGTATCCTGCCTCTCTGCTTATATAGCCTCACCCCACAGCAACCTGTACTATGTTCCCTGCAATGCCAGAAAGATCCACAGTAGAACTACAGCACCTAGTAAAAAATATTAAAAGTATTTAGATAGTCCAAATATAGTTGTACTGTATAACCAGGACTAAGAGACCAGGGAATTAAAGCCAGAATGTGCATCATTTTGAGCTTACACTGCAAAGCAGTGCAGCCTCACAGCCACCACAGAAGTTTCTGGGTTCATTGAAGGGATATTTTGCCTTTCCTAAAGATTTTCATTCTTCCCTTACACCAAAAAAGATTTGGCATATAACTGTATAAATATGAACTATGGTTATTATCCACAAGATTTTATATCCAATCTATGTATTACACACTTGATTGCAAAAATAGTGCAAATCTAAGTTTTTAATAATAAGAGGTAAGGGATTGCAATACGTTTTCTTGACAGAAAATCACCATTGTTAAAGTAGTTGTATAAATTCCAAATCTATATAAGCCTGAGCTGTGCTTTACTTATATTCTGAAGACATGTCAATAAAATCATTTAATAAAATTTATCTCCTCAAATTGATTAGGCAGAGGAAATTTAAACAGTAGTAAGTAATTTGCAGAATAATTTCAGATTTAAAGGAAATGCATGACAGAGTCCTGCTTTGGCAATTATATATGTTTGATAACCATTATCTACCACAGCTAAGAGAAAGTTTTGAAAAATTCTAACTGAACAAAAAATAAGGAATTAGGTTTAGTCCTATTTAATGTTTTCTTCATTGGGAAATAGACAAGGTGGAAGAACAAGAGAGTTTGTGCTCCTATTCTAAAACGGAGAGTATAATCCTCTATTTTGTCAGAATGCAGCTTATTATTTAAAGACTGCCTAAGTATTTAAAGTGATCTCAAGAAAATACCAAATGTTCAGCCAATTCTATAGAGTTTGCAAACAAAAATAAATTAGTACCTCAAGCCATAGTGCAAAGATAGATCTATGAGTCTTAGAAAATATAGCTTGTTCCTCATTAAGGTGAAGGTTTGCCTCTAGCATCAGAGTGCAGCAGGATCACACCTTTTTTTTTTTTCCAAGACATGTGCAGTGGAGCTATAATATCTCTTTTTCATAGAATTAAAGAACAGCTGAGGTTGGAAGACACTTCAAGGGGGCATCTTGTTCAGTCTCTCTGCTCAAGCAGACGCATCTAAAGTAGGCTGCCCATCAAAATGGCTTTGGAGTATCTTCATGGAAATACTACAGCCTCACTGAGCTACCTTCTCAGTCACTCTCAAAATCTTTCAATTTTAATGGTCAAAGGGAACCTTTTTGTTTCAGCTTGTGCCTCTTGCCTTTCATTAGACACTACAGAGAAGAGCCTTGCTCTGTTGTCTTTGCAAAATCCCTGAAGGAATTTATATACATAGATAAGTTCCTCAGAGACTTCTCTTCTCCAGGCTGAACAGTACCGGTTCTCTCAGCCTTTCAGCATATGAGGCATCCTCTAGTCCCTTCATCATCTAAGAATGATGAAGTGATTAGGATTTTTGCTTGATTCTCTTCTTAACCCATGAGAAGGATATATATACAAAGACATCCAAATGAGTAGAAATCTTAGTTTGCCTCTCATTCTCGGAAGAGTCTACTGAAACCTTGACTTGTTAGATTCAGCTTAAATTTTTTGTATCTTCGGCACTTAATACTGCTGATAAAAAAGATTTGACTGTGAATTCAAGGAAAAATGTATATGATTGTGATTAGTATGTACAAGTGAGGCAGCAGACTGGAATTTTTCACTGTTTCTAGGCACCCCTATCTCTGTTAATTAGTTACAGCATTTTGATAATAAAATTGTACAGTCTATAATTTTGTTAGCTGGAAAAGCCTCCACACGTATAAAATTTTATTTGTGAGCTTCTAGAGAGTGTGCTATCATATTGAAATTCATAACCATAATATGTAAAGAAATAAGCTCCAAAATATCATTGATAATTGATATATTTTAAAATAAATGGATCATTAATCTATTGCCCATCTTATTGGAGAAGTCATGGCAGTTTGGCAGTTTTGCAACTGGTTGGAAAAGGACAAATATAACACTTGTTTTTAAAAAGGGAAAAAGGAAGATACAGGGAACTACAGGTCAATCAGCACTGCTTCTATGTAGATCATGGAGCAGATCCTCCTGCATCCTCCATGCAAAGGTACATAGAAAATTAGGAGGTGATTGGTGACAACCATCATGGCTTCAAGAGAAAATCATGCCTGACAAACATTCTGTGATGAGTAAATCCTTATAATGCTAGTAGATAAGGGAAGAGCGACAGAGGTCATGTACCCAGTCTTGTGAAAAGCATTTTACACTTTTCCAAATGACATTCTTGCCTCTAAGCTGGAGACACGTGTTTGACAAACTAATCACTTGGTGGTAAAAAGAATTGTCTGGATAGTGTTACTCAGTGGATCAATGTCCAAGTGGAGACCAGTGATGAGTGTTATTCCTTAGGATCTGGTGCTATTTCAAAATCTTTTAAAATCTGATGGACAGTGGGATTGACAGCAGCTCCAGCAAAAACGGTGTGTCCAGTATGTCGGTGGAGGCAATTCTTCTCCTCTACTCTGCTCTTGTGAGACTCATCCTGGAATTCTGTGTCCAGCTCTGGGAAGTACTAATGTATGAAGGAATTGGACATGCTGGAGCAAGTCCTGAGGAGGAAGATGAAGATGATCAAAGGGCTGGAGTATCTGTCCTATAAAAATATGCTGAACAAGTTGAGACTGTTTAATCTGAAGGAAGACTTTGTAATAGCTTTCCAGTACATAAAAGAGGCCAACAAGAGAGGTGGAGAGGGTGTCTTACAAGGACAAGTAATGGTACGACAAGGGGTAGTGGCTTTAAACTGAGGGTAGGCTTAGACCAGATATTTTAAAAAATTCTTTACTATGAGGTTGGGGCACTGGAACAGGTTGCCCAGAGAAATTGTGGATGCCCCACCCTGCAGCAGCCTGTCCTGAAAGGGACAGACTGTTACCTGCCACACAGCAGGTAATGTCATTGGACACTGAGAAGCCTAGATAGATTACATCCAGTCAAACTATGATGCGAAGAAGAAAAGGATTATGGGAATGACTGGGAGTGACCATGCAAATAAAGATTACGTGACAGTCTGTGATTGGCTGGAAGCTTTCTAGACTATTCCCTCATAGTCTATGCAAGTGTGTGATCAACCCCATTTCAGGGTCTTCTAAAGGAGCTACACAGACCTTTGAGCATTGGACTTCTAGGGAGAAAGGATTTTATTTTTTAGAGGTAGCTATGAGCAGGCGTTTCGGGTTATTTTTTATGTTGTGCCCATGTGCACCCTTTTTTATTTCTCCTTATATTAAAGCTTACAATTTTTAGCCCTTTAGTCATTCCCATCCCTTTATCATTTATTTATCTATTTAACTGCTTTGCCAACCCCTGACACCACCCCTGAACATGTCAAGGCCAGGTTGGATGGGCCTTTGAGCAACTAGTTCTAGGGGTTAGTCAAGGGCACAGGAAGTGGAATGAATGTCCCTTCTGACCCTAAACATTTTATGATGCTACCTATGATTATCTATCCTCTTTTTCTTTATAGCATTTGGTTTAATAAATGGTGTTTAAATATATGTGGAGTCTGAATGCCTTTCTTACCGAGGTCACGATGAACACTAACACTGGTACATTGCAATAATTTTGAGCCTGACCTCTGGATTTGGTCAGCTGCATTCTTGATTGGTCTATGGCAATGTACATCCATTGCAATGTGGTAGTAGGATGCAACACAACAGTAAAAGTTAATGCATAAGATTCTGTTTGATGGCTCCACATCAAATATGTACTTTTGGCTGTTTTCATATTTTTCCCATTACATGTCAAAAGAAAGCCCTTCATAGTAAATTCTTCATATTTTTTTGTCATTGTTCTGCAATTACATGAAAATTTGACCAACTATATGATGGTTATTTATAGATTTAAATGGCTATTAAGGACTCATTTATAAGTTGTGAATAATAACAGTCCTGTGAGAATTAGCCTGCAATATTGCCTATGAATATGTATGCATTATTGTAATATTCATTGTTCACTAGGCTTGAGAGAGGGAATGGTAAAAATAAAGTACACACTAAGTGCTAAATTCAAAAAAGGTTATTTTTGCAATTTCTATGTAAATAGACTGCTCTCTGTGGAGAAAATGTGTGGAACAAGGATGGACAAGGGAATGCAAACTACCTGTTCGTGAATAATATCCTGGGGTCAAAGGCTTTTAAAAGTAATTACCTTCAGTGTTTCAGGGCAGCAGTTAGCTCTTGGCTATGTTAATGGAAATATTCCCACAGACTAAAAGTTTGGGTGGTGGGATCTGCTGAAAATTGAGGTGGATTTTACATTGATAAGTCTGCGTTTCTATAAACTTCCCAGATTCAATTTGAATTTTTATTTCTTGCTTTTTTTTTTTGAAGAATAGGGTGGATGATRCATAACCAAGTCCAAATATATACAGTAATTTCACAATTACAAGCCGCACGGATTATAAGACACGTCTCCAGGTGTCAGCAACATTTTGGTTTTTGTCCATACATAAGCTGCACCTGATTATAAGCCGCTATGTTGTTCACAGCGAGGACCCGTGTACAAAAAAGTTGCTGATTGGTAAAAGAATTGCGGGATGGCAGGATTTACTGGCTTGGCTCGGGTCATGGGGGCTCGGCCCACTCGGGGCTGCCGCTCGGTGGGACTGCTCGGAGCCGGCTGCTGCTGCCGCTGGGCTCGCTCACCTTGGCTCGGCGCTGCCCCGTGGCAGCGGGCGGGCACGGAGCCACCCCACTTGCTCCCGCGGTGTTGGTGGCAAGTGGGCACAGAGTCCCCGCTGCCCGCTCCTGCTCCCACGGTGCCAGTGGGAGGCTGGCACGGAGTCCCTCGCTCCTGCGGCGCTGGTGGAAGGTGAGCACGGAGTTCCCCGCCTCCCCTCCGAGCCGCAGGAATGGCATCACGGAGCCCTTCGCCTCCCCCCCAAGCCGTAGGGATAGCAGAATGGAGTCCCCCACATCCCCCCCACACTGCTGGCATGGAGCCCGCCTCCACCCGCCGCACAAAAGAGTAACCAATTTGTAACATTCGCTTAATCACGGGTTTTACTGGCAGGTGCTCAGCTCGGCACCTTGGCTTGCACTTCCGGGGTTGGAAATTTCAGAATTTTTTTCACATATTAGCCGCTCCTGAGTGTAAGCTGCATTTCTGGGGTGGGAGCAAAATTTTAGTCAAAATGGTGCGGCTTATAATCGTGAAATTACTGTATATTGCTGAGATGCTCTGAATGTATTTGTGTATGTGGGAATAAGGGGAGTGTAACTCTACAAGAGAGAAGTTGACTCTGGAAGGGCAATTGTTTGATAGATGATATGATATGATATGATATGATCACTAGATAACTAGAAACTCATCTTAAATTAAAATAATTAAAAGTGATTAATGTAAATTAAACTGTTGCATTTAGGAACTAAATATTGTTTATATTCTTCCCTGTCCGTCATTCAACATTAAAGCTTTAAGGATCCTGATATTTTTCAGAAAAACTATCACTTTCAATTTCTACATGCTGACTCTCTTGGAATTACAGGTCCTCAGATTTTGACTCTGACATTGTAGCTTGAATTAGGTCTCCTCATTTTCTAAAGTAGAATTGCAACCCTATGTTATTTGTTTTTAAATAATCCATTGATAGTTTGAACTTTTGAAATCCTTTTGTTCTTTGGAAGTCTCAATTCTTCCTTAGGGCAGCACTATCTAACTTTTCACAAAAACCAGTTTCTTGTCTTCAGTCAATCCTTCCTGGACTTCCTCCACTTAGTTGTATTCTGAAAATATCTGGCTTTAAAGGGATGCACTAAGCTGTGTCATTGCTGTTGGATAATCTGTTTAAGACTATTTTATAAATGTGGCCATATCCCAGTACCAAATGAGACTATTATGGTAGATGAAATTGAGATTATGAATAAACTACCAAATTCCAGTATATCTAAATCTAGCCAAATGTCATAGGGTTGCTCAGATGCATTGCTGAAAGATGGAACCATCTGCTAACTATTTCTATTCTGTATTAAGACAGAAGCAGGCTATGTTTGCATGGCTTTGAGAGACTTTTCTAGTTTCAGTAAATGAAGAGTATGTTTTGTGAATATGGGAGAAATATTTAATCTCTGGAGGGTTGGCAGAGCTGTATTCAGTACTTTAAGAACTTTCTGGCAATATCTTTTATTCATGGGAAATTATTTTTAAGAATGCATGAAAGTACCAGATGACTGAAAAATTAAGATTATATTCAAAAGGAGATGAGGGAATGAACCTGGTAAGTATATGGTGAGGAGGACATCACTGATCATAGACTAGCAAATGAGAAAGCCATAAATTTGTCAAAAGAAGTCACATAAATATACAAGAGCAGGACATACAAGATACTTAAAACATTACCCATAAACTCTGATGAACACTTTTTTATTGTAAAGGACATAGGAGTTAGACTATTTGATAGGAACTAGAAAAGAGGAGGAAGAATATTAATCAAAGTAATTGCTTTAACTGCACCAGTATGATATGTTTATAATGGTGGATCCAGAGCAGAATTGATGTTAGAAATATTTGCACATAAAAATTCTTAAGAAAAACTGAGAAGACAGTCAAGAACTTTGAAGAATTTAATAAAACTTCTGGTATGTATTACAAATAGATGTGAGGGTTTAGATAAGTCCTTGCCTTTTGCCCAGGCCTCTGGAGCAGGCAGTAGCTTTATTGAGGTGTCCAGCACCCCAAAACCCATTTCATTAACAAGTTTTTTTAATAATGGCTGATTCCATTTATTATAGAATGAATTATTTCTTTAATAGACATAAAACTAACAGATATAAGACTTAAATTAATACTGCACAAATCTCTTTATTGTAAGCTCATTTTTTTTTGCTTTGTTTTAATGTAGAGATTGTTGAGAAATCATTCCAGTAAAAAATTCCATTGCCCAGGAACTGAATGGAAATGAAATTAAGACCACATTGAATTA
>PYHW01009979.1:10710646-10787383 GCA_013186435.1 Turdus rufiventris
GTGGGATTTCCCCACTGAGGAATGCCAGTGACTCATGATTTCTACCTGATGACTCTTCAGCTGCTCTTCAGTGATGAGATCTGCCAAGAGGTGCATTTGGCTTGGGGAAAATTAAACACTGAAACAGCTGTCCAAACCAGCCTGTGTCTTTTCTAAAGTGATGCATGTAAAGGCTGCCAGTTTAAGAGCAATTGATGAAATATCTTTACTTTTTTTAAGGAACTCAACTACAAGAAAATACAAAGAGAAAACAGGAAAAAGTTACATCTCCAGTCAATTATATGTGGGGGATTTTGACTCTTAGACCTATAAATGCTTCATGAGGTAGCTTAACTGCACCTATTTTGTTTTCAATTTGATATGATGCAATTACTTCTGGTAAAAAATCTTACAGTTTAAATATATTTTCTCAACATCTTTGCTAATTTATAGGCTGTAAAATGTGGTAAAGTGATTGTAGCTGATTTATCTCCCTCATGACAGCAGCAAGGAAATTTATTTTCCACCTTCACTCACATCAAACGTATGATTCTGTGTTGCCCTAAATGTAATTCCCTAGTTAAACAAGATGTGATAATAAGGCATTGCCTACATATAGTACCAAAGTTAAGTAAGACAAGAACATCTTCTTCAGACTGATTTTACTGTGTCAATTGAACCGTAACACTTCCTGTCTTGAGAAAATTATAGAGAGTTATAGAATGGTTATGATTAGAAGGAACTTTAAAGATCATCTAGTTCTATCCTCTCTGCCATGGGCAGTGACACCTTTCACTAGATCAGGTTGCCCAGAGCTCCATCCAAACTGGTCCTGAACACTTCCAGGGATGAGGCACCCATAACTTTTCTGGGCAATCTGTTCCTGTGAAGAACAGGTCCTTTGATTTTTTAAATTATTCTACTCACAATAACATGTTTGGAGATTACAAAAGTCCTTCACTAAGGCATTAGACTAAGTGTAGAGAATGAATGAAGGTTATTTAAAGAGAAAAATAATCAAATAACCATTTTGTTTCAGACAAAACTCCTATAAAATAACTTCAGGTCCCTCCAACATAACTGACATATTTTTTATACTCTGAGGCTCTCTGTTGTTACTAGAAAAATAGGACTCAAAGTTTAACAGCTTAAAGAAACAGGAAAGTACATCTCTTCTTTCATCTTACAAGCCTTGTAGAAGATTCCCTAGTGGTGATTTTATTCTGGCATTTTTGCTGTACACCAGGATTTATTCATATATTGGTCTAATATATTACATAAATGTGCTATCTTACCTGAATAATATATTCCACCTAGAAAATCTGAGGAAGACTTTCAGAAATTAATAAAAATCCTTGTAATAGAGCTTGCAAATATAGCTCCATACTCTGCCACATTGGGTTTAGTAACTTGGTTTTCATCTAAAACTTTTTAAATGAACTTTTAATGGTTTTAAGGTTTGCTACCTTTTCCTAAAAGCAAATGGTCTAAATTATTTAGAAAAACATTCTATGTATAATGTGTGGAAGCCTCTCTCTCTCTCTCTCTCTCTAGAACCATGTCAAATGTACATACTTGATTTTATACAATGTTATCCAGTTTTCACCGGCTACCAACTCAACAGTGAAATAAGAACTTGAGTGATGGAAACAGACAGAGGTACATAATAGTCACAACAGTAAAATTATGAAAAACAATTTTCAGTCTGCCATGGTTTGTTTTTATCTCCTTTTTTTTTTGGTCTTTGGTTTGCTTTTGATATTGTTTTTTGGGTTTGGTTTCTTATTTTGTTTGTGTTTTTGTTTTCTTTTTTATTTCAGGTTTTTTCTCTTCCTACTTCTGCAGATTCCCCTAAAGCTTAATGCTGCATACCTCCAATAAACAAGCAAGTATGCTGCCTAGATGGTATAACACTGAAGGCTATTATTTTGAGAGGCTGAACAAACAACTCTAAATATTTTTATAATTTCCAAGTATATTTACTAGTGACAGTTTGGAATAACAAGGTGGGAAAGTAGGAGGAAACAACTGTTTAAGCTTTATGATTTAGTTTTTATCTCTCATTATTCACCTCTTAATAATTCTTAATACACTAAATTAATTTTCTCTGAATAAAGTCTATTTTCTTCATTGTTCGTTCTTGGTATTTGGGGGATGATCTCTCCCTGTCTTGATCTCAACTTACAAGCTTTTTGTTATATCTTCTCTCCCCTGCCCAGGTGAGGAGTGGAGCAGTACAGTGGCTTTGGCGGGCACCTGACATCCATCCAAGGTTAACCCACCACACATGATTTTCTTGTACGTGCCACATGATGGTGCACTCCCAGTCTCAGCAGCAGCAAAGGTAGCACACTGTGGTGGTGACCTCTCCAGTGCTTTTTAAAGCAACCCTATCTTTTTCTAACTTTTCTCTTTCTCTTTCCCTCTTTTACTATTATATAAAAATAGATTTTTTTTTTTTGCATCAGTATTTAATCTTTTTTGCTTTTTTGTCTTGTCTTTTTATGGAAAAAAGTTTTTTTCCATATGAATGGAAAGCTCTTTCCATTTTATTCACAGAGACAGTTTTCTTTGCTCTTCTGTGTTTAAACTGGTTTGTAACAGAGGGCTGCTGTGTTTGTTAACCTCCAGCTAACTGGGACCTCTTCAGTCAGACAGAACTCCAGGCAAATTATTGACAGTGCTCACTGATCACTTCTGCCAGCTCTCTCAGTACCTCTGGGTGAATTTTATTCAGCCCCAGAGCCTTGTGTGTGCCTAAACAGTGCAGTGACCATCAGTGACCATTTCCCCTTGGATTATGGGGCCTTCATTCAGCTCTCTGTCTCTGTCTTCCAGGTCAGGGGCCAGGTACTCCAAGAATAGCTGATCTTACTATAAGAGACTGAGTCAAAGATGGCATCAAATACCTCAGCATTTTCCTCAGCTTTTTTCACTGGGTTTCCCTGTACATCTAATAAAGGATAGATATTCTCCTTAGCTCTCTTCTTGTTCATTTATTTACAGAAATTGCTTTTTTTTTTTTTTTTTTTTTTTAANAATTTTTACAATAGTAGTCAGATTAAATTCTAATTCTTTGGCCTTTCTAATTTTATACCTGCATAATTTTATGACAACTTTCCATTACTGCCTTTCCTTAGGTTCTTCCCAGGAAATGGTCAAACAAAGTAGACAACAACTTAAACGCCTTTAGCCCTTAATTTACTCTCTTACGCTTCCCACATTGCTCCACTGTTTCAAGGTAGAAAGAGAGGAGCACATTTACAGATGAAGAAGTAACAAGGGAGCCAAATATTCACTTGTCATTTGAATAATGAAGTGTGAATGAGAAAGAATGAACAGAGCTCACCTAATCCAGTATAAAAGACTTGTTTCCTCCTTTCTAGTACACAAACTATGTGACTGCACTCAGCAACCTTTTCCCTGACTTCTTCTCTACCTCAATGCCCTATCATACCCCTGTGACTTCTATTGAAACATAAGGAAAAATAGTTGGAATAGTTGGAAGCATCACCTAGACTAACATATATAAACTAGGACCAGTTAAACCAAGATACTTATGGATGTGTCCAGTTGATTTCTAAATTATGTCCAGAGATGGATGGAGATTCTACAACCTCTATGGCAGCCTTTAAGTGTATTTGATCATCCCTGTAGTAAAAATATTGCCCAAATAAACTGATTGCCCTTTTAAATAAAAAATGACTATATTTGTAGTGGATGAGGGAAGATAATGTAATTTATCTTAATTTTAGTAAGTCTTTAAAGTATCCCAAAATATTCCTATATCCAAGTTAAGACATTATAGTTTGAGTGGGTGGATAAGTACATGAATAAAAAAATTGTTTGGGAGGTCAGGATGAAAGGAGAGTGTTTACCCTAGCCAAGGGGTCTGGTGGTATTCCTTAAAGGTCCAGTTAAGAACCTCTCCAGTTTAATATCCATATCAGTGTTCTGGAGGAGCTGACAGACTGAATTCTCAGCAAATATGCAAATGACAATGTGTGAGTGAAAGAGCAGCCAATACTGCTGAGGGCAGTGCTGCCATCCAAAAGGAGGTGAAACACAATTACAGAAACTTTATTAAATTAATCAAGAGCGAATAGGATACCTTGCACCTGGAAAGGCACTCCTCTGGCTACAGTACAAGCTGGAGCTAGCAGCAGGGGAAGAAAGTTCTCTTGAAAAACCTCTGGGAGTTTCAGCATGCAGCAAGCTGATTACGAGTCATCAGTGTGCCCCACAGCAGAGGGCCAAAGGAATCCTGCCTTGAGTTAATCCAGGCAGCAAAATGAGGGGTTTCCTTTTTACTCAACACCTGTTAGACATCACCTAGAATGCTGCAGCCAGTTTAGAGACTTCCAGGGCAAGAAAGATGTTGATTAATAGACCTGAGGTCATTTATCCTAGAGAAAAAGGAAACTTTGCAGGGAGGATAGAATGCCAGTCATACAAACACCTGCAAAAATGGCCTCAACAAGACAGAGTCAAAAATTTTGCAGCAATATACGTCAGGAAGACAAGAAACAACAGCCAAAATTCATGAGTGACTCCACCTTTATAGACAAAGAAACTTTTCCCCAATGAGGACAGTTAGGAAGTAAAAGAGGTAAAAAGAAAAGTTACATAGTTTCCATTCCTTGAGGTTTGTAAGACCCAACTGTATGGATACCTGAGAAACTTTATCTAAAGCTTCTGATGTTCCTTCCAGCCCCAATTACTCTGTGATAATTCAATCTTGTGATTCTATGATGGAGAATTAACTATTTCAGTAGTCTGAAATTTTTCCTACCCAATCATAATATTCCTGACTGTGGTAACTGTAGTTTTCCATTATTGCACAGCAGTTAAGAAAAGTCTTAGCTTTAAGTTTTAAAAATTGACTAGAAAGAAGTACTGAGTTTTATATGTATATTTTAGTTCTGAGAACTTACAGTTTTGCTTCTATATCTAACATGAGTTGTATAGACTGAGCTTCTCAAGACAGACCATTTTCACAAAACCAGTTTCTTCCCCCCAGAATTTGTTGTTCTGTCCAAACACAAGTATTTCACAAAGGCAGTTTAAATGCCAGCACAATGCTGCCAGAAACCTGTTAGGTTTATTTAGTACTCAGAGAATCTCAGCACCCAGACTCTAGAAGTCAAGGTCTAAAGGTATTTGTAGACAGACAGCAAGTGTTATCAGGAGAGTAATACAAAGACTGTGATACTAGCTGGACATATATCTCCTTTTAAACTCTAAAAAAGCCTCTGAAATTTCAAAACCTGCTACAGAATGGAATTGTTTTCTTACTGACTTTCATGGACCTTTTTATGACTAGGAAGCAGAAGTGAAAATCTGCTGTCCTTTATGATTGACATTACTATATCACTTCAAACTGCTGCATGGACATCCTAGAATTCTTTGATATTGTTCATGTTGCACAACAGCATCAAATCATAGAATCATTTAGGTTAGAAAAACCCTTAAGGTCATCAAATCCAACAACAGATGTATTATCTCTTCAATCTCTAGTGTGTCAGCTAGGGAAAGATTTGTCTGATAGTACTCTTTTTTTAATCTTTCCTTTTGGATTTTCACCTTTTGTTCTTACTAAGAAAGCAATAGTTAAAAGCTCTGGAAAGAAGAAAATGCTTTATCATTAAGCATCATATTCTGCCAATTTCATATATGGAAAAGAAGATAATTTTGTTTTGTTTTCTTATAACCTAATCCTGGTATGTTAAAAAGTGAAAAAGAATAGATAAAAGAAGGCATGTAGCATATTACTTTCTGTTGCATCATATTTCTGCACTTCATAAGAGTAGGGTTCATATCTCTTGTATCTTTCTAAAATCTAAGTTTAGTTGGGAAAATAAAGCTATGTCAGGGGCATAACATCCCATATAGGCAGGTATCCAAGTCTTACCCTTAGAGGTAACAAGAACTATGATAAAGGACAGAGTAGCATGTAGCTGGCTATTTTTATTGTGGTATAATGAAACTATTAAAATTTTTAGAATGGAAAAATAGAATTAAAGCATGAAGACTAGAATTATGCTACTACACTAAAAGGGACATTAATTTTTTTAAGATTTTTTTAAATATGAGGCTACTAATTGTTCAAAGTTCTGTAGATGTCTATTAATATTATGGCATTTGTTACAGTGCTTTTTTCTATTATTTAAAAATGAAACATATGTTACTTCAGGCATTGGATACTCTTATTACTGTTACGGATCAATATATAACAAATATACTATAATTTGGAGCAATAAATACTTTATGAGTATCTTCCACTTGCAAAATTAGCTTAGCCACATAACAAAAAAACATGAGTAGGTATAAAAATTTACACATTGTTTATATATTTATTAGGCTATATGCAATATATATATATATATATATATATAACCTACATATTGCATATACTTCCTATGCTGTGTAGAGTAGCATACTAGTTATAAATCATATATTTATATAAGATATATTCACTACTGTATTTTGGCTTTCCATTAAAAAGAAGAAAGAAAATCTCACCATATCTGGCTTGATTTTAAATTAGATGTGTGCATGGATATATCTGGTTTATTATTTCTTATATAGCACTTATATACCCTATGTACACATAAATATACATCAACATATATAAATATATATTTGTCAGTGTCTTCTGAATCCTTAGGAATGATATGAGACATTCACCTTAACTGGCTCCTAAACTATCAGCTCTTAATTTTCCTTAATTGCTTTTGTCACTTTACATGATTCTCTGGTACCATGGCTGTGGTGAGGACAGTTGCCTGTTCTCATGAATTTTACCTGCAGTATTTACCAGAGAGAAATTGACAATTTATCTTAGCTCATTCACATGTGATATCAATTTCTTTATTGATTGGAAAGCTCTGTACACCAAGCCAATTATATTAATTTTGCTTTTTACTAATGACAAAATCCACCATAATTTTATTTCAAATTACAGGCATGATGGATGTGGTACAACCAGCCTTATTTAGATATGGTTAGAGATAATCTATATCACATTGACATGGGTTCAGCATACAGAGAAGATATATAATTCTACACTTAGAAATGTGAACATTTCTATGCCACAATGCAACTAGAGCATAAAATTCTGGAATTAACTAAAATTCTAGTTAATGTGGTTTTTTCCTTAGAATGCATGTATAATTCCTTTGTTGGAAGTTGCCTTCTCTTCAGCCTGTTTTGCTATTATTATTTTGCTATTGCTATTATTGTGTTGTCAGAATACTTTAGACAAAATGCATTTTGACATGATCAGCTTAGTCTGACTGCTTTAGCATGAATTGGTATTCAGCAAAGTATGGAACACTGACAAATATTCACTGGATAATTACTGTGATATATGTCTCAAACAACAATTTTTCATAAAATGATGAGACCTACATTTCAGAACTATTACTACACTTACTCCTAGTTCAGCAAATCAGGATATTATGTTGTCTTAGATTCAGAAACAAGAACATAATTAATGGGAACACAGCTACTTCACTGAAATATTTTTTGTGTAATCAAATGTTAATTTAATGTAGGTTCTGCATAATATAAAACATGAAAATTATTAAAAATTATTTTCCTGAGATATTAGTTATTGTACTTATTTTACTGCATAAGAACACCAAAGGATAAATAATTTTTTTATTGTCCTAACTGTCACTTAGGACATTAGTACATTGTTTCAGACAGTGTCCCACTGCCTGATCATTTTCTTCATCATCTACTAAGTTCAGAAATGACAAATGTTCTATTTGTTTAACAACTGGGATCATAAAAAGATTTTGGAAAATAAATATATAGAACATGAATTTTAAAACCTAATTGCATTCCTAAACATTGTATCATGTTTGCCTCATGTGAATACTCTCTTAGGTAAGAATAAATTATTTCATAGAGAAAGATGGGAAAGGAGGTGAATACATTTATTTGCTAACCAGTAATATGGATTACTAGAAAACCAACCTAGTGCATATTTCTCCATCAAAATTAAAGCACAGAAACACATAGAAATGAAAGGAAAGTTGGGGATTTTGAGAGATGCTACATAGATTTTCTGATGTACCATGAAAGGCTATGAAGACTACAAGCAATGTATATTAGAGGAGCTCTGGAACTTGGTGTCTGAATTTACCATTGCTTAAGTAGTCATCCAGGCTCTTCATATATCAATCCCCACTGAAAACCTGAAATGATAAAATATTTTCGTAAATTAATCTAACAAAAACTGTGGAGCTTTAATATAACAAATTATATAAGGCATATTTTTCTCCAAAACTCTGATAATCCTATAAATAAAGATGCTGTAGCTCTCCATTTGTAGCTATTAAACCATTTCCTTGACAAGTACAGCTTGTTCTACTTTTGTCAAAGAATTCCTCCAGATTAAGATGTCTCCATATCAATGGCAGTCCTGTTTCACAAAAGAAAGTAAAATATTAGAGTTTAAGCTTAATTTTTATCATGCTTCTGAGAAGTTCTACCAGAACTGCTATTTTACTGAGCGTAGTTGAAATGTGGTTTCTGGCTTCCTGAAACAAACCACATCATAGTGGAATCTAACAGCATGTACTGGACAAGATGGGCCATGACATGCAGATTATGTACAATAGAAGGGCTCAGTGTTAGAGAATCTTCAAGACAATTTAAAAACTCAGTCCATAATATTGCACAAGCTGTCTTAATCTTGAGAAGACTCAGAGTTGCATGACAATTTCTATTTATGCACATTTTATCTGTGTACTCTATTTGCTTGAATAATGTAGCCAAAGTGGTATCTTCTATTCAGCTACCTTCCAAATGAAAAACAAGACAATGAGTAGATGTGCTAACAACCTCCAGTGAAGCAACCAAAACTTGGAATTCTATCTGCCACAGTGAAAACTGATCACACTGCTACTAGAAAATCAAGCAGTTCACAAATAATTTATAAGTCAAACATGTCAGGAACTACAGAAAAAAAAAAAAAACCCCTCCACCCCCCCCAAAAAAAAAAAAAAAAAAAAAAAAAAAAAAAAAAAAAAAAAAAAAAAAAAAAAAAAAAAAAACCCAAAAAAAAAAAAAAAAAAAAAAGGAAAAAAGAAAAAATTAAAAAAAACCCCACAAAAATTCACAAAAAAACAAACAAATAGACAAAACAAAAGCAAACAAACTAACCAAACCCCAAATCCATTCTATCATGAATAGGGCATTTTGTATAACAATGAAGTCAGTATAATCCTTGAAAAGTGCAAACTAGGTATATTAGCCAAGCTAATTAACATTATTGTGGAATTAATTTGATACAAGTTTTATTTACTTTTATATGCTGAAACATATAATCTATTTTAAAAAATGAAGAGCTTAACTTCATATTCCAGTTTGGTTACTTTGAAACAGGACTTTTTTTGTTGTTTTGCAGAGTGAACCAATTTGCTCTAGAACACCACGTACACCTCCTCAGAAACATAATCTTCATGTTTTCCACTGAATCCATGCTTCTTTCTCTAGTGTATTTTACAACACAATTTTCAGAAGTTTCAACATGGACCTGAATTGGTATTTTTAATTTATATAGAGCATCAAATTAACAAATGAATTTTAGAGTATTCCACCATGCCCAGTTGTTCTATGGCAAGCATTTCAGACCAGGATTTGCCATCCACTTTCCATGCTTGTAAGTAAAAGGGGTCATTAAAAAAGAGTTTCAATAGTATAGTAATATAATTACCATCCCTCCTTCCAGTTCAATGCTATTAAAAGAATCACTGGGGGTTTTTAATGTCAGAAAATATTGTACGCAATGCTACTACCTGCTAATATGTCCTGCACATATCTAGCAAAATAATATACAAAGTCTATCTACAATCTTGAGGAATGATAAAGTTTTCTACATTACTTTTTTCTTTTAATTTTTTTGTCTGTGCTTTCCACTGGGTTGACAATGGTAGGCCTATTTTTCTGTAAAACTGCTTCTTCAAGTAAAACCAAACATTAATTTTAGCAAATAAATAGCTTTAAACACTGTGCTCATAGATTACTTCTGAAAGTAATGTAAATCTTACTTCACCTGAAATTTGCAGAAAGATTCAGAAAAAATAATGTCATTTTAAGAACCCATAAGAATAACAAATTTGAAATCTTAATTTGGTTATTTTCTCATCTTCCCAACTTTAATAAGTTTAAAGCTCATCTTCCAAAGAAGACACGTGGTTAAAAAAAGCAATTGTCCAGTTTTATTTTGTTTACATTGCACTGAAAATTTACATCATACTTTTACAAATCCTTTTTCATAAAAATATACTTCTTTACAAAAGTGTATGCATTAATATAAGAGGAGTAGCCAGTTGCAGAAGAAACATTTTTAACGATCTCAAATGTATTAACCTTAACATTAATGAATGAATAATAGTTATTGCAGTCATTTGAATAAACAAGAATAAATAACAACCAATGATATAAAATATAAAACAGCATCCTTTTAGTAGAATACAGTTTGACAGAGTTGTATGAATAGTCAAAACAAAGTGTTGTAAAATGATTTATAAGAAATTCATCAAACATTATAGAAATCCAAGCAGCAATCCTGGGTACAATGATTTTTGGTAGGCACTCTCTATTACGGTAATAAAAGGTTATTTTCACAGAATTATTAATGTCTGAAAGGGACAATAACAGATAATTCACACTGGCTAACACACAGCATTTGTGAGTCATGCTATGAATGGAAGACAATGACCTATACCAAATAAATTACTGAGTTCCCGCTGAATAATTGTGATACGAAATAACTTTAAAAATAAAAATTGCATGTCCTTAGAAGTGATTCTGGAATGTCTAAAACTTGTATTTGAGGGCTGTGGAATCTGAATTGTCCCTAAAATGAATGGATTGTCCCTAATAAAATCATGGCTTTATATATATATATGTGTATATATTGATTTTTTTTTCATTGCACTATGGTAATATATTCAATTTTAAATGAGCTGTAAGGTTTTGTTTCCATAAAGTACGGAATATATAGATAAAATAGATGTGAAAATACAGTATTTCCAAATTATACCTTCCTATTGTCTTGAAGATCTGATCCAAAGTTCATTGAAGTCTCTTAGAATCCATCAATTTCAATGGGATAGCATCATGCTTTGTGCATGCATATTGTTGAAATGCTGAAGGAATAAACAGGTAGGTTATGGCCTAGTTTTAAGTAACATGAACTGAAAAATGGACTCTACTTTTGATATAGGGATTTCATTACTAATATTACTGTAAACTGCACTTTTTAATAGGAAATATTTTTAATAGGAAATGGGAAATTATGTTTTAATTTTTGAAACAAATGTAAGATGGTCACTTCTGAATGTTCTTCAACACTAAAGGAACATAATCACATACAAAGCTCAATTTATATTAGATTCTTCATTGTAAAATTCGTCTAGATGTAGGATTGACAAAAAAAATATATAAACATTACAATTTGTGGATATTGTTAATAGAAACAGAGAAAACAAAATTGACTTGGAACATGACAATGAAGCAAGATGTAAAGCAGGGAAGAAATCTCATTTTATAAGGACATTAAATTTATTATTTTTTTTCTGTGATATGAAAAGACTAACTTTTACTTTCTGATTTCTAAATACTACATTCTGGACTCAGAAACTCAAGTGATCTGAGAAAAATAAAATACTTAAAGGACTGAAAAAGGAAATAAAATGGATGAAAACTCATGAGAAAGATGTAGCATATGACTGTTAAAGAGAAATCACTGACCTATTGTCTCCTGTAAGTATAGCTTTTATTTTCTACCTATATCTTTTTTTTTTTTTTTTAAACCCAGTCCCTCTATTATAGTTTTTATAAAGCACAGAATACTGATAGTGGATGCTCCTCCAATATATGCAAATATGTTTTATGTTTTAGAATAACCTCCTTTTTTAAAAAAGCAAATAAACTGTGAGTAGCACTCATGGAGTGCAGCAAAATTTTTTAAAACTCTCCGTGGCATACACAAAGAAGAATTCTGATCCAGTTTATGAAAAACAAAATTAAAAAAAAAAAAAAAACTACAACCCAGACTTTCCTATCATCCTCAGGAAAAGGTGACCCACTAAGTCCTGAAAAGTGTGCTTTAATTTTTTTTTTCTTTTCTTTTTTTTTTCTTAAATCAGTGAACTGTGTGTGCACTGTGTTGTGTGTCAATTTCCATACTGAAGACAAATCATTACCACATTATACCATTGTGCAAACAGTGTTCAAGTTGGGGTCAAATCGTACTGCTTTCCCTTCCACTGACTTTGCATTTGTGTCATACATGGGGTTTTCAAAAGCAGCTTGTCCATTATTATTTTCATGTACGGAGCATCCTGTGTACTGTGTTTTAGGTGCAGTCCTGTAAAAGAAAGACAGAACATTAGTAACTGCAGTTTTCCTCACTGACTTAATATGGTTTAGGAATCAGAATTTAGCTTCCAATTCCAATTCTAGGATCTAAATATGACATCTTGATTTTTTTTACAACATTTATGCTAAGAATTAGTACTGTCTTTATTGGAGTTTAACGACTTTATGAATCCCTGAAAATTGCATTCACTTAGAAACTTAGTTAAAAACCTTAGAAAAGGCTATCCGTTGTTATTGTATCCATTATCCAAATTGTTATCCATTCCACTTGGATAATCACATTATAAAGAGAACAACAACATCTTGTAAAGACACAGTAATTGCCAGTTGGATGACTGAGGGCTTTTTTTCCCCCCTTTGGAGACTCAGCAATTTTACCAAGAATAAGTTTATAGCTGAAATGACCTCTTTTTCACTAAATAACTCAAAATATCAGCAATCAAACCCTTAAAAGCTTTTGATCTATATTGCTATACAAAATGCATACTATATTGTAAGTCATCAATATAAAAAGCCAAGACAAGTGCTTACAGCATACAGTTAATAGCAAATACATAAAAAATTACACGGGCAATTTTTCATATGCTGGAGCAGTTAAAAACAAGTAGTACTAATTAAAAATGATGGTGCATGTTTTAAACTAATGTTATCCTGTAATGTATATTACTAGTATTATTGCCAGACTATCGGATATAAATCACCATTTTGACAGTTAGTATTCAATTAATTGTCTTGGCAATAAAGTGATTAAGGTTTCTTGAGTCATCAAATGCTTTAAAGCTGCAGGAGAAGCTAACTGTATCCAAAGAATTAATACTAGTCTCAATGAAAACTGTTGAACTTAGACTGATGAAACTGAAAAGACTGGTGGCTATTTAATGGGATTGCATATGAACTAATAATTTCGGATGCAGATACAGTTTCACAATGAAATACCATGATGACATAATGTTTGCATATACTTTTATGCAAATAAACTGGTCAGGCATTAAGAAAAATTACATACTCAGGGTGTTACTCGATTCTGTTACATGAGAAAAAAATAAAGCAATTAATTGTAAATACACACAAAATTTATTAATTATATTATTCAGCATATGCCAATAATTTACAGCATCTACTTTATCATGAAGAGACAAATTTATAAAATTTTAAATAGGTAGGAATGAAAGTACAATGCCGTATTATAAACTCGTCCCTTATTTATTATACCAGATCTTATTTATTATACTAGATCTAGGAAGAACTGTCTACATGCATATTTTGCAAAGTCTCTGTTGTCTTAAAGAAAACTTTATTTACACTAGCAAAAACTAAAGACAAAAATAATAACAAACACTTAGAGAAATAGAGGAATTCTGTATATATGATTCGTACTTACCTTTGTTTATAAAGATAAAAGCCAAAACCAGCAAATATAAGGGCAAAGAAAGGCACAAGGATAGCAATGGCCACTGAACTACTATTTGTACCATGTGGTTGATTAGAAGAATTTGAACCCTCAGACATATTAAGACCTAAAAAAAAAAAAGAAAAAGCGAGTAATATACTTGTCTGTTATCAGCAGCACTCCATAATCTTTAGAATTCAATAACCCCTTGTAACTGGGTCAACATCGTATGTTCTGCTGCATACATACAGCTGTATGCTGAAGCCAACTGGAATTTTAATATATACCATATTCTGATTAATATGAGGATGCCACATATTGGCAGAACAGCACACATACTCTGGTACAGTAAATATCTTACAGCATAATTCTGCATGGGATTAAACTTTTGTATGTAACGGAAACACATTACTGTACTGTGATATGAAAAGTCAAATTTATAATAATGCATATGTCAGATTGATTATATTATTGGTTTTATTTGTATATTTCCTAAATTAATAAATGCTACATATATAAAATCCAAGCATACTGTCAAGGAAAAGGTTAATCAACTGAAAAGGCCAATTCAAAACTCATTGCTTCCACAGGTCCTGCTATTGATACACAGAGTGAAAAAGATAGGAACAATTTTGAGTAGCTAAAGCCAGATATTGATGAAAAAATAGAAATATGACCTCCTGCATGGTTGAAGAATACTTTATCTACATTATCTACACAGAAAAGTTGTAAGCCCTTTTAAATGTGAAGAAAGATTATAACAATGACCCAGACATTATGAAATAAATTCTTTATAGAAAGTGTGTTTGGGATTGGAATGGGCTGCCCAAGGAAGTGGTGGAGTCACTGACCCTAGAGGTGCTTAAAGAAAGATGCCATGTGGCACTCAGTGCCATGGCTAAGTTGATAAAGTGATATTAGGTCATTGGTTGGACTTGATGATCTCCGAGGTCTTTTCCAAATGAGTTGATTCTGTGATTCTCTAATGCATCTTCAAAGTTACATAATTTTCCAGATTTCAAGTGCCTCTTTTATAAATTGCTTAGGTCTTAATGTTTTCTGACTTTCTTGATCATATAAGACAATACACAGAAAATTTAAAAAAACCAACCAAACAACCAAAAAATAAATAAAAAAACCCAACACAAAATAGACCCCAAACAACCATCCATGACTGAGACTCAACCAACCAACCATGTGAAGAAAATTGTGTGGGGGCAACAATCAAAATATTTTATTTCAGAGAAGCTAATTTTGAGGTTGTGTGCATGAAATAACAAAGTGGTAAGCGTGCTAAACAAAATCTGTTCAAAGATTGTGAATCTCATTGCAGCGATATTATTGACAATATTAGTCACAATTAAATCTTACAGGATTTAACTCTGAATCATTCTTTTCCTCAAAATTATATCCAAATAAAATATACCTTCAATATGTTACAGAAGAGAAACATAAACATATCATCCAAAAATTAACTGAAGAATATATATTTTTTGCAATAATCTATCAAAACAATTTTCCAAGGAAGTCTTCCGTTTTAATTTTTCCTAGATGACTTTTAAATATTTTTACGAAGTTAATAAAAGGAAATAACTTCTTATATTTATTTTAAAAAAAGTTTTGATAAAGACATTTCTAAAAAATTCTTGCAAAGTATGTAATTTGCATATGAAATTACAGTGAAAAGCAAGATCAGTATATTTTAATGTGACTTGGAACTGTGAAAAGAGAAAGATTTGACTTTATATTCCTTCCTTCCAAGAATTAAAGAATCTCCTGATTTTACAGACAAAAATATTAGAATGGACAATACTTTGTTGCTGAAAGAACATAATTTTCCACCCACATACAGGAATTTTATCTGAAGGTAAGAACTCAATATAAATAGCCATTATATTAGTGAAAAAGAAGTCCTCTTCTAAGGCATTCCCAACAGTATTTTATCATTTAAAATTCAGTATAAACTAATTTCAAAAGCTCATGGAAGGAGAAATATAACCGTTCTTAAGACAACATTAGAAAATAAAATTAAATTATTTTTCTTAAATAGCACAACTAGAACCTTTTCACCAGAGTTCTGTTACCAAAGTTTTCTTATTAAGAAGCAAGAAGTTAATTTTTAGGAAATAAACACTTATCAAGTAAGACTTTTTTTTTTCTTAAAAGTAATATAAGTATTTACCTGCAAATATTTAGCAGTTTCCCTCTTCTAACAAACGTTTAGGTAAAATGTGTTTCAGCAGCATAAGCAAAAAATTAGTTTATCAGAGCATTCTACAACATGGGTTTTCTAGACAGCTATTAATATATGAAACTAAACACATTTTATACATAATTGGATAAACAAATTGCTCAAAATACTACAGATTAATATATATATTAAGCAGTAGATTGCAAGTCATCTATAGCTCTTTACAACTTGTTTGTAACTACCACTTAAATGACAGTTTAAAGATATTAATATCTCAATATTGTATAAAATGTAAATTCTGTTAACATCCTGCAGATACCCTCATACTACTGGATATAATAAAACTGAATATGGAAAAATGAACTAGCAAATAATTAGAATTTGTTGAATACCTATTCTTTGAAGCCCAAATTGTCCATAATCTTTACCCTGGATGAATCCTTGAAAAACATATGTTGCTCCATCAGGTTCAGCAGAAACCTGTAAACAAAAACACTTTGAATTAAACGGGGAAAAGGTTGTTGCAAGTCACATGTATCTATTTGAAAGGGAGCTATTCTATTCTATATCCTAATACACTTGACTGGTAGCTGTTATTTCCCATTATAAACACCCTCTTTTTCAGGGAAAAGACAGGACTGTTATAGACAGAACTTAAGACATGATGTTTTATGGTCACATATAACACCTTATACTACCTTTAACTGTATTTTTTAAAACCACTAAGACCTAGAGTTTCTGGTAGTTCAAACGTCAGTATTTCTAAGCTCTTATGTACTTCATAATTTTCTATATTGTTTAGGAAGTAGATTGAAAAAGTTATGTTGCAAATACTCCTAAGGATGAAAGTATTGAGGTTTTAATAACTAGTTTTAAACTAAATAAAAATTATTTCAAATTGATTGAAAGTTTTTTTGAGTTTTCCCAGTGCCTATGTCAATAAGGACTTAATTATACAGCCGTGGACCAGAAGAATATTGACTAAGGCTTTGGTACAAGAGCAAAATATGTAAGTATGAACTAAAAGGCTTGTGGGAGGGAGGGGATGGTTGTGACCCTATGATTATCACTCTCATTACATTAAGTACTGCCTAAAGTAAAGTAATGTACGCAACTTGACAGACACTTGCTTCTAAGAATAGTTATTAGGTTCAAACTCAGTGTTTTCTATGTAGGTTCCTTCAAGCTTTTCCCTTAAGCTTCCCTTTCGCAAGACACAGTATATCTTCAGCAGTGACCTGAAGCTATGTTTTCACTGAAGACCGGGTGCCTTTCTTATGTGAATTTTTTTCTTCAGGCTAAAGCAGCCTCTTTTTGCTATTCCCAGACTCAGAGAAAAAAAAAGATCAAGTAAGACCAGTATGTAAATAGCATATGGAATTTAGGAAGTATGCTGTCTACTTTTGCATATTTAGAAATCTGAAAGTAAATTCTTTGCTTTTGCTACCTCAGGAGCATGTTAGTGAAGCCTAAAGTTTGTACAAGACAATAGAGTTTAGCCTTTTTACTAGTACATTTATTGATTAATGAGTTTGGTTTAAGGTTGTCATTCTCCATATTTAAAAAAAAGTATTGTTCAACCAGTGCCCAGTGCCACTTGTTATAAAAATATAAATTTTTGTGAACAGTTCAATGTACACATGGCATGTGCACACACAGTGGTGTCCCTGAAGTGCTTAACCAATAGGTGAGACATAAGAAAACAGACAAATTTCTTTAAAAATCATATGGTGTAGTAAGGATGTATGAGTGTTTATCCTCATCCAAATAATTTTAGGCTCTGTATTTTCTAAAAAATCAACATTTTTTTCTCTATCTATTCTTGGAAGGCGTCTCCTTTTCATGGTTTAATCACATTCCCAGAAACCTGAAGTATTTAACCCTCTCCTTTACCTCTTCTCATCTCAGTTATGTACTCTCTTCCTCTCTGAATAAACTCAGACCCAGAACTCCAAAGGGTCTAATTCTAAATTGAAGTAATCTATTTTGATTTCCACACACATGACAGTTAATCCTTTTCAAGGTATTTCTAAAAAATGACCAAAATTAAAACATGTATGCTAATATAATGATCAAAATTGTTATTGCATTAATAGAATATAATATTACTACAAAATGGTTTTATATTTAATTATGATAAAATTTCCAAATATATTGGAATAGAGACCTAAGAGAAAGGCTTCTGTACTAACTCACATTATAATTTTCCCTACACTCTATGTCTGTTCCCATATTTTCCCTCAGACTAGTCTCCTGCATTTTACAAGAAAATTTTCATGTAATTTAATAAATCAGCCTTGCTAAAAAGATTCCATTTGATATGTCTGAGAGGGATTTTTTTTTGTATTATTGAAATCATGTTGTTTTTCACATCCAAAAAATCCTTTTGTAGCAGAAGTATACTCACAAAACCATCCATAGCCCATTTTTCCTCTTTCAACTTGCTTGCAGATGTATGGGAGGGTGCTTTAATGAGATATATGTGGAGCATTAGCCGAGCTTCCTGGCTTTTATACACTCCTGTAGAATATAGTTTTAAAAATTCATATTTGTGTTGACTAGAAAAATAATGTCATCTTTGAGAATAAATACATCATCTTTTTTCTTAAAGAGGAAAAGCAGGAAGAATAGATACCAATTGTCAATGCTGTTTGTTTAGAAAGATGCACTCTATTTTGAAATTATTTCAATAATCATAAGATATCAAGAGAAACAGTTTTTAGCTTAGCCTGTAGAGAGAAGGGAAACCCCATACACACTGCTGGTACTTCAAGCCTTACTTAGAACACTGATAGCAATCTGATTTGAAATGGAAAATATTGTTCTGAATCAGGAAGAGTGTATTTACTTTCAATATATATAATTTAGCCATTACATAGAAAACGTGACAATAGGAACATCCACACGCAAATTCTATTCCAAAATAGCTGCTGCCAAATTAAAAAAAAAAAAAAGGAAAATATTTTTTTATTATTGGATTGTTCTTCGTCAGTTAGTATGATCAGTTATGAAACAGTTTCTTGCATGTAATGAGAAGACTTGTATGCAACCTTATTTAATTTTTAGACATAATTATTGACTCATTCTTGTTCCTGCAGAATAATTACTTGGAACCCAAATATCATTATTTTTTAATTTGGAAATGAAAATAAAATACCACAATGTTTAGTGATTTCATCTTCCATTGACAATGATCCTGAATTCCTGTTTATTGTGTACATGCCTAAATTGAAAAAAACCAAAAGTCTTCTCCACATTAAGGATTGGTGACTGCCCTATAGGAGGTATCATTACATATAAATTATCTCTGAGCTAATGAGAAGACTTACTTTTGTGTTAACACTGCACTGAACTCAAATGAATGAGCCTTGTCAAGATTTGTTTATTCTATGTATAATTACAGCAAGTACAGGTGTCAAAATAGAAATAAGTCAAATAAATGCATCAAATGATGGAATGCAAAACAGTAAATTATGCAGGAGAAGGGAACTACTTTTCATTTGAGAAAACTACTAACTGAGCATAGGTGAATTCAGCTTTCTAGCATGTAAATGTATTTTTAATTCATCCCTACTTGCCTGGTCCTAAGGTACCCTTTCAGTGTATAAGATCTCAGTGTTCTATCTGTAGAACAGGGAAATAAAAAAAAAAAAACTGCTAGATGGCATGTGTAATGCCTGTATGTAGAGTGGAAAAGGGCATTTGGAAGCACATTTGTCTAATAGAAGGAACCCTTTATTTGGAGGAGTGTTTTGAGTGAGAAAATACAGATGTTTACTTTTTCTAATTCGAAAAATACAAAATACTACATCTGTTCCTGATATTGTAACAGAAATTAAATGGATGAGATTAACAGAAAAAAATTAACACACAGCCAAGAAAAACATGATTATCAGGCAGAAAACATTCAGTCCACTCTCAAGCATGATTCTTCAAAGGACACCTACAAAATAACAGAAAAACCAAGTGATAAAAATTCACCACTCTACTCAATACTGGGAAATAAAATCTCAGCAGAAACACAGATTCTGTGGCTCATTGCATCCCTCCTGAACACCCCTCTTGGCAATCAGATCAGGGCCAGTCAAATAGGTTTATTAAAGGCAGATCTTGCTTGACTACTCTGGGCTCCTTCTTTGGTAAGGTGATATAGCGGATGAAAGAAAAGCTGTGGGTGTGGTCTCACTATTCTTTAGTAAAGTCTTTGAAGCCATTTCCAACAGAATCCTGCTAGAGAAACTGACTGTTCATGGTTTGGACAGGTGGACTCTTCACTGAGTGAAAAACTGACAGGCTGGATGAGCTCAGAAATTTGTGTTGACTAGTGCTACATTCAGTTGGTGGCCAGTCACAACTGGTGTTCCCCAGAGCTCACACTGTGTCCAGTCCTGTTTAGTATCTTTATCAACAGTCTGGATAAGGTACCCTCAGTCAGTTGGCAGATGACACCAAGTTGGGCAGGAGTGTTCCTGTGCTGGAGGGTAGGAAGGCTCTGTGGAGGGGTCAGTTTGGATCAATGGGCTGCACTTGGGCTTGGGAGGCCCTGGGTGTGCTTGTCATGACTGAACACGGTCCTTCAGTGCACTCAGGTGGCCAAGAAGGCCAATGGCATCCTGGCTTGTATAATAACTAGGGTGGGCAGCAGCTTTAGGGCAGTGATCATCTCCCATATTTGGCACTAGTGAAGCCACATCTTAAATCCTGCATTCAATTTTGGGCCTCTCATTGCAAGGGTGACATGGAAATGCTGGAGCATGTCCAGAGAAGGGCAATGGAGCTAGAGAAGAATCTGGAGCACAAGTCTTATGAGAAGAGTCTGAGAAAACTTGGGTTGTTTAGTCTGGAATAAAGGAGACTGAAGGGAGACTACATCATCTCTTCAATCACCTGAAAAGAAGTTGAAGCAAGGTGCCTTTCTGTTCTTTTCTCAAGCAGCAAGTGTTCAAATGAAAGGAAATGGCTTCAAGTTGAGCCAGGAGAAGTTTAGATTGGATCTTATGAAAAAATTTATGACTGAAAGGGCTGTCTGGCATTGGAGCAGGCTGTCCAGGGAAGTGGTGGAGTCACCATCTCTGGAGATATTTAAAAGATGTGTATATGAGGCACTTCCAGAGACATGGTTCAGTGGTGGATTTGACAGTATTAGGTTAACTTGGTTATCTTAGAAGTCTTTTTAGACCTAAACAATTCTATGATTCCAACTTTTTCTTTTTTCTTAATTAGAAAATCTAACAAGTGTCAGCTTTAATTTCTTTCCATGTTCATTAGGTATCTCTGACTTTCCACATCAACATTTTTCAATCTCATCCCATTTATTATTTGTCATTAGGCTACTGTGAGGAAATTTTATAATTCAGAAAATATCAGGAACAGTACCTGAAATTTATTTAAAGTGTTTAGAAGAGAAACATGATAATTAATATTACTCTTCCACTCCTTATTTCCTATTAACTCCAAATAAAGTAAAAATCTGGAAAAGTAAAAGAAAAAAAAAAACACAAGGGGAAGGAAAGTGGAAAAATCCTTACGTTTAAAAAGGAACTGAAATGCAATGAAAATTTCTTTGATAAGATGATAAAATTTAAGTTATGCAGAAAGTTACAGGAAACCAATGTATGTAAGACAGAAAATTGAAAGAAAAAAAAGGAAATTTGCTTTCCTTAGCCCATACCTGATAGCAGCAATTCCATATTGCTGTTTGTAAGTGTTGCATTTACTCTTCCTGAAGTTGCATTGAAACTGGTGACTGTCAAAGTCATGGGTTGCTTCTTGCTTTTGTAATTGTAAGATCCTTTCCATATATAATTTTGGGCAAATACGTCATCAGGAACTATACAGACAGAAACATGTTTCAATACATTTTGATAGTCAGTATTTAAAAAGTCAAATAACCAACAAAATGTATGATAAATATTAGCATTTTCTCTCCTTTAATCTTTATAAATCTACTAGGCATAATTTTCAGATATAAAACATAGAAACCTGGCATGAACTTTTATGAAAAATGTATTTGCACTGAAAACCACAACCTCAACTACATCTTCACTTGCTTTTTTCCTAAAATATGGACCTGTCCCAGAGTTAACAGTTTCACAAATTCTAAATGCTTTAGCCAGAAGATCATATTTCACTCACTGTAGAATATTTTCTATGCCAGCACATACAGCTAGGGACAAATGGCTAGCTTTGAATTTTGCAGAAATTAGTATCTATTTAGATATCAAAATTTTTATAATAATTTTCTTCAAATGACATGAAATATTATAAGCATTTTCTTTATTAACTTTAAGATTAGTCAATTTTTCTAATTAAAAATATACAAGAAATTTTGTCTTGTCTTCAAATGCTTAAAAACATTATGGGCTTCACCAGGAGAAAAACAAATTAAGTCTCTAATTTAAAATTTAAAACAGATTATAGTCTGCCAGGGAATAAATGCACTAGATTTATACACTCACATTTAATACTTATCATTAGCAAAGTGAAAAATTCTTAATTTAAGTAATGTTATTTCAGCAACAAAAAACCTGCACCAAAACAACAAAAAGCTACCTTTGATGTAAAAACGAATACATGCAAATCTTTAAAATTTTAACATGAAGTACCTTTCAAATAATTAAATTAAAAGTGATTTAGGATGGGCTTGTTACACTTCCAAAGTAATGTATCAGAGCTATCCCTACAAAAATCACTATTTAAAATCAGAACTTTCACATTATTTGAAGTAATTCACACTGAACTTAAAGCTCTGTGTTCATGTGTGCATTGACACCTCATGTCAGATTAGCAGAGAAGAATGTTTGCTCTTTTCTCTCTCAAGATACCCCTAAACCCAAGACTGGGCACACTGGAATAACCACAATTTTCCTTCATCATTTATTTTATGCAACACAAAGACAGGTCTTTGCCATGAAGGGTGAAGGAGCTTTCCGAGTTTTTCTGTCTCTCTACTATGTATACTATATATATTTGTGCATGTTTCTTGAAAAAACATGTAAATACTGGACATGCAAGCAAGGAAATTGCATGGTGGAAATGTTCTGATGTTGATTTCTAACCTGCCTGAAATATATTTTCCTACTTTGAGGAAAACTGATCTTTATGTGCTATATTGGCAGTTAATTGGGATTGCACAAAATGAATGAAAATTTTCTGAATTATTAACTTGATGTCACCACTCAGCAGCATATCATTGAAAAATACTGCTTTTATCTAGTACACAAAAATGTTAAAAAAAAAGCCCCCAATCCCCATATGCTAAAGTACTACCTTTAAATTGTATTCATTATCAGTAGAAATTAAATAGATTTATTATAGTCAAAGATTAATTTTAGTTAAGCAGACTGCTCTTTTCAAAAAATCTCTTAAGTGGACAGAGAGCTTCTCTTGTCAGGACATCCAAATATGGTCTGCAGCAAATCTGTTAAAACTGGAGACTTTAGCCAGAATTCAAGAGATTATCTTGTCTCAGCTAAAATTAGCTTTTTCTTCTAAAGGCTAAATGCAAGGCTGATACTAAGTATTTAGGTATAGCAATCTAAATTAGCGATACGTAAAAAGGTGCAGGACTGAAGAAAACTGCAAAACATCTTTATATTTCAAGGTGAGTAGTACAGTTTCTAAAGAGGTAAATTGCATAGTAGCTTATGTGTAAGGAACACAGTGATTTCAGTGAAACGAGTACAACTCTCATTACAAAACTGAAATTGTATATAGATATAAATTATACCATATGGTTGATGGACTTCAAAATTAGGGAATAATTTAATTATCTTTTCCCCTTTGTTAATCTAGTGCCTAATATCCCTTATACATTCTAAACCACTTAGTCCAGTCTCAATAAACTGATCCTCTTTTTTTTTTTTTTTTTTTTTTTTTTTNTACAGAAATGGTTTATAATGATATGAACCTTGGAGTACCTACCACTTAATTTGGGACTTGGTGTTCCCAATGCTGGTCTGGGATCCTTCACTAATATTTTGGAACCAGCTAAAGAAAGAATAAAAGATATAAAGATAAATCAAAAGCAAAAGAAACAAAGAAAATAATTTCCATCATGGAATTTATTTGTTAAAAAGCATATAGGATGGTGTTTAAAACTCAAATACAAATTATATTTCAGTTGGCATCAAACCTTAGTATCACAGGAGCACTTGAACACAAATTTCTTCTGTTCCTCCATATTCTCTTAAATCAGGCACCTGGATGCTATTGAGTAATTTTTAGCAGTCAAACAATGCAGAGTTTTGCTTCAGAAGCCATGTTTCAAAATTTACAGTCCTGGACAACGCACCTAATATGTAAGATACCTTCTAATAAAGCATCTAATCCTGGCTATGTCACTTGGATTAGGAGCAGTGAACAGCGCATTGACTACAATAAAACCAAAAAGTGAAGACACACATAACAAAAGGAGTTTGGAATCGTTTCTCTCCAGGACTTAACTATCAACAGTACTGAGTGAGACATCTTGTGTTCAACACTGACAACCCATAGGTGCTGCCTTAATCTCTTAATATTGAAGGAGAAGGTCCCTGATTGTTTAAAGGAAAGTAAGAGAAAGAAACAAACAAAAGAGGCTGTCCACAGTATCTCCAACTGCTTGGGTGATATGAGAACTGGAAGTTGGATAATGTAATTTCTTCTGTGCTCAGTGCAGGAACTCTCCCACCACTGAAGATGATAAACTAAATGCACAAGGACATTATCATTTCCTGGAGATGAAGCTGTTTTATTTTGAAGAGGCTGATTTGGATACACTGGAACATAACAAAGGCAAATAATTCTGTCTCCTAATATAAAATACTCTCATGCAGCACCAGACCCAACTCCTTGTTCCAACTGTGATTTCAGTGTTTTGCATTTTGGGTCTTGGCTTTGAACCCAGGTCTTTTCTCTCCAAATCATGTCCTAAAAAAAACACACAAGAAAAGAAACTACCTTCCCCCTGAGCTGAGTGTTTTTCTGCCTAGAAATGAAATTTTTGAAAGGACTGAAATATTTTTTATTGAGAATAAATTTTAGCTTTTTCCAAAGGCCTTTTCTTGTCATGTATGTTAAAACTGTAAAGAAGCAAGGGCAGGGGTGAAATGCAACCTAAGGTCCTTACGGACTATTACTACTGATTGATTAACCCCCATTTCCTCTCTGTTTTGAAAGAAACTCACTGAACTTCACTGTACACTGTTGACCTGGAGGTCATGGTTCAACAGCACGTGCTTTCTGACTACATTAAGTTCAAGTTAGAAATATCTGGATCGCACTTTCCATTGGGCTTCAGTACAAAAAGACGATGAGTTAATTTGCCTTGTCACATTGAATAAATTTCTAGTCAAGTCCACAACTGAAACTTGAAACACAAAATAAAACTTAAATACAAATATGAGATACAACTCCAAAACTAAAGCTAGTTAACTATGAAGTTTAAGTTTCTAGGTCCAGATATTTAAGTAGGACTTTCAAGATTTCAATTTTATATTTAAAACATCAAATTCTAGTTTAATTCCCCTACACATCCCTTTAGAGCTCTCAGCTTCAAACATTTAATTCCTTTTCATCTATTTCCAAGTTATTTTTGTGAAGTTCACAATAAGAGGTGAACAACTTCTTTGAACAGCAGCAGCAGCAGCAGAAAATTCTTGAATGAAAATACAAATAGAAATGAATCACATTTGGCCTGTCACAATACTTTTCAACTACTTAACAAGTCCTAAGCTTCTTGGCTGCTAGCTTTCTAGCACATTCCCAAAGCACTGCTTTCTTTTCCCCCAGTACTTGCCTGGCATGCAATTCCAGGACACCTGTTTTTTAGTAATACAAACTATTCATTTCCTATTTCCCTTCCAAGTAGCAGTGTTTGGCTACAAAGCCTTTGAATGCCTCTGTAAGAGCCCTGGGGATAACCACATCTGAAACATTAGGTAACAGTAATCTGAAAAGGCCTTTAATTATTCAGGAAATAGAATTCCACACAGTTCCTACGCTTGAGTATATACCTTATCTCACATGAAAACCATCTTTCTCACCATGACTTGGCTATGATATTTTTAATGTCCTACCTCGACAGTGTAGTAAAAATTAGATACAAAATTAAAGGTTGAAACAGCAAGGACAAAGTAGATACATTTTGTTTTCTAGTAGTATACAGTTCCTTACATAAAAAATATAAAATAATAACAAACCCTATGGATTAATTTCACACAATGAGTCAGACATCTTCTTGGACTTTAGGCATTTTTCTCATATATTACTACAGAATCACTCAATCATTTAGGTCGGAAAAGACCTCTACGATCTTAGAGTCCAAAAGCTAACCTAACACTATCAAGTCCTCCACTACATTATACCTCTAATTCCCACATCTACACATCTACCTCCATCACTTCCCTGGACAGCCTGTTCCAAGGCTTGACAATTCTTCCTAATTTTTCCTAAAAATTTTTGTAAAGTCCAACCTAAGCCTTGCCTGGTGCAGCTTTAGGCCATTTCCTCTCAGCACTTGTTAATTTGAAGACCAAGACTCACCCAGCTACAACCTGTTTTCAGAGAGCAATCAGGTTTCCTCTCAGCATTCTTTTCTCCAGGATAAAGACCCCCCCAGCTTTGCTAGCCTCTCCTCATAAGCCTTGTGTTGAAAACCTTTCACCAGGTTCGTTTATTTTCTTTGGGATCAGTCCAGTATCTCAATATCTTTCTTGGAGTGAGGGGTTCAAAACTGCAAACTCTGAATGACCCCTAAGCAGGTCACTTTGTTATAGGAGGAGATTTGGTTCATCAAGCAGGACCTGCCTTTCATAAAAAGATGCTGACAGGGCCCAATCAAAACGTTGGCATGCATGTGGCAACTGCAAGTAAAGAAAAGCACTGAAATATGACAGATGGCAGATGCAGTGGGAAACAGAAGAGCTTACCTTCACAAACTGGAACCTTCCCAGTCCATGTGCCATCAGACCTACAGGCTCTGTGCTCTGATCCTCCTGCCAAGAAGAAGCCAGGCTGACAAGTGTAAATCAATGTATAACCAAGTGATGGAAGATCCATTCCTGCAACATTAGCATGACTTGGTGTTTCTGGTTGTTTACAGCTGTGAGCTACAAAGAAAAGAGAACATATCCTTCTGTCAAAATGGCAAAAATATTTCTGCAAAGATTATATATGCCCATTCTGACAGTTAACTAACAAAGTAAAAAATAAGAGAAATTACATATTAATATATTTAATTCACATTATAAATTACTATATAGTCTATAAAATGTCACCATGAGTCTGTAAATACACTCCTAAACATGGACTTTTCATTTCCAAGGGACCAAGAACACACTTGAATCCACTTGCATGAGGAAAATTAATTATCTGCATATGAGAACAGAAACAGCACACATCATACCAGACTTAAAAGCAAACATGACTTATATCATATATGATATCTATGTAGCATTGTATAACAGTAAGTAAATGATCAGTTGGAAAACACTATGAAAGGTCAAGGAGAAATTGAAGGTAAGTTGCAAATATCAGAAAAATTAAATTACCATTTCTAATGTCATATGAAGAGTCTTATATATTTGATAATCACCAGAATGTGGGATTTATGTGTTATCTCAAAGACAGCATACCTCCAAGAGCAGAGTTCACCTTTCAACACACTGAGCTACTGATCTGCTGTTTGCCTAAGATTAACTCTAGCACCAGCTGAAATAATAGTACTGCTGTTTCCTTCTGTGGATATGTCCTCCATTCACTGACGTGATTCTATAGGATCAGACCTCAAAAAGTAAGACTATTTCCAGAAAAATATAGCTGATTAGTTGAACTAGTTTAGATTAACCATGATCTTAAATCTTCAGTAAATTATCATTATTTACCAAAGTGCAAAAGATCTATGAAATTAACTGCTGTTGCCTATATTCTAAGATTCTCTCTATTTCAGATTAGAAAATTTCCAATTGCAAACACTTTTTTCCACATCTTAAAATACCGTGACTCCTTGGCTGGGAAACAGTTCAAACTCTTTACTAGAATTGATTTTAATTATATGCTTTCCTGCATATTTTAGAACAGGACTTCTGATATGTCCTATTCTCACCACCTCCTCTCTGAATTAGAAAGGCTGCACTCTCTTAGAAATTGACTTTGGATAAAGATCTGCGTATTTTTTCTCTCTCTCTTTGTTTGCTTTTTAATTTGATTGTTTATTATACAAAAATTCACTCAACATTATATTTCTAGTTCCTGTAAACTAGTAATGCAAATTTCTGTAACTTTCAGTTAATGAAGTCATATGGATTAACTTTATGACAATGTTACTGCAGCTAAATAATATACATTAAAAAACTGAGAAGACAGAAAAAAAAATATTCTTACGGATACATTCTGGCTGGACTCCACTCCACGTAAGATCAGGAAGGCAAGTTCTTGTTGTTGAACCATGGAGCAGGTGTCCTTTTTTACACTGAAATTGAACAACATTTCCTACCTGTTGAAAAGTAGAAAACACAGTGATATTTTTATGAGCAACTATCAGCTGGGATTTTTTTTTCCTAAATTTGATCACTCCTTCACATAATACAGACTTGATAAGTTGTGATTCTTTTTCTGTGGAAAGTAAATTAATTTCACAGAACAATTTGATATGAAATAAAACATTGCTTCGTTCTCTGTAGAATTACTCTCCCCCCAAAATTAGATACTCCATGGAAGAAAATCAAATCCTCATCTTCTGTGGTCTCTCTAGTGTGTTGTTTGGGCCTGGGACAGTTGATGCTTGGAAACAAAGCTTGTGGTGCCTTCCCCACTTTGGAGCAAAGAAGACCCAGTTTGGCAAAATTGCCAGAAACAAGGGAAGTCACAGAACTGAAATGGATATTTGATTCTGCTGACTTTTGTTGAACTAGATCCCCTTTTGGGGAATGCTGGATATATTCACAGGTTATAATAAGAAATATTTGATTAGAATAGACAGAGCTGGTCAACAATACCGTCTTGTGCTTCAGAAGGTTCCTACGATATTTTAATTTTGTTTTTCAATGAGATGAGGTAAAGAATAACAGCCCTTTATACCACTTTGATAATAGAAACTGGAGCACAAGTACATTACAATTTACACAGCAATTCATCTGAGATTAGCTCTTAATTATTATCCTTATTATGGGTATGTGTTGCATAAAAGGGAAAATAGAATTCTTACAGTTTCTGCACAAACATAAAATGGAATAACTTGTTCAGCATGTCCAGTCATGGTGAAATTGATGAAAATGCAAATAATTCATAGTTTCTACCAAAAGCGAGGAAATTAGATTAGAAGTACATCATTCAGAGAGTATCGCATTACATAGTGTGAGTGGTTAATTCAAATATTAAGGTGCACAGATTGTATCTACTGTTCTGCAGTGACCTGCATTAATATATTTATTAACTCATGTTTAAACAAGAAGTTGAAAACTTTAAACTATCTGTGACAGCACATTTATAGTTCTGGTTTGGGTTTGATTTTTTAATTATTTTGTTTAAATGCATAACACTCAATTCAGACTAATGCTCAAAGGTAAAATGTGGATTCTTTCCTGATAGTTTATTACTGGGAAACAGCATTTCAGTTCTACAAGTATTCATTTGAAACTTTATAGTACTATTCCATTTCAGCTCAAGTTTCTCATCAGAATGAAATTTAATAATAACACATGAACTACAGACAGTAGCTCATCAGCACAGGATGTGATTTAAAATTCGTCTCCCTTTATTTTGCTCTTTTCTGTGCTCACTGGAGTATGTAATTACTTTTAAAAGATTTTGAAGGAAATATACTAAATCACTTGCATGATTAAGCACAAAGAAGTAAAATACTACAAGTTTCAGAAATTGCACTAAGGAGCCATAGAAGCCTTTTTTTTTTTTTTTCTTTTCGTGGTGAAGATCTTAGTTAAAACAATCAACATCAATATATTACTTTAGGAAAGTACAAGTCTTAAAAAAGATGTGTTCATATGACTACATCAGTGGACTAGGGAAGCACTACAGATATCATTTTTCTGGACTTCTGTAAAGCCTTTCACAAGAGTCCCCCACAACATCTTTCTCTCTAAATTGGACAAAGATGGATTCAATCAGAGGACTGTTAGACTGGGTGGCGGACTGTTAGATGGATAGGAAAGTGATTGGACAGTCACATCCAGAGGGCAGTGGTCAATTTCTCAGGATCCCAGTGGACATCAATGATCTTTGGTGTCCCTGAGGCTTCAGTATTGGAGCCAGTGTTATTTAATATCTTCCTTAATGACACAGGTGAGGGGATTGAGTGCACCCTCAGCAAACTCATAGATGACACCAAGCTGAATGGTATGGGTGACACATCTGAAGGATGGGATCCATCTAGAGGAACCTGGACAAGATTGAGATCATCCTGAGGCTTAGTAAGACCAAGTTCAAGGTGCTGCACTACGCATTATAGTAGGGGTGGGCTGGGATATGAACAGATCGAGAGTAGCCCTGCTGAGAAGGACTCGGGGATGCTGGTGGATGAGAGGGTGGACATGAGAAAGCAATGTGCACTTGCAGCCCAAAAAGCCAATCATATCCAGGAATGAATCAAAAGCAGTGAGTGGAAGCAGGGCAAGGGAAGTGATCCTGACCCTCTACTCTGTTCTGGTGAAACCTCACCCAGAGTCCTGTGTCCCATTTTGGGTGTCTCACCACAAGAAAACCACAGACTTGTGGGAAGAAATCCAGAGGAGGGCCACCAAAATGTTCTGAGGAATTCTCTTATGAAGAAAGGCTGAGAGAATCGTGTTTGTTAAGCCTGGGAGAAAGAAGGCCTCATTCTGACCTAACTGTGGCCTTCCAGTAACTGAAGGGAGCCTACAAGAGACATGGAGAGGAACAATTTACAGACATATGTAGTGATAGGACAAGGGGGAATAGATTCAAAAGAGAGTAGGCTTAGACTAGATACTAGGAGGAGGTTCTTTTGTAAGGGTGATTAGACTAGGAGAAATTGTCCAGAGAAGCTGTTGATGCCTCATTCCTGGCTGTGTTCAAGGACAGGCTAGATAGGGCTCTAAGCAACCTGGTCTACCAAAATGTGTCCCTAACCATAGAGCGGGGCTGAAACTATACTATCTTGAAGGTCTCTTTCAACCCAAACCATTCCATGAGTTTATGGTCTCACAAGAAACACAACCTCTGTATATGTAAGCACCAAAGCAGCATCAAAAATGCAACACTTGCCCAAGAGATAAAGATGTTTAAGAAGCGCTGACATGCTGTTCAGGAATATAAATAAATGAAAAAAAATTAAAGTAATATGTAATAGCAATATATTATATTAATTAATTACATAGGATCTGTATAGTAAATATTAAACAAATAAATGTAATTTTAAAAACTTTTGTGGTCTACTTTGCAGTATTCTTTTGTCAGAGGCACCAGGTGGCGCTAAAATACAGTGTTCTATGCTCAAAAAATTCCCAGTGCTGAGATGTTCAGATTTCTTCTAAGTTTTATTCTACAGCTCAAGTAGAAGCACTAGCACTCTGAGTAACAGTGCTTGCATCCAAATTTAAAAAAAAAAAAAAAGTTAAATAATGTCTGCTCTATACCTGCCTTTCTATAAGTGTCAGTTGTAGGTTGGATATTCCAAAAATTAATATCATAGTAATGTATATTAATTATCACAATAATAATTTATTGTCCTTCTTATTTCTTACATCCCTTATAGGAATACAAGATACTTCTAACTCTTATGAGTTACTCCACAATCAGTTTTTTTCTTACATTTCAGTTCACCAAAGAACTTGAAGATACTTGAATAAATTTCTGCATCCCCAGCAATTTGTGCTAGAGAATTGAGAAGCCAAGGGAATGCCAGTTATTTATCTTTAGTAAATTTTAACATCACATTATAAGTGAATGAATACATAACTCATTCACTACAGCTGTAGTTCGGTAGCCCACTAATACATTATTGCCCTTGTAATGGGGTTTTGAGTTTTCAAGACTACTGGGCAGAAGTTTGGCATGTTTCCTTTGTCTGAAATAGTCTTGAGCTGCCTGGAGTTTTGTGTTTGTTTCAGTTTTCTTCTGTTTTGTTTCTAAACTTGCTTTAGTTGTAAATTTTCAACTTCCTGTGTTTAAGTAGTTATGACCACTTTTTATACCTTTCTTTATCTCTGTATAGTACCATACAAAGATATGGTACCATATATTTATATTCATAGCAGAATAAAAATAATCTAGTATGTGCAGAATGAGCTATTTCCCACTAATGTGATGCGGTGCAGAGAAATACAGGCCTGGTGCTAGAATGACAGCAAAGCCCTTGACAAAGGCAGACAACAGGATGCTGTGAAGAAGACTACAGTGTGACTATGATAAAAGATGCAACACAGTCTTAGCACTGGAGATCCTCCTGCTGTGAAAAACAGACCCTTAATGACATACAGACCTGGACAGAATCAGGTTTGAAAGGAAAAAAAGTCTAACATAGGTGCAATGTACCTTATAGTATAGTTTGAAATATAATGTGTATAATAATGAGCTGTAGTGTAAGAGGTGTAAAAGTGTATTAGAAACAATATAAACAACCCCAGATGAAACACAAATGACAGAGACTAAAAAATAAAAAAGTCATATTCGTGCAAGTGAAGCACTTCAGATTGTGACACCAACACACTGACACCAGAGACCCCAGGACAATGAGAAGCGGGAAGGTACACAGTGTCTGATAAGGCTTAAATTAGTTTTTCATTGATGCAATGGTGGTGCCAACTGTGCTAATAGAGACAGCTATATTGTGATAGTAGAACACTTCTCTTGGAACTTCATCCTACAATTCAATCAGCACTGAAATTTTTATAAGCATTACATTCACAGAAGAAGATATTTGAACAGTTGCTCAACATCTGCAGATCACGTTTTGTATAGAATTTCATAAAATAGAACCCAAGAGCTATCAGAGGGCTACCACTACTGCATTGTGTCTGTTTTCCTTTTTAAACTAAGACTACTCTTTGGCTCAATTTAAGCCTCAATATAAGGGAAGATAGTTGAATTTTTACAAAACATGTTGGAAAAGTATGAGAAGTAATAAATTGTATATATATGACTGACTGGTCTAAGCAGTTCTAAACTGTTTCTTCAATTCAGTAGTGTCTTGTGTTGCAATAGCTTATTGTGAAAGTGCTATAAGCACTTTTCTATGTTTCTAGCAATATAGCCGAAGAAGTATTTCAAACCCTACACTTTCTTTCAAGGAGTGCTTTATTTTCCAGATTACAGATGAAGTCAGTATTCACAAAGTTCTAAAGTTATTTTGTTTCCATTGTAACACACTTCTAAGGTAGATTTGTCAAATAAAAATGGCTCAGATGAAAGGTAAACATCCTAGAAGTAGGTATTCTTAACAATTAAAGCAGATGATACTACTTGTTTCCATGCCATGCCAGATATCCAAGTAGCACTAAACTGGTATTTTGATGTTATTTGAACACATAAGAAACTGATCTGCTTCTGCCTGAAGAATTTAATACTGAACAATAAAGTCCATGCAAAATTCTGTTGCCTCTTTTTCTATAAAGCTCTTATTTAATAGTTGAAACATCATTCAAGTGTGACTTGGTGATATTTATGCTTTTGTTAGTGTAGGTTCCAGGAGGTCAGGTTAAGCTATGCTTTTCAGTCAAGCCTAGAATTATCTTGTGTTTGCCTGAACTTTCAGTGCAATCAATGAGATAGGAAAACAGATAATCAAGAGCAGAGGAAAAAAAAGGAATGAAATTATGGTGCTGTGGAAGCTCATAACTTGACATTAGTATTATGAAAAGCAAGTGTCAGTCAGTCATTTTTGTTAGATAAAAGAGGAGGTAGTACCATTTGATGAAAAGTATTTAAAACAGGATTCCACATATGAATTCATGAATTCCAAGTGTAAAGCTACAGCTTGGTATTTTTTTATGAGATAGAGAAACAAATCTAAACTTTTAGAAGTCAATTAAGTTACCCTATTAGTTTAAATCTGAAGTATTTAAGAGAGTTAAAATAAAACAAACAAAACCACAATCCAGACAAAACACAGAAACACACATCTGAATTTTTAGAACAATTTAGAATGATTCTTTACCTTCCTGCTATGGATAGAAGCAAAAATCAGTATTATCCCATTCACACAGGAAGTTAATTATAGCATAATATACATTAACTTACAATATTTTTGTGGTTTTAAAGGACTCACAACACTGTACAATGTATGATAATGCAATATTTCTTTCTGGGATCTACAAACAACAACTTGTCTAGAACCAATCGTTTTCACAATTGTTTCCACCCAATCAAGAGCTTAGCTCAGCTTCATCTGTATTACTGATACATCTGCCCTGTTATGTATCAACTAAGCAATCATACTTAGAGTAACCAGAAATTGCACAGTTACTACATAAAATCAAATTCACCGTGTGAACATGAGAATAAGTTGCTTGCTGAGTAAGGAGTCTATAGCATATACATCTTAAATACTGGGCTCTAACCACATAACCATTTACTTTTTTTTTTTCTTGAGTTTACATGGTTGTTAATTCTGCCAGCACTTACACTTATTTTACAAATGATTTGCCAATTGACATTTTGCTTGATATTTTTACAGTTCCATGCTATCTGTGAGTGTTATTTTACTTACAACAACTACAGCACAAATGAGAGACTGAATTAACTCCTTCAATGAAATCTCATTAATATGTGAAACTGTGACAATAAAATTCTAGAAAATGCTTAATAAATTATTTATTTGTTACATAGTTGAATAAAGAGTTGTCCTCTAGCATAAGGTATTATAACCAAACCAAGGTAGCCTAAGGTCTGCCCCTGCTTATCCTATCTTGGCACAAAGCAGCACTTTTAGTCTCTAGAGAAAACTTAGACAATTTTATTATCACTTGTATATGATTGTGATCTTGCACAATCTGAGAACTCAAATTGCTAAAAACCAAGCCTGAGTAGTACTGCTAAAAGGCCACCAAACAGATAAACCAAAGAAATTTTTGGCCATGAAACTGAAAAAGTCTTTAGCTACAATTTGCTTTTGAAAACTAATTTCATTTTAAAATTTTGTTCAAATTTCACTCATCCCCTTCTTGCATCCCCAGCAAACTGCAGTTTTTATTCTCTTGCTACTAGACAGAGACCTCATACAACTGTGGAGTTGCTAGGTACTCTTCTGTTCATTCCTCTTCATGTGCCTGAAGCTTTCAGCCCTGACATCAAACATAGATGTCACAGGATAGATTAGGCTCTCTCATTGTTCACAAGATTCCTAGCAAATTGTAAGCTACATTCTTGCATCTCTAAACCATTCACTCATGAAAATATCTCCCTGACAACAGTGTTTTGTGTGAATCAGCAGCTCAAAATAATTTTCAGTTTCACAATTCTTTTTCCAACAGAAACATATGTAAGCGCTATTAGGCACAAGACAGCCTTGTATAAAATGTGATCAACAGTCTCCTGGGAGGCATCAGGCAGAACACTGAAAACAGGTCAAGGGAGGTGTTTCTTCCCCTCTGCTAGCCCCAGTAAGTCATAAGTGAGTGTTGTGTCCAGTGATGGGCTGACAAGTGCAAGAGAGATAAAGACAATACTACACTGAGTCCAGTGATGGGCCACGAAATTGATTAAGGGACTATAGCATGGAAACACAAGGAGTAGTTGAAAGACCTGGGGTTTTCCGTCTTGCAGAAAAACACCCTGGGGGCAGGACAAGGGACAGAAGCAGACTTTTCTTCAGTGGTGCCCAGACACAATAAGAAGAAATAGGTATAAACTGAAACATTAAAAATTCTCTTTAAAACTAAAAAAAAAAAAAATTGTTCATTTTCACTGTGTGGGTGATCAAATGGAACAGGATGCCCAGAAGCACTGTTGAGTCTCCATCCCTGCAAATATTTAAAACCACCTGGAGACAGCCCTCACAAACCTAGCTGACCCTGTTTTGAGAAGGGGGAGTGGACTAGAAATTCTCCTAACTGGTCTGTGACTCTGTAATTCATTTGTGGTTCCAAACAGATTTTCTCTCAGGAAAAAAAGTCCTGTTTAATAAATTGTTGGGAGCACTTATATATTGAGGGAGATACTGAAAGCCTTCAAGGTGAAATCAAGCAGAACCTGATCACAAGTTTTTCATGTAGTGCATTGCTGACAGGGACACAGGATTAGTGTGTCCCTATAAGGATAAGGAGAAGGAAACACAGCAGCAAACTCTTACAGAAGCAGTCTCTGAACCTCTAATCAGATGTTTCTAGACTTTGAAGTAGTATAAAATATTTAAATACACGAGTTGATAAAAAAAAAGCATACTCTACCTGATAGCCAAATGTGTTATTTTGTGACCCGTGCCTTGGGACTCCTGGATTTTCACATGCTGTGCGAGTAGGCTCTGAAAACATTGCATTAAATTAAAGACAAAACAAATTACAGCATTTTAATTAAACACACGAATGTATGACAAAATTAAGTTTGTTCAGCAACATGCAATAAGCCAATCACAAAGACAAAAATAAGGTTATTTGATTCTTAAAGAGTATAGAACAACACAAAGATAATTCAAAATAACTGAAAAATCCTAGATTGATTTAGTGAGAAGAGGAATAATAAAAATTGAAAGAAATTTCAATACATGTGATAGTCATACCTATGCATCGAGGAGAAGAACCACTCCATGTTCCATCTGCTTGGCAAATTCTGGTGCTAGAGCCAACCAAAATAAAAGGAGGGTTGCAGCTGAAAGAGACTTCTGATTGATAGATGAAGCTTTTGCCTTCTCTTTTCCCTTGAGCAGGTACACCAGGATCACCACAAAACTTTGCTGTGAAAAAAGACATTATAGAAATGGAATATGGTATTTATAAAAAAAACCAAACCAACTCTTAGCTGAACTAAGTGAAGAAATTACTGCAAATATTGTATTTATTTTATTAAAAACAGACTAAATAGGGAAATATTTAATAGGAATTCAGAGAGACTAGACATATAATATTTAGTTTGCCAGATTGTAGTATTTCTGATGGTTGTTCAAAATGACTGCATAGTGTGCTTGGTCAGTACCTGACTCTTAATAAATCAAGTTGACAACTTATTTTATTAAAGTCCAAATATCCACAATTCACCCATGCCCTAAACTATATCAATCTGCAAATCCTAGAGACCAATCAAAGAGTGTTTCAAACTTTCTTGCTGATCTTCAACTTTTTTGCCACCTACCCAGTGCTCAATATTTTTGTATGATTAAAGGATTTAGCAGATAGATTTTAGGAGTCATAGAGTCCTGCTTCCTCATCCTTCACTGAAAGCAAGATTTGGTATGTATGTAAGTACAGTACTTGAAAGTTAGAACAGTTAACAAATAAAGAAACATACGAAAAAGAAAACATAATAAAGAAACTTCTGTCACAATCTAAAAGTCAGATATTAATAAACTGTTTTTAAACAGGATAAATTTCACTCATAAAAATCTGTTCTTAAATGGATATTTTTACCTTATTATCACCTAAAGATTCCTTATGTCTCTAGCATGTCGTAAAGTGCATGAGTAAATGGACTGCTAGCAAATTTAATGGCCTTCTTCTGCAGTATGAAGTATTGAATATTGTCAGAAGCTGGATTTTGAATAATTGACCCAGGAAATTAAATCAGCTATGTCAAACCTTGTGTCATCAGACTATATTATTCCTTGACACACCATGAATTCCAGAACTGTGTAGTCTAATTTTAGATCAGACAGAAAACAGTGTAGTAATAATAATAATAACAACAATAACAACCCCTAACCTGTACATATTCAGTAATGTTTCTAAACAGTCATGGTGTATAGACAGTGGAATTTTGTGCTCCATCTTTCTCATCTACAAACATAATTTAAATTACATCTCTCAAACTACAGTTTTCAAAATGCATTTGTAATGTTTCTGTCTTTGTCACCCACATTTTAAGCTTTCCAAAGGACCTGCTCACATGCAATGTTGCTGCTCTTTGCTTCTTTCGACAGACACTGACTGGATGGGAAATCCATGCACACCCACACTGGTAAAGAAAAAGGGCTTAATCTGTGACATACCAGAAATGTATGCAATTTCATCACTTTGGTGGCAGGGAACTGTGCAGAACTCAGAGGAACTGTGTCATCAGAGGAACTTTGGGGTTTTTGATCACATTATGGTCTATACGACACCAGATCAACTGCTATTCAGTGGCAGTCAGAAACTGTCTCTTCTCAGAAGAGAAAAAATATTTTTGTGCAGGAATTAGAAGGGCTAATCAGTTTTAAATCATACTGGAAGAGGGAAAGGGACAAAACCAGGCTTATCTATGATAAGCAATGGCAAGGTTTGCCAGAGTTTGAGTATTAGTGAGATCCTTCAGTCTTCTCCTTAAGGACCTAGAAGGCTTGACTTAGCCCTTGAAATATGACATCCTTGGCACAAGGAAGAGCTGGAATTACAAAAGTGTAAAAAAGAGAGGGTGATTCACTTGCAAAATATTTATTGCAGAACCCAATCCAACCTACCATAGACATGTTTTTCTGACTGGAAGAACCAAGAATCCTTTTTGCCCCTCCTGGCAGTGATGTGAGGTGTTATAGAGTAACACCTGGGACTTAGTCCTGCCCCCTCCCAGCTACTGCTGGGATTTATTAATTAACCCTGTCCTGGCCAAAACCAGGACATTTTGGCACATTAAGAGCCTTTGGTAAGGATTAAGGGACACACAAACAAAGTGGAGTCTACTAGAGGGCACAAAGTCAGGATTTTGACACTGGCAAATTATTCTTCAATAAACTAAGGCAGACCCCTAAATCAACTTCTGTTGTCTTTTTGGGGAACTTCAGCTTGCCAGATGATAACTGTGAATACCACACAGCTGGAACAAACAGGTCCAGAAGATTCTTAAACCACCTGGACTCAAAGTATGTTTGCTGATAACACTAAATTGGGAGGACCTGTTGAATCACTTGAAGGCATCTGATCCCTGTGGAAACACCCAGACAGATCAGAGGACTGGGCAAGTGCCAGCAATATGAGCTTTAACAAGAGCAAGTGCTGATTCTGCACCTAGGCTGGGACAACCCTGGATGTACATCCAGGATGGGAAAACTCTGCTGGAGAGCAGCACTGCAGAAAGGGATTTAGGGGTCCTGGTCGATGTCAAGTTCAACATGAGTCAGCAGTGCCCTGGCAGCCAGGAGGGCCAACCCTGTGCTGGAGGGCATCAGGCGCAGCATCACAGCCAGGCAAGGGAGGGATTGTCCTGCTCTGCTCTGAGCTGGGGCAGCCTCACCTCGAGTGATGGGGGCAGCTTTGGGTGCCACAATATAAAGATATAAAGCTATTAGAGAGTATGCAAAATGGCCAACAAAGACAGTGATCCATAAAGGATTGTCTGAGGCCACTTGGTTTGTTCAGCCTAGAGAAGAGACTGCAGCAAGATCTCATTCAGCTTCTTCACAAAGTGAAGCAAAACAACAGGCACTGATCTCTTCTGTGTGGTAACCAGCGACAAAACTCAAGGGAATGATATAAAAATGTGTCAGGGAGGTTTAGGTTGTATTTCAAGAAAAGGTTTTTCACCCAGAGGGTTGTTGCACACTGGAACAAGTGCAGGGAAGTGGTCACAGCACCAAGCCTGTCAAGTTTTGAGAAACCTTTGGACAGTGTTCTTCGGTACGTGGGTACAACTCTTTGGGCTGTTCTGTGCTGGGCCAGCAGTCAGACTTCGATGATATTCATGTGTCTCTTCCAATTCATTATATTCTGTGATAATTCTTCAATTCTAAGTTATATCTGCAGTTAGGAATTGTTGGCTTAGATCTACATTTTTGCCATCTATTGCCAAGCTTATGAAACTAGCAGTCCTGTACTGGAATTACTGCATGAGTAATTAAGCAAACAAATTTACTGGGTCACAGATGACAAATACTCCACAAAGGACATGGTCATATTCCATTCTGAATAATTATTCTATGTCATAACTACACCTTGCATATCTTCAGCTACAGGCTCTCTCTACAGAACCAAGCTAGGAACTAAATTTCTGATGTCAAGAACTGCTTATTGAGAATGACTTTCATCAGCTCCCCCTCATTTCTGCCAGATGGCAACTAGCTTAAGCTCTTTGACAAGCACTGGCTGCCAACTGTTTTCTCTTGCAAGCCAATGGGTAACCATTGCACATCAACAGTCAGTTAAGGTAATAGGCATGAAATAGCCTGAAATTCCCAGGCAGCTGCATTCTGTGCTAAATACACCATTTAAGAAGTTTAAAGGTAGAGCCCACTTTTTCAGTGTATGCTGCAATATTGAGTATTCATACTTCAAAATCATAAATAGCTTGTGATATATAAAAAATGAATGAAGGACACCATATTTCAATAAAGAATAATGAAAATAATTTTTCATAGCCTCTGATATTCACAGTATAGTGGACTTTGGAAGAGCTCTGCCTAGAGAATTTCTTCATGTTCTACCTCTGCTACACAGAATTTCAGCAGCAGTCAGAAACTTTTTGATGATATGAGAATGAAATTGGGGAAAAAAGGAAAAGAAAGATGATCTATACTGTATGCTTTCCTAGTACTGGGATATAGCCAAATAGAGAAAAATTTTGACAGGGAGAGATGAAAAATGAAAAAAAAATTGTAAAAGAACAGAGTATTGCATTTTGAAACATTTAGCAAGCTACCTGGCAAGCGCAGCTACTTGGCAATTTCAAATTAAATTTCAGAGACTGTAAAGCCAGGAATAAGATATCATCCTCTTCCAGTTAGCCTCCTTTTTGAAGACCATTGTGGAGTGGTATAATTATTCTACAAATAACTACAATAACTCCTTCTTCACTGCAATCAATTGAATATCTCTCAGAAGAATGGCAATCACTTTTAATGAATGGGATTGGATACTGTAATGAAACTTGTAGCAAAAATCCATCAATGTTATTTATAACTTTCAGATTAATAAAATTTACTGCATAAAATACATAGGTTAATTTACTGCAGGATGAAAAATGTTTAACTTTCACAGAATTACCTGGGTTCTAGTCAACATTACAGCCAGAAAAAAAAAAAAAGGGAAATAAAAGTTATTATAATGCAAGTTACCCTATCACATATGTAGCTCGATCTGAAAACCAATACAGCACCCTTAATCTTGAATTGCCTTGGATTATGTTGTACAGATTGGCTGTAATATTTTTTTTTTGCATCTGCATTTAAGGACTCCTGTATGCTCACATACAGATATTCCTATGAACTTCTCAAACTACTACTAACATTAAAATTTTGGAAAATTTTAGAAATTTTTAGAAGGATTGTAATTGTCCTAGGTTTGAAATTAATTGAGCCACTGTGGGAGGAAGGTGGAAAAAAAGTGAAACCTTTAAAGAGGAAAAAAACATTATAGTTGAACAGTAAAGTACAGGCAATAAGGTGAATACATACGTAAACACTGAGGTACTTCACCACTCCATGTTCCATTCCCAACACAAGTCAAAACAGCAGGAAAAGAGAGTTCATATCCTGGAGAGCAGACATAGCTAATGCTAAATCCCCAGTCCAGGTTTGTTCCTTCCAACCTTCCATTAGAGATCTGCGGAGGAGTTGGGCAGGTAACAGCTGCAATAATATTCAAAATAATTAGGCACAGCTGCTGCAAATATCCCCGGTGTACACAATTACTGGAAGAACCATATGGGCTAATTTCACCTTTTTTTTAGAGGACAATACAGTCAGGACATGCTATCTTTCTCACTGTATTCTTGCCATATTTCCTGAAGTTGGTATGTCTGGCTTCCTTCATTTAGGAGGCAGTGGGTGATTGATGAAGTGTCTTAAATAAACCAGGATGCTGCACCAAACCAAATAGGAAGACTACCTAAAAATCAGTATGGAAACTATGACGTGTATGAAATTTAAGATATGTCTGGTAACCTACTATAATTTCTTTTTTGGTCTGTTATGACAACATATAACCATTTTTTTTTTAGTGTGGCATTAATCAATTATTTTCTTCCTGTTGACCAGCTTGGGCATTTGCAAGATGGTAATGCTGGGGATGAAATTCCAGGACAACTGTTGCAAAATATTATTACTTGAAAGTCTGTTTCTAAGTACCACAGTTTGATTACTCTTTGCTTTGTGAGTAGTTCATCACCAAAAAGCATCTGGTTGCTAGCAAGAGGGAGAAAATACAAGGATTTGCAATTCCTTGAAACTGTTAGTATTGCTACGTCTAAGAAATATTTCAGTATCTTTTGTAATTTCCAGGCCTCCTAAGAGAAAATAGAAACATGTATTTCAGTATATTTTGTAATTTCAGGCCTCCTAAGAGAAAATAGAAACATGTATTTCAGTATATTTTGTAATTTCAGGCCTCCTAAGAGAAAATAGAAACATCTTCTATTTGGTTGTAGGCAAGAGGACTGAAAAACAGTACAGGAGGGCAGTAGAAATAGAGATGCACCTGATGTGATGAAGATAAAAGTGTTATTCACTGGATAGTGGTGCAGTAACAGACAATTGCTAATTGAAAGCTTAAGGGGGAAAGGTATTAAAGAAATTAAATAAAACCTGAACCAAAAAGAGAAAGGATGAAATTTAGACCAAGTTGATAGAATGAATGAGACAGACAAGAGGCTAAACTGTGCTAACAAAAGAGAAAGAAAGCAAAAAGATCTAATACTATTTAATCTGGTAAAAACCAGTTGGGATAAATGAGAAGATGTGGTGATTAAAAATTGAGCAGAGAATACACAGGTCACAACAACAGAAGAAATTAAATGCTGCACTCATAACCTTTAAACTAATGTTTAGAACAGCTGTCATCTTGTAGGCTTAAAAGAATTCAGTGGTGATGAGTAATATGTATTTGAATGCAACCTGCAGAGGTCTCACTATGTATCATTATTCTTATTATTCTCTTCAGTGAGAGAATCTCAGTTATGTAGACCATAAAGATACTTTACAGTACCATTCATGGCTGCTTAAGAATACTAGTATCCAATAATCCTTTGCTAGCCAGTAAAGCATATCTAGATTTTGGGGCCTTGATTTTGCTCCATAAAAGGACATGATAGCTTATGCCACATTTCTATGATGTTTCAATAAAACTAATTCAAAATAAGTGCTCTAAGCAGCAGAATTCTGTCTTCATTCTCGAAGAGCTTCATAAATAGTCCTTTTAAAAGGGTCTGTATATTTTAACTTCTAAGCTGACTAACAAGGGAAGAAATACTGGCAAATAATTGGGAAAGGAGAGAAGTAGAAGAAAATAGATGTAACATCAGAATTTTGGGTGTGAAAAGCAAAACAAAGCAAAACCCAGCAACAAGCCAGAATGCTTTCCTATTTTGGTCAGAGAGTTCGGCATAAATATCTACCACAACATTCTCAGTTTAAGAACTGCTAGTATATTACAAATGCAAGTCTGCAAAAAAGACAATGTTGGACTATTTGAATATTTAGTTGCAGATGAACATGCATCCTTTTCCAACTTGGCATTGCAGAGCAGTATTTATATCTTCTCTTTCAATGGCACAGTGACAATTATGCATTTGTTTTCTGCCCAGTTCATTTTCCAATTATTTTAACTAAATAGTACCAAAGGACCCTGGGACTTCATTCTGACAGTAAAAGCTAATTGTTGCACATTTTATACTACTGTATATAATATATAGAATAGAATAGAATAAAATAAAATAGACAGTAATAGAATATAAATTAATTATATTGTTATGTTATATTATATCAATTATAGATTATTAATTACTAATTATTAATTATTTTAATTAGACTATTAAATTTTCTAATGCACTTATGCAAACTAAAGTAGAATGAAATTCTGAGAACACTATAAATAATACATAGGATTATTAATTAGCATTTGCACAAATGTGTATGACCCAAAAACCAGAAAGACTCAAACACTCAAAGTTAAAACTGACAGTAAAATTATTTCTTTGTATGATTCTGTTTGAATGAAATCAAGAGTAAGATCTCCTGGTCCCAGTTAGGTATCAGGTATACTGTAGACCATAAGAATTTGAGGCTGAGACACTTCATCATAAATATGTGTTCTGTCTTATGATCTTCTAGCTGTTGACTTACAGCCACTCTTGGAGACCAACAGTCTTGGTCAATATGACCACTATGTCCATTCTTCAGTTCTTAAAATAAATTTTTAATTGAAACTTGGGCTATCTATGAGCACAGTGCAAATAGGGGAAAAAAAGTGAAATGTCAAGAGGATTTCAATGTGTCTGTAGGAATGTGTCAGGAAAATAACTTTAAAATTGACATTATCAAATGTAAAATAGAATCAAACTGGACTTGGTAAAATATTGGGGGAACTGTGTTCAGCAAGAAAAATAATTGCAAATATGGTTGAGATTTGAAATTTGATTTAGTTTGACAAATGAATTAATGGGAGGAAAATTAGTCTGCTTAGTAGGTATGTTACTTTTGTTTCTTAAAATGAAACAGAAGCAAGATGGATAAGAATAATGTCCAAATGTAGCTATCTAAGTTTTGAAAGAATAGCGATCAGAAATACTTAGTGTGATCCCAGAAAGAAATCACCAAATTATAATACTGTTTTTCTACAGATGTATTGTCAGGAAGAGAGAAAATTATTCTAGAGAGAAGCTGTTTTAGGATTTAGCAAGTGAGTCTCAGAGAAAATATTTATGATGAGACAGATAAGTTTGTCTTTCCATTATGTTCAGAGTTTTTGCTGTTAAAATTTCAACAGGGTACATTAAAAAACCCCAAACCCAACAACAAATAAAAAGCCAACAAACAAAAAAAACCCATGAAAATCAGATATGCACTTTGAAGAAGAGAAAGAAGGAGTATCTTGAGATTAATCCTTTCAGTTCCCACAGTAGAAAAAATAACATGAAGCAGAAGAATCTTCATTGGGAAATTTGCAAGAAAGATTTAATCTTTTTGTAGTAAGCTGATGTTTAAAGGTGCCTGTCTAATAAAGAAGGGATCAGGAAAAATCTTAGTATTATAGACAGAGTCATTCAGATGAATTTGCCTTTGACAAAGTTCAGTTTGTATATATGTATATCTTTCCTAGAGGTTTCTTTTACAAGTTTGAGTGTTCTGTTTGCAATAACAGGGACGTATATATGGTTACTTTCTTATGACATGCTAACTGCAATTAACAAATCTAAATCATCATTTTATATTGGGTAGTTCAGTTTAGCAGCAAAGTAATAAAGTATTCTAGAGAACTGAAAAAAAACCTGTTCAATACACTGTGCTTGTAGGAATATAAAAGGGAAAAAGAGGCAAAAGATGAAGTCATTGTCTCTGCAGCCAAATAAATCAATTCAATGTATTCATACTAAAAGTAAGTTTTGATTTTTGGAGAAATACACAATAAATTAATACAATTTACAATAAACAGGTAAATGTCATAGAAGAAATAGTGGACAAAATAAATGTTGTACCTTTGCATGTTGGGATTACTCCACTCCATGTGCCATTGCTAGTACAAGTGCGAATTAAGGAGCTATTTGCTTCCATTGTGTAACCAGGTTGGCACATATAAGTAACATTTTGTCCAACAACATAATCATCACCATATCTCATGCCATTGGCTGGGACTCCTGGATCTCCACAACTGATAACTGCAAGCAAATAGTTGAGGAACATATTTTAAAATCTAATTGAGATTTAGCTATATGTGAGGGGAAAAAAACATGACAAAATTAAGCATTGATTGGGGGAAAAAATGGAGAAGGAAAAATTAACATAAACCTTATTTCCACCAAGAGAAGATAAAAATATGCTGTCCTAATTAGCTGCCAAACATATGTAGAGCTATATAATAGTTATATTTGGAGAACATAAATGCTTTCTTTCAACAGTAGTAGTGAAGGACTGTTCAATTTTGAGTGATAAAATTTCAAGATTACAAAACAAAACAAAACTAGAAAAAAGGGAAGAAATAATCCATTTGCCACTACCAACCTTTGATATGCTAAATTTTCCTATCGATTCATTTTCATTATGAAAAACGTAGATGCCTATTACTTACTTTACTTTTCTAGCGTATTCTGAAAGGAAACAAAATCTGTAAAATTTAAAATATATGAGTGCAAAAACCTCCCACTTTATAAATTATCTCATAGTTGCACCTGTACATAAACAGGTGAGAATATTCAGGTGACCCCCAAAACTATGGGCTATAGCTTACATAAAAACTAGGTCTACAGTACTTCAATGTGTGGGAGTGGTTGTAAAACCTTTTATGACTTCTAGTGTCAGAGATAATTTAATTTCTTAATGAAATAAAGTATGTACTTGTAAGGAGTTAATAAAAAGTTTTATATCATTGTAATCTGAGAATAGTGTTAAGACAGGTAAGTTTCCTTCAGACCTGGTCAACTGGATCTATCAATTTCTGGAACAGTTTTTAGAGCAAGAAATCTAGAGAACGCTAGTGAGAATGCTAAAGAGTGGTTGTTTTCAGGGGAAAAAAAAAAAAAAGGTAAAAATCTAGTTCATACAAAATATAGCATCCCATGTGTTTTACGGTTTACTTTATAGTAAACTTGAAAACCACCCTACAGCATTGCTATTCTTCTGGAAAAGTGTGAGAAGCAGTTTCCTGGGCAGAGTACACATCCTGGCCACTTCTAACTCAGTGCCAAAGCATGGCTGATGTCAAGTCACTCTTTCTGGATCTGAATCTCCAAAATCACAAAATCCATGACTGCATATTTTTGGCATAGCTCCCTTGATCTAATAATTCGGGACCTGAGAATCCAAGATATATATATATATATATATATAGTATACCTTCTCTACAGTTTACAATGGTCTGAGTGAGCTCATACTAATTACACAACATATATCAAATCTTAAAATGTCCCATGCAATCACCGTGTGGATACAGAAGAGACTAGAACCACAAGGTTATCTGGGTTAGTGTAAAGGTAGCTAATGTACTGATAAAGAAAACAGGTAGCTAATATACTAGCAAAGAAAACTGGAGATCAGCCTATTTTAGTTTACCTAGTAATAAAGTAAATTCAAATTATTTAAAAACTAAAAACCCATAAATTTTTCTTGGTCACGTTTCAAAATACATAGAACTGGGAAAGATAAAAATTTACACAAATACTTTCAAATACTTTGAAATTTTGTTTTTTTGAAATATTTCATTTACTATCCTTAAAGTATAAATTCTACTGAAATAATCTTCAATATTTTTAAAGATATACTATTGTTTAAAGGTAATGCCTTTTTCCTTTTTTCCTCTAATCTTTGTTTCATTTCAGTTGGACCACCTCCACTCAAGTCACTATTTTAGGCAAAACCATCTTAAATTGTTGCAGGGATGCTGACCAGAAGAGCATTTCCTGTTGACAAGCCAGTGAATGCCAGCAGGGTGATCCTGGGGAGCCCCAGGCCTGTGCTGCACAGCCAGGGTGGCCTTCAGGCAGACCTGTGCTGTGCCACACAGATCCATTGCCCTGGCACAGATCATGGCAACTGGGGTGCTGCAGGCAGCCCCCACTGAGCGATTACACCTTGCTGATGACACAGACCTGCTTTTTATTTACCAGTACAACAAGAGGCTCTCTCAAGAACATTGTTTCTGTTTGACTGCAGAAATATTAGCGTTGCTTCTTTCTAAAAAAATCCTATAATAGCTTGCAATTGTCTAGTCTGCGTGACACTGCACAGGGGCCAGTCCTGTTTGATGGTACACTGCCCAGGGCTTCCAGCCTGTAAAGAGGCATAAAATGATCTATGCTGTTCTCTTCTTACAGTGTCAGTTCTAAACCCCAGCACTTTCAATGATGTGAAAGAAGGAGCTGTCATAAGTATGGATTGGCTGTAAATTTTGATAACACCTTGAGTAAACAAAAGTGGTATATCCTGAATCTCCCTCTCTTTGTTTTACTATGATACTTCCTCTGTCAACATATTTCAAGTTTAAATCTCTTGTTTCTACCTGAGTAATGTGTCTTGAGACGACTGTTTTGGCATATATTTCACCAAAATGTTATTCTAAAATACAGAAAAAATACATAGATGCAGTTGACATCACAAACCACCTTTATCTTTGGAACAATTAATCTACTTCTCGTTCTAATTTGTAAAATAATAAATAAACAAAAACACTGGGTTCTCTCTCAGGCTTTATGACTACAAACATCCATTAAAGATGGATTTTAAAACACCAGAAGTTTTATCACCTAGCTTTTGGCTTCTATTTGGGTTGCTGTAAGTGTGTTCAAAATTTAAAAAACAGTTTTCTGTACCTCTGATGAGGATATGTTTCTTCAAAATGATAGGCAGTCTCATGCAACACATAAATGTAAAATTTTCATAATTGCTACTAAAAGATGAACTAGGACATGTAATAAAGAAGGAACAGATGGGCTTGAAAATAAAGTGTTGCAAAATGCTCATTATGAATGTTAGAGATGCTGAAATAGCTTCTGTTAGTTGGGTAGCCAAAGGAGTTTTAAGGTTAATGAAGAGGCCAAACAGAAGATGATATGTCAAAACAGGACAACAGTTTTGACCTTGGAGTCACTACTAAAAGAATCCTCAAAGGCTCATTACAAGGTTTTTATTTTATACTCTCTAGAAGAATAGAATATTATACTGCTAGTATTTCAAGATGAAGTAAAGCAATTAAAATTAAAATGAATGGATATGTCATATCACAAAGCATAAACAAGATTGAATATATATACTAGTAAAGAATTAAAGTAGGTAGATCATGTAACCATACAACTCCCTTAAACTGAAACAGCAGTCTGTACATTTTACTACACTCTGCCTTTATTCTTCATATTTGCATAGCTTATATTTGAAAAAAGTATTTAGCATACAAAATTACATAGGAAGTAGTGCTACAAAAAGCTGAAAATTTATTGGCATGACATTCCTATATTTTATTTATTCATTACTTTCAGAGGAGAGGAAAAAACAAAAACTATTCATTAGAAATGTGTCTTACTTGTGCAGTTTGGCAAGGATCCAGACCATGTTCCATTGGCAGTGCATTGTCTTACAGATGATCCAGAAAGTATGTATCCTTCCATGCATGAATAAATTACTGAATTAGAGAATGTAGTTCCGTCAATACGAAGTACTTTTCCATTAGCAGTTGTTCCTGGATTACCACACTGTACAGCTATAAAGGAAAACGTGAAATACTTTCAAAACATAGTAAAGATGATTTCTGAAATAGGAAAAATTGGAACAGGAACAATCCTTCTGCCAGCACTGTTATTTGGTAGAAATCCATTCTGTTGTCCTTAAAAATGTAAGTTTTGCCACCTACTGATGAGACAAATTGCACAGTAAAAAAAATGTGTGCATGAATTACTATTTTTCCCCATTTGGTTTGTAGAGAAACAAAACCTACAAATATAGCTTTATAATCTGCAACAGTGAAAAGCTTGTTTAGAGGCAAAAACAAACTTCCAATTATAAGAAAAAGTCTGATCTACAATTATAATTGTAGATTTAATTTGAATCATGTGTTTCTAGCATCACTGAAATATTCTTGCTAATTCAAAGCACTGAATGGAGTCAACTGTTACTTCACAGGCAGGTGGAACCCTGATGTTTCCCAGCTTTTCAATGTTCTACTTTGGAATTTAAATGTGTCCTTCTTATGTGATTACATTTAATCTCTATGACCCAAACTAGAACAATATACCTGTGCATGAACTACGTACACCTACATATATCTGTGAAGCACATTTATCATTTCAAGAAAGAAATATCATCAAAACCATCTTAAAATGTATAAGAGCTAATTTGTTTCTGTAATAGATGAGGTCAAAATAAAAAATAAAAGCAGATGTTATAGTTGGGCAAAGCATATCCCTTTTGATACCACCATAAAAACATTTCTATACACACACACACACAAACACACAAGTTTTTTTAATGCAGTGTAAAGTTGACAGTCATTCAGCAGAAAGGATATTACAAAACCAGTTTCTGAAACAATTTTTTTAAATGAAATTACACTTTCATATAGATAACACAGTCAACAGCCATAAAGTAGAAAATAAGAGTACAGGTTCTCAAATTATTTTCTTTTTTCAAGACACTTTGTTTCACAAAAGAGTCTGTTGGGTATTATTTCCTATTCTGAAGCAAGGTAATTTAGGCAATAAATGATTCTTCAGAAATATCCTGTTATAGCTTCCTTTTATGATAATTTGTCTACCTTGAAATTTCCAGAATTATTTCTTACAAAAGATCTTCTTTCATCACTTTTATTTCTATTGAAAAAATAATAATGTCAACAGTATTATTAAATGAAATTTAGATCAACCATTCATACATAGATATATAAATCTAAAGAAATCCTGACACTGAAATTTCCCTGAAGCTGGGGTCTTTTGTCTGAAGTTCAGGTGTATTAATAGTTGTGAATAAAGGTGAGGTTATGCCGAGATTTTAAAGTCAAACAGTATTAATAAGAAAATTGTGTTCTGGAGTCTTATCTATTTTTTTTTTTCTCAATACCTGTAAACGTGGTTTCAGGGGTGCCAGGGACTGGTTTCAGGTTTGTCACCTAATGCCAAGCAAAAACTATTGTGCAAGAACTTGTTTGAAAAAATTTGTCAATCCAAAATTACTGCATCCCATACACAACACAAAGCTGGCAATGCAAAATTGGTTTTCCGATCAACAGTATTAAAAATACAGTTTAAAAATTGATTGGATCCTTGGTTTACCTTTGCACTCAGGTTGTTTTCCTGTCCAGCTTCCATTTGCCAAACATGTTCTTTCCTCTGAGCCATGGAGGATATATCCAATATCACAGCTGAAATGTATCGTGCTTTTAATTTCAAAATTGTTCTCTTCCCTGGACCCATGGCCTGGGATACCTGGATCACCGCAGGAACCAGCTGTATCACCTAGATTTTAGATTACAAAGATTAGAATAAGTATGAAATATTATTATGATTCTGCATTTATAATGCACATCTCAATGTATTTATAAATAAGTTTTATATATATATATATATATAATTTGTAAAAATCCCTATATGTATCCCTGGGGGTGAGTCCCTATAATTGTAAATTATTTGATCCTCCATTAATTTTTTGCACTTATTTTATAGCAATGCAGGAAAAGAATTATAATTTTCTCAAATTCCTCTAATACCATGCTAAATTTTTGATAGCAGAGTTATCAAATGAAATAGAGGGAAAAAAGCACAAAAGAAATCTTGGGGATTTTTCATTTTAAAAAATAGGAATTCTGAGAAAAACCAAGGTCCCGATTGCAAAGACAATTTTCTTGTTTGCGTATAACTAGTGTTCATAAAATATTTGTTAGTTTTATGGTATCACTAGAGCTGGAACAGTTTTACCATTGAATGAAATTTCTAGTCAACAATGTTATATGCACTAGACCTGAAGCGTTTTCCTGAATTCTAGAAATGTTGAAACATCACTTCAAAACTGCCTGGCAGCTAAAATCCCCCTCAGACATAAATATTTCAGAAAATTCTAAGATACAAGGTTAATGGTTAATATGTTTTTATATGCATAAATTTCAAATAATTTAAAATGCTATCAGTTGTATAAAAATTTTAGAATAGTCACACAACAATAGTGATAACAATAAAAAGTAATAATAGCATATAAGATTATAAATCTAAGCCTTCAACTGTGGTAAGAACTTTTATGAAGTTCTAGGTAACATGCTATATGAACAGCAGCTCATATGGTTGAATCTTTTAATATTTGCTTAGGATCATCTACTTTATTCTTTTAGATAACTTTAAGCTAGTTTTCTATGCATAAAAAGATGAAGGTATAATATATTACTGTGTTTCAATACTGAAGAGTTGAATTCTAGAACTCTTGTAGCTCCACTGTTCTACTTTTTCCTCATAGACCATTTTTTTTTCTAACTTGCAAATAAAATTAATATCTTCTAGATAAAAAATATGTCAAATATATAGATATTTTTGAGAGAATGTCTGCAATACTTAGTAGTCAATTACACTAAATAAAGATGAAATATTTCAAGAATTAGATGGAAAAAATAATCTTATTATGTAAATAATCTGTTATGCAGGATAGCCATGCATTTCTGGGGTTTGTCTAAAAGACAAACTTCTTTTTGTCTAAAAAGAAGTAATAAGAACAATTTGTACATAGAAATAGTAAACAAATTTCAAACTCTAAATATGCAAAAGACCAAAAGTGGCAGACTCACTACAGAGGGATTCTGAGAAGTTAGGACCCTGAAGTCTTACATGTAGAGATGAACAAGTGTTCTGCTGCCTTAATTGGCAGTGTATGTGTCTAAAAAATGCTGTTGGGACTGAAGGGTTGGACACAACTCTTTACTGTCAAAAGTGCATACAGAACTGAGTGAAGGAAGAAGAGCAGACCTAGCTTGCTTTGCTTTGAAAACTATGGTGCCTGAGCGAATACTTGACTTAGTTCATTATGTCTAAGTATGTGGTACTATATATTTACTATATATTTAAATTATTTCAGAAATAACATTTACTCAAGTAAGCAAAAGGGCTAGCTGTCTGATTCAAAATCACAGACTGAGAAGTTAGGTTGTTCTCTGTTTACTCATTTCATTGTGTGACACAGATCAGTAAATCAGATTGCCAGTCCTGTTTAAAAAGAAATTGCAAATCATTCCAATTTAGAGCAAAAACGTTCTATAAGCTTTCAAAATAATTTATGACCAAGGTATTTAGGTGACTTAATAACACTAGTTTGAGAATACTCTGCTTCATTTTTTTTGAAATAATAATTAAAAAAAAAAATTTAAAAAAACAGATGAATGTTTTTTTTGTCATTTTGAGAATCTGTATCTTACATTTTCCAGTAATATTTAGTTAGACTATGACAAAATTGGAACAGGGCCTACTCATTATTCTACACTTGTAAAATCTCCACAATAACAGCTTGGTTTTTGGCAAGTTACTTAACATTATGCCTAAAAGAATTATACGATGAAAAAATGAAAACAGGTTATTTGCTATACCAAATAGAAGTCACGTACTCCTCTTCTAAGTGAAATCATGTGTTCTTTTCTAATGCCTAATTATTACTGTGAATTATTAGACTTTTTATTGTAGGAAGGTTAACCACCAGCTCTTTTGATTGAAGGTTACAGAAATATTTTTTTCTAAATGGCTAATCATCTCGGATGTGAGTGAGTGAAGCTGAGTTGGAAGTGACCCATAGGGATCATCGAGTCCAGCTCCCAGCCCTCCCCAAGAGTCACACCCTGTGCCTGAGAGCATTGTTCAAACTCTTCTCGAGCTCTGTCAGGCTGGTGCTGTGACCACTGCCCTGGGGAGTTGTTCCGGTGCCCAAAAACCCTCTAGGGAAGAACCTTTTCCTGATGTCCAGCCTAACCCCCCCGGACACAGCTTCAGGCCATTGCCTTGGGTCCTGTCACTGTCACCACAGAGCAGGGATCAGTGCCTGCCCCTTCTCCTCCACTCATGAGGAAGTTTCAGATTATGATGAAGTCTAAGAGAACATATTTTTATCACCTCATGAAGACTCAACTAAATTATTTTTACAGTTAGTTATAAGCCATCCTTCACTCACAGGTGTAACAAATTCTCAGTTGACATTTAATCTTGATGAAATGGAGGACATTTAGACTATTTCCAACTGTTGCCACACGTATGAGGAATTCTACATTGCAAAAAATTTCTGACTTCATCTGATATGCATATGATGATTGAAAACTGTTTCTGAATGCCAGTATACGTCAATGGGACATGAAAATTCCTTCTAGCTCAATGTCATGTGAAAAGAAACTGTCATAAGAGTTATGTTACAAAATTGAGAATTTAGTTACCTTATGTTCACTGATCTAGCATTTCTTTTTAAATTTTTTTTTGTGTACTAAAAGGTCAAACATGTTGTGTCTTTTCTCAGTTGTATATTCTATATTATATATTATAAATAATATTAAAAAGCATGCAAATTTTAATGCTTTAATATGCATTACAATGAAGAAATAAATTTATAGGCTAATAATGAAAACTGATGATTTTACATATTTTAGATGCAAAATATAGAAATTCTGTGTCATGAACTGCAAATTATTTTATAATGGAAAAGCATTTCAGATATAAATTTTGAAAACAAAATCTCAACATTTTACTAAAAATTATAGTTTGGTACACTACAGTTAAATAAAATAAGAGTTTGTATTCTCTACAATTTGATTCTTTATGATTGGCATTTAAATGTGCCTATGTCAAGGAAATTTTTCATCATGTATTAAGAAAAATTAATTAGATCTAATTAGAGACACTATTAGATTGGATTAAACTCGCCACATTCCTGTGTCCAAGTAGAAATACAATAATTAGAAAATAAAATAATGTACCTCACTCATAATATCCCAAGATATTTCAAAACATTTAATTTAATAGGAGAAATACTATAGAATAATCCTATTTTCAGTAGGGTTGCTTTGACTTTTCATGTGTATTTTTAGGCTCTATTCCTTTATATTTTTTTATCTATTTCTTAAATTATTTTTGAAATACATAATTTAGATTTTTTTTCTTATTAATACTGTGAAAAGCTACAATAAGTAGCCTTAGATTTCATCTAAAGAGGATTTTTCCCCCAAACAAATATGGATTAATGCTAGCTTTAAAAACACTTTTTTATTAAAATCTGAAAAAAAACCTGTTCAAATTTGCAAATACATGAATATATATCATTATTTAGCAAATAAGATTATTTTGCATTAAAGTTTGATTTCTAGTGCATATCTTTAAAAATTAAAGATTATAATAACTTGATCTTTGCTCTAATTGTGGCAAATTTCCTTTCGCTTTATTAATAGAAAGTTTAAGGATTAAATTAGGTGTACATTTTTCTAGGTTTTGTTACATTCTGGGTTCTGCCACATTCTAGGTTCCTGAATTTGGAGAAGGTTCAAATACTGAAAAATTCTTCCAACACCTTAGAATTTAATGCAATATTTTAACCAAGCAGCTCTATTTTAGTATTTCATATTAATTTTCAACTAGTTCTATGCAATGGGTTATAAAGTTTTATATTCTGAAACTGCAGCTGATAATCAGTTTATAACTGAATACACTGAAGAGATGAGGGCAGGAGAAGAAAAAAGCCAACCGAGAAGGTTTCCAATATGTGAGACCTCCACCTGGACTACTATATCTATGTCTGAGGTTTCCAATACAACAGGAAAAAAAGACCATTTAGAGCAGGTCCAGAGGAAATTATAAATATGATCAGAGGGCTGGAACACCTCTGCTGTGCCAAAAGGTTGAGAGAATTTGGGCTGTTCAACCTTAAGAAATGAAGGCTTCCAGAAGACCTTATAGTGGCCTTTCAATACATAAAATACAGAAGAAAGATGTAGAGTGGCTTTTTATCAAGGTCTGTAGTGACAGGTGAAGAGGGGACAATTTTAAACTGAAAGAGGCTAAGTTTAGACTGGGGATAAAGCAGACATTTATTATGATGTGTGCAGTGAGTCACTGAAATAGGCTGCCCAGAGAACTTGTGGATGCAACACCCCTGGAAGTGCTCAAGGTCAGGTTGAACAGAACTTTGAGTAACCTGATCTAGTTGCACTTGTCCCTTCTCATTTCATTAGAGGGAGGACTAGATTATCTTTGGAGGTCACTGCCACCACCAACCATTCTATGATGCTAGTGAAAGATGTCCCTACCTATAACTGGAGGTTGGGCTGTATTATTTCTAAAAGTCCTTCTGACTTCCTCTATGCTATTCTATTATTTACTAATACTGTGAAGAACCTTGGATTTAAAATTTGAAACTCGTATAGAATAGTCAGTTTTCCACATCAGTTATTCTTCACTTCTGGTTTTGGCATAGATCTAATCCAAGAAAAACATGTCATTTATTTTCTTCTAATTTTCTGTCATTAAACATGTCTAAATTCTCTGAATTATATTGGTTTAAATAAGATTCAAAACCTCTCTGATATCTCCAATTAAATAATGAAACATAAGCTGGACAAGAAAGAATTTCCACCAGTATTTACTGAGAATGATAACACGGTTAACCTTTATCACAATATTTGTTTACATAGTCTGCAATAACAAAAGGGATTTAATCAAATCCCAAATTAGTGTGTGACTTGGATTTCTGCTTTTCACTTGATCACTGCTCTTAAAGATAATCAAACTGAAGTTGTGAAGTACAACATTCCTAAGCAATAAATTTTTCAGAAAACATATTTTGACTTCAGTGAGGGCTAAATTATTACAAGGATTAGATGGCATCCCCTCAAAAATTGAGCATCCTGTCTTGAAATCATGTGGAGCCAGCCAACCTGGCCTTATTATACAGATGGATATATTACACAATCAAGTTATATCTGAGGTGTCATCAAGCCAGTAGACATTTTGCAAGTTAAAAGAAAAAATATAAGAAAATTAACCCATCATCTTAAAGAGACCTTGTTGCAAGATTTCACTGTGGAGAGTAACAATTACCAGAAATAACATAAAAAATATTTTCAAAACAAACTGGTTTTGTTAATAGTCAAGTGTCAACAGTCAACTGAATGTGAAATTTCTTATTCATATTAAGTGCCATCAAGAAAATCTCCTTCTTCCAGATTATTTTCTTGCTAATACTTTACACTCCTTTTGGTTTTACTTGTTTTTTACTTCTAGTGTGATGGTAATTCTATTTTATACATGATTTTACAGATTTTTAACTGACCTTCTGAAAAAACCAAAATCTATTTAAAACAACTTCAGGATACAGCAATTAATTCACATGTATTACCTGAGCAGTGAGGAAGAGATCCACTCCAGTGTCCGTTTAACTGACACGTGCGAGATGACTGCCCCAACAGTGAGCGTCTGCCTGTGCAGGTGTAATGAACAGTAGAACCAAAGGTGTACTTATCTCCGGACAGGACCGCGTTCGGAGGAACTCCAGGATGTCCACAGTCAATCACTACAATGCATAATTATTGGAGATAAAAGAAGGTTATTATCACTGATCGAACAATGCTCAGTTTTCATTTTCGTAACTGCACACATAAACTTTGTGAAGGGGTTAGCATTTTAAGGGTTTGGGGAAAGGGAGAAGATCATGGAATTAGAATGCAAAATATGCCTCAGACCAAAAGCTGTGAAATAAACGTTTAGAGATGCCAAAAAAGGTATTTTAGATACATACATTGATGTTCAAAACCACTAATTCCCTAAGTTGGTCTTTATGGCATGAACACATGCACACACCTTGTACTCTTCAGAGAAAAATTACAGTAAGACAGTACCTGCCAAAGGCACTGCTGTGGTACAGAATATGTAGAATTTCATTTCTCTTTTAATATTTCAGAGCAAGGAGTTAATTTGAAAACAAGCTAAATAAATCGAGTTTGGGAAATGTACAGTTGAAATTCATAAACCAAATCCACTATGTACACAAACTGAATCTATACCTGATGCTTGATTTCTTTGTATCTTACATCAATCCATGGTATGTAGTTTATTTTTGACAGAGATATTTGTATTTATGTACCAAGAAACTCACAAGAGCTGCAAATATCAGTGTAGTAGAACTGACTGCTGAATCATACAACTGTAGTTATTATCAAAACTTCATTGAATTAAATACTATTTTCTACAGGAATTTTTATTAAAGAAAAATCCAGATCAGAAGGCTAATCAGGGTGTGCTCATTTCCATGGCATTTCAGATACATGCAAGAGTACAATGATTGTACAATATAGCGCAAATCAAAATCATATGTGGCAATTTGTCTTTCTTAAACAGTTATTTTCATCTTAGAGCTTTAATTTATGTGTATACTGATTTATATTTATTTACATGTTCTCCCAAAGGTCCAACTTTCATGGTGCAGAACTTTTCTAACAGGACCACAAAGAATTTAGGAACATGGTAAGCTATTGACCGACTTTGATTCCTACCTAGTGTCACCGACCCCTGTGACCATTCTGGAGGCTTTGAGGACTTCAGGTAAAATATCCTGAATAATCAACATAACAAGCACTTGTTTTTAGCACGTTATTTTTGTAATTAATTGCTTCTAACTAAAATCTGCTATCACTTATGGATGACTGTTGAGCATGGAAACTTAGAACATTGTCAATAAAAAGGCATGTTGGTGATGCAGGCTTCAACAAAATGAGACTTTTTTCTTGTGAAAAACGTTCACAGTATTTCAGAATATTTTATTATCTGTAATGTTCTTGATTTATGCTTTTGCCCTATTCAGATGTCATACAGGACACAGTTAATTTCATACTGGTACCTTACAGTTTCCACCTTTGGGCTTTCCTATACACGCTTTTCTGTTTACATTTATGTCTAGAAGTCTTGGATCCCTAACAACTGACTTTAAAATTATAGCACCCTTAATAGTACCCTAATTTTATTATATATGCTACAAAATTTAATTTCATATTAATGTTTTCGGGCTGAGATTTCATATGAAAAGTTGATGAGTTTCTTTTTTCTTTTTATTTTTTTTTAATTCTAACTAATTTCTTCCTTTCTTTTTTTAACCACCCTCATTTAAAAATACCCCTTCTCTATACCTAATCTAAATGATCTCTTTTCAGTTTAAACAATTACTCCTTGTGCTATCAATACATGCCATTGTAAAAAGTTACATTCCAGTAATAATTTGCAAAACACTCCAGAAGCTGTAAAAAAAGGCACTTAAAAAGTTTTGGTAAGATTACAATTACAAAATATCATGGACACCACTTAGGTAGAATTCACTGACCTCTCTATAAAAATGACACAAATAAAGCAGAAGATGTCCTTTCAAAAGTACATATATGACTTTTACTCCCAAAGCTCTTTTAAAAGAAGAATGAAGGCTGTATTATTAAATTACTTGTAACAATTCAGATAAAAATGACTAAGAGATTAAAATACAAATGTAAAAAGAAGAAATCTTTGCCACCTTACCTTTAAATTCATTTCTCTTTGGAGATATTTTACTGTTAAGCAATATTTCTCTTTTTGAAATGGTAATACTGCCTTTAAATTCAATGTGAAACCAACAGACACTTTAACTGTGACTTGCAATCAAGCTACTTATCCCATCAAAGAAAGGAACAAGTTCCATAACTGAAATTTTTAGCTGAAAAAAAAATTAGCTTTTTTAAAACTAAAGTGTTTATTTTTTTCTTATTTTTAGAGAGATAATAGTGGAACTAGTGAAGCTTCTTAAGAACAGATAGCTACAGTATTGGAAATATTAGTCCATAATTCATGAATAAGGAACCTTTAGCCTATTTTCCCTTTAATCCCTAGAAAAGAAGCCTTTCTCAGTTAAAAATGTTGATCCTAAATGAAACTCTTTTTAGGGACTAATAGAGAAACAGGTAAATCAACTTTCCCAGTCAATTACAAGTCTAAGAAACACCTCTGACTATACCTGCATCACAGTTAGAAAGTTTTTAATGACAAACCAGAATAAAAATAACCTATTTGTGTTGATCCACTTGCCTTAGTAAATAGGTTGCATATGAACATGATGTTCAGGTACATGTATTAATTTGGTAAACTGGGGCCATTGTCCAGAGGACATCTTAGGTGTTCTACTGGGAAATTCAAAGGACAGGTTTTGACCTTGTATCCCTGCTATCAGGGGTTATTACACTGAAGCATTCAGAGATGTTAATTTGGCTGTTGTATTTCACCAGTATTCTATGTTATTCACTGCATACAAGAACAATATAAGTGCTGCTTAAGCAGCTACAGAGACTCTCCATCAGTACTGCACACACACAAATGTATATATAAATATGATTATTGCAATTTTTGTCATGAGACTGATGAAAATGTTGTGTAAAATAATACCACGTCTGTTCCACAGCCTTTGTAGAAGCAAACTCATTATCTACTTACTAATGCATTCAGGTAGAGGTTTGTCCCAATGGCCATTTGGTTGACAAATTAAAACTGAAGAGCCAAATAAAAAATATCCAGGATTGCAGTCATAAAATACCACTGTGCCATACGTGAAATTTCCATGTTCGATTTTACTTTCTCTTATAGAATTTGCAGGAATTCCAGGATCAGAACAATTGACCACTAAAAATAAAAAGAGCACAGACTTGAGAGCCATATTAATACAGTCTCCTAAAATGGTGTCCCATTCTTTGTATAAGAAATATACAATGTGTTGCTATCCTGGTTTTATATACCCTAACTTTTTAATATAATGGTAGTGAATTAGGAAGAAGAACTGAAACGATTAGACACTAAAGCCAGAAGATGTCAAACCCAGAGCAAATAAAAGGAAATGCTTCTTTACAGTGCGATGATACTGTAAAATTATTGGACAGTAAAAGTTTCTGAACATACCAATAAAATGAATTTATATTCTTACCTTGACGCAGACTATTGTCCACAAATAGAAACGTATTTTGGGGCTAGATGTGACTTTGGTCTAACACACAGAGAAATGCAAACATACCAAACATACCCATACCAACATTTCGATAATGGATCACCTTTAGAACAGAGGTTTTGAGCTAAAGGGCACAAGGTCAGTTAGGTAAGACTGTGATGAGCTTGACAGAATAAGAACATATCCCAACAAGTGAGTAGGAGCTTTTTAAAACAGTGGTTAACTTTAATGGTTAAGAATACTGATGCATTTTTTTAGTCCTCAGCACTTTAAAATTAATATTTTTGAAAATTTCTGTATATGGATTTTTCCCCCTTTTTTGTGTCTTGCAGCTATCTGAGTTCAGTTTAATACTTATTTTGGGGGTCATGAAGATTATTTTAACAGGTTTTATATGGTTTCCTCTATTCAAGAAAGCACATCATCTCTTATTTAAAGTTACTCAAGAAATCCAAAGTTCCCATAAAAACTACTATCCCTATATCCTTATAATCAATTGAATGTTTATATATGTGCATGTAAATTACATGTATATAAACATACAGTTGATTATAAGGATATAGGGATAGTAATAGTAGATAGATAAACGTATTTTACCTGTGTGCAAATCTATTTATCTGCATGTGTATTCAGGTGGAATTTTCCTGTGCATCAGTTCCTACCCATCACCTCTCATCCTTTTACCACGAAGAGCCTGGTTCCATTCTCTTGACACCCTCCCTTCAGTTACTGATAGTGATGAAGACCTCTCTCAGTCACTCCTTCTCAAGAGTGAACAGTTCCCTCAGCCTGTCCTTGTAAGGGAGAAGCTCCAGTCCCTTAACCACCTTTGTAGAGCTCCTCTGGACACACTCCAGGCTCTCCAGGTGTGCCTCACTAGGGCTAAGTAAAAGGCAGGATCACATCCCTCAACCTCCTGGCACTGCTCTTCCTAATGCACCCAGGACACCATTGACCTTTTTGGCCACACAGGCACACTGCTAGGCTCCTGGTCAGTTTGTTGTCCCCCAGGACTCCCAGGTCCTTCTCTGCTGAGCTACTTTCCCGCACGTCCTCCCCCAGCCAGTATTGTTGCGTGGGATTACTGGAGTCACTCTTCCCCAGGGACAGGACCCTGCATTCATGTCTGTTGAATTTCAGAGGTAAATATGCATGCATGTCTGTATATGAAATTATCAAAATATGCTGAAAAGCTCTGTCATTCGCAAAGGAAAGACAGTATTGCCCGATGCAATCCAATATTTGAATTTCCCCTACCTAAATCACTTAATGTACTCATTTTATGGCTCATGTCCTCTTTAGCAACTATTCTAAATGTTGAAGTCTGCTTGTGTGCTTCTTCTAGCAGGTCTCAAATATTGGTACCACAAGCCTAGAAAACATACCAGGTATGTCTTTCCAAGGACAGAAATAGCTTTTTGCTTGTATTTGACTTCTTTAACAGCAAAGGAGAGAACGGTTTGTTAGCTACATTGATGGTCAATATTGATTTTTTTTTTCCTTCCTGGAGGAAAATCTGGCCTACATTTCTGTCTTTTTTTCTTTTTTTTCCCCCAGCAAGAATCACTGAAGGTCAGCTCATGACCCTGCACAGGACAGCCCTAAGAATCACATCATGTGCCTGACAATGTTGTCCATGTTCATGTTTCAAAGCATATATTTAAAGTAATGAAAATAATTTATTTATTATTATATTCCTTATTCATATATTTATTCATTATCATATAGGAGGATTGTTGGCTAAGAAACTAGATATTTAACAAGGTTGTAAATAATATAACAGCAAGTGTACTGCTGAATTTACATGAAAAATTTATGGGACAAAAGCAAAGTCTTCACAATGGTGTGCAGCCTTTTCTATGATATTGCACTTTTGGTAGTTTAAAAATATGCAAGGTAAGAGTTTTATTACTATTATTATTTAACTTCAAAACAAATAAAATCATATTCATTAGAATGGATTTTACTGATTATTGCAGATATGATTAATGATGCTCAACATAAGATTAGATATTTTTGTTTTTAACTCTCTCCTAAAACCAATATACAATTTCAGCAATGTGTAAAATTTCAGAGTAACCTGATCAACTTATTTACTAATCCCTACACGCCAGTAAGTTGTCAGCACTTTGGCATATTACTCGGCAATGCAAGAATACCAAAGTGATTGATAGCAACAGAATTGAAAATGAAATTAAGTAGGTACCCTAAATATACAGTACATGTTTAGTACTGTAAATTTAGAAAACATTATCTTCATCATCAACAACATTTAAGTTCTGTAAACTACTTGGCAATATCTCTTAGGGGAAAATGATCAAATAAAAGTGGAGAACACTTACTGAAAAGAAAATAAAGTCAATAAAACTTCTATAAAAACACATTATTTAATTTAAGCACTGGTAAAAATCAATAGAAGCTGCAGAGAAGATGCTGAAAAAAGATCATTAGAATTTCTGCATATGTACATGCAGGTTACAGCAAAATGTACACTTTTCTAAATAAAACCAATTATTTAAAAAGCACATAGCGATTTAAAGAAGACAGGGATGACAAAACCTTCCTAAAACTCCTTATGAAGACTCAAACAGAACCAATTTCATAGTGTTATTTTTCTAAATGAAAGAATTGCACATATAATATCTAGAAGGATTGAGAACCAACACATGGACGTTAACGAATTAGAATAACAATTGTAAAAGTGAAGATGCTCAGTGGACCACCAATGGAAATGTAAAAGGAAAAAAACAATTGGTTTTCTTATGTGTCTGTTAGAACTATGTTGGCTGAAAATGCAAAGAAAATTATTTCTGGATTTAAGCTTTTAATTATCTCTCCATAATTTTGCTTAAGTAACTTACAGAAACAGTTTTTTTTAAATCTCTGTTGGTGAAAGAGGAATCACTTTATCTTGTGTTCCTTTACCGTCTGTTTATATTTCAGGCTTAATTCTACAACATTTAGTTAGAAACCTGTAAATGCTGCATTCTTACCTTTGCATATTGGAGGTGAGTGGCTCCATTGCCTGTTAGCTTGGCACTGAGCTTTGGTGGGTCCTTGCATAACATACCCAGTATTGCATGAAAATGTTACAACATCATTGAAGTTGAAACCATTTCCACTTGTTCGCCCATAAATAGGACTACCAGGGTGACCACAGCTGACAGCTAGCATAGCACCAGTCAAAAAGCCCCCAGAAAACAGAACAAGATGTTATCACTTTTCATTACTTATTACGCAATAGATAATAATTATATAATAGTATTTTCAAGTTTTGATATCATAAGATACTACGTACTTTCCATCATGTATTCATGTTCAAGAACTTACTTAAATTTTTAAATAAACAGAATAGAAATTGACATGCAGTAATAAAATTAAATAAGGAAAACTGTTCTGAAGAAGCAGGAGAAAAGTAAGCACTAGAGTTTCATTGCGTACAGTCTGAAATTGAAATGAAATATTTCACTACCTTAGTTCCTCAGATATTATTTCTTACAAATTTATCTTACTGTCAACTCAATATTTTATCTTTGTGGCCTAAATAGCAGGCCTTAATGGAGCCATAAATTTATGGCTATTTTTTTTTTTTTTTTAAATCCCAGAACTCTTGTCACATTGAGATTTTTCTTATGTTTATACAAAAACTGTCGACAGAAGGTAAAGTTTATTTTCTGCACAAAAAGCAGACAAAAAAAAAAGGAAAATTTGACACAGGTTAATATTTATAGAATTATCCAAAACCACTTTTAAAAACACTTTCTTCTATTTTGTAATAAACTATTGATAATAAAAATGCTAATCAGTAATTAAAAATAAGAATTAAAACATCGTAGAATAAATGAATTAATGTGTGCTTTGACTTGGCATTAAGGGAATTTCTGATACAAAGATACAGCTGTAGGATATTTGGAAGCCAATTAATTCTTTAAATATACTAATATTACTAAACCTGAAAATAGTGGTAATTTACTTTAAAGTGCTTATGAAAATCTCAAATTTTCCTAAATTAAATACATCATTTTTTGTTATTACTTAAACATCTTTCATGTGATAGCTTGACACACTTATGCAAAAGAAACCTCATTTACAAAACACAATATTCACTCAAACGATCCCCAAAACCACAAATCAAAGTAACAGCAGAGGAAGAAGAATAAGAAAAGAAAATATAATTTGGTAAAGAAAGCATTTTAATCTGCAGTGTTGACAGTTTACATCAACAGTGTTTATTTTTCTAACTAAAATTTAAACTATCTAACTATAAACAAATGTAGATATACATTAAATATTTCCGAAAGCTACTACTGGTCATAAAGCCATTTTCAAATCTGAGTAGTAGCATTTATAAGTCCTATCACTTTCTGAAGAATTTTCATATCCCTAACAGCAGGTATTCAGTAGCCGAAGGATGTAGAAATTTAAGGTGACACAACTTCATCTGATACAAGAACTATAGATTTTCATGTGGCCCCCATACTTTAGAGGATCATTCACTCCTCATCTGGCTTGACACAGATATTCCTGTGCCAAAAAAAAAAATGTGTTGCCATGCTTACTTACGCACACAGGATGGAAGCTGGCCAGACCAGTTGTGATCCTGTTGACATATTCTTACAGAAGAGCCAATCAGCCGAAAACCAGGACTGCACTGGTAAACAACTGTGTCTCTATAGCCATAATTTTCTCCTATTACTTGTCCATTGACTATAAGATCTGGGATACCACAGTGACCAGCTAGATTGATTTATAGTAAAGAAAAGAAAAAAAAAAAAAAAAAAAAAAAAAAAAGAGAAAAATTAAAAAAGAAAAAAAAAATCAGTAAATATGCCATAGAAATTTAAAATAAACCTCCTTAACTAAAACAAAGAAATGCTGAATATCTTTCCAGGTATTTTATTGACCTTTTAGCTTTATTTTTATTAGCTTGGTGAATAGTGCAGTCACGCACTTGTATTGGTATAACTATATGCATATAAAAATTACAAAATGATTATGTAGCAAAGAGATTAAACATCATATATAAAATCAAATTTCCTTAAAAAATACGAATAATTGCTTTTTATTGTTACATGTAAAAATATATTATCTTATTTTTATTTTGGTTATGATTAAATTAATAAGGCAACATTAAAGCATTATACATTTAACTAACTAGAAAAATTCCACATAAAAATAATACAAATATTATAGATATCAATCCGGGGGGACATTATAAATATAGCCTTCGTACAATTAGAAAAAAAAAAATTGAAAAATTAATTCCTGGAATTTTACTCTCTGTAATGTTTTCCATTCTTTCTTTCCTTCCCAGTGGAATCCTAAAGAGATTAACGTCCTTTGGTTGAAGGTAGTCATCACAATGGCCACCAGATCTTTCAGCAATCATGTAGCAACCAATAATCATACTATGCCTAGGCCTAATCTTTTACTCTGTGTTCTCAAAATATGAGAAATATTGTGTTCTCACTATGAAAGTCAAAAAGAGACATTTAGTCTACAGAGAGGTTGGGGAAAAAAAAAATAAACTCAGTGAAGTTACTGTTTTTCGTAATGAATTCTGGAAAATGGGCACTGTGATTCAGCAAAAAATATGGTAATGGGAAAGTCTTCTAAGAATGGTTGACTTCATAAAGACTGTGACATTTGGTAAAGAATTCACTGCAAAAATAAAATTAAAACAAGCAAAAAAAACCATGAGCAGTGTTTCAACTAGTTCTTTTTGGGGAAAAAAAATACCAACCACCCAAATTCCTCTGCTTTCCTTTTCTCTTCTAATTTTCCTCAAATAGCCCCCACAAACAAATCTCCAAAGCTTGGGATTCTAATAAGAAAATACATTTAGAACCAATATGGTTTGGACTGGTTTTTCCTTTGAAATTTTAAGTGCTTCTAATACCCTGATAGATATTTCTGCATTTTGCCTCATTCATTTGGGGCAAGAAATTTCCTAAAAAAGAAAAAAAAAATCATACATTTTCTTACATCCTGAGCTTTGTATTGTATTTCATTGTAAGAATCATGATAAAACAACCAGAATTTACAGTATTGGTAGTATATGGACCTCCACATATATTAGATTGATGACTGCAGTTTGACTCCTGTTTAGTCACAGAAGGAGGAGGAGTCTAAATCTGGTACTATTCAAGGCTATCTTATCCTTTGTTTGTTCCCTCCCTGTTTCCCTCAGTCTTGTGTAAAAAACAGGCATAAATGAACTTTATGTTCCAGGACAAGATGACATAACATATTTTAAAAAAAATATTGTCAGAGTATTTCTTGATTTTCCAATAAATTCGTAGGTCATTCAGCATGTAGTAGACTTTTTTGAACATGGTCCAAAGGAACTAATTTCCCTATTCTATAATATTTCTGAGTATAAACAGGACTAGCCAGATGAGGAATAAAAACTGAGCTGTAAAAGATTAGATTCTATCAAAAGTGCAACCAGTCAGTCTGCAGTAATTCAGATCATGCTCAAAAAAATATTTTTGTAGTTGCATTTAATTAAAATATATGTATTGGTTCTTAATTAAAAAATTAATGTTGCTTTATGGCAGAGTGGAAGCAGAATACTTCACCAGAAAGGTCAATTTCTGTTTCCTGTGCAGAGAGAATAAAACTGAAACAATTCAACATGTGAGGTAACTAAGATCACAGTGCAGTTTCTCCAACTGTGTGTGGACTTTACAAAACCCATACAATTTCTGAAGGTGAAAATTCATTACAAATCTATGTCTTTCAGTAATGTCCTAGTCTTGCTCCAGAAATTTAAAATTTTAAAATCCCATCCTCTTACCCCACTTCCTTTCATTTTCATAAACCTCTCATACCCTAGTTTTGAATTCTTTTGACTCTTTTCTTCTTTGCTTTTTACTTCAACCACTACTACATACAAGGAGAGAGGTAGTGTATGTTGCTTACCTGAAATTCAGAAAAGTATTCAATACCATTTCCCACAGCCTTTTCCTGCACAAAAGGGTAAAATACAGATTGGGTGCATGATCTTCAAGATAGGTAGGAACTGGGTCAACAGGCTGCCCTACAAGGGTGGGTATCAATGGTTTTCACTCAGTCTGGAAGCCTATCACAACAGGATTCCCTAAGGATCAGTAATGATGTTGAATATCTTCATAAATTATCTGTATGATGGGATTGAAAGCAGTCTCACCAAGTTTGCTGAGGACAGCGGACTGGGGAGGGGGGCAGACCTGCGAAGGAAGAGACATCTTACAGAGAGACCTGGGCAGGCTGGAGGCGCAAGCCAGAAAGAACTGCATGATGATAACAAAAACACCTGCAAGGTTCTGCCCCTGGGATTACAGAACCAAGGAGCCCAGAACAAGCCACGATCTGTGTGGCTGGGGAGCAGTGTCACTGAAAGGCACCTGGGGGTCTTGGTGGACAAGAAGCTGACTGTGAATCAGCAGTGTGGGGCTGCAACAGTGAAAGCAAAATGGATCCTGGGCTGCATCTGCAGAAACATAATTAGCAGTGGTAGAGATCTGATCATCCCACTCTACTCAGTGCTTGCCAGCTGCACATGAAAGATGCAGAAAGATTCAGATAGACTGCAAAGGCAAGTCATGAAAATAATCAAAGGGCTGAATAAACCTCTCCTACGAGGAAAGGCTGAAAGCATTAGATCCTCAAGAAAAGAAGTCTCAGGCAGAGGGGAGGCTCATCATAGTGTTCTAGTACTTTGAGGGGCGGCTACAAAAATAATGGAGGTTCTCTTTTCTCATGGAGTCACGTGGAGAGGATGAAGGACAATGGATGTGAGCTGCACTGGGAAAAGTTTCATCATGACATAACAAAGAATTGCTTTGAGAGTAAGAACAATCATTCTCTGAACAATCTATTCAGGGATGTGATGGGAGTCTACATCCCTGGATGTTTTCAAAATGTGATTAAACAGGTTGCTAGATAATCCCATCTCAGCTGCCTTTGCCATGAAATGTTGGACCAGATGATTTTTCAATTCTCTTCCAACTCGGGCTCTTCTATGATTTTTTTTACTTCAAATCCCTCTGCCTTGATTATTTCCTCCCACTCTGTATAAATTATATCTTTGGAGAACTAACTGTATTGCATGACCAATTGTGAAATTCCCACTACTAGTAATGAAAGATATTTTTAAAGCAGTAAAGACTCCTTCTATCACTATGTAAGATTTCTAAACTGAAAGATAAAACTGAATTAATGGAGAATTATAAATACTGTAAAATATATTATAAATTATAAAACTATTATAAAACTGTTCAGCCATAACAGAATTCTAAATCAATCAGTGACAGTAAAAAGGAAGTAAATATAATTTAAAAACATGATATACCAGACTTCTGACACATTTTTAATCTCAAATTTTTAAAGGAGATTTAAAAACAAAAACAAAAACAAAAAAAACCCAAAAAATCCAAACAAATAAACAAAAAACCACAAGCANCAAAAACCAAAGATAAATAAACAAACAAAAAAACAAACCCTTGGGGATTTGCAGGATTTTTTGCCAGTTTTTACTCTGCTTTGCAGAGGAAGTTTAGGTGACTGAGAGATATTAAAAAATAAACATTAAAACCAAACCAAACAAGAAAAGAGGGGAAAAAACCTAAAACCAAAACAATCCAACACCCCAAAATTACGGGTTCAGAATTATTTGTTTTATTTTCAAATAAAATAATTGACAACTGTCATGTAGGTGCATGTGGTAAACAGTTGCTATGAAAAGTATATATAATGGTGTACATAGTTCCTGTTAAGAGAACACTGGAGGACTATATTGGAGTTTCCACTGATTCATGCAGATGAGTAAATTCCCTAAGATCCAAAAAAGTTGGAGATTCATTAATATTTTTCAGAACTTTTATTCTTTGCTTTGAAATTGGTTTTCAGGACTTTCATTTAAACTCTTATTATAAGGGGTTTTTTTTGTGAAATATATTCTAATATCCTGCTAGTAAATAGCTGACTTCACACTAAGTTAGGATTCTAGACTACTTTTGGCTATGTTTCATGAATGTTTTCATGGCATCTTTGTCCATTGTCAATATCTCTATTTTTGTGCTGTACCATAAAACCAGCTGTAGTCCCATTTTTTCTATGATGTGGATGTAAAAGATATTTGTAGTAGTTTTATGAATCCAGATGAGACCCATGGATCTTAATGTAACTTCTAACTTGTAATACTGAATCAAAAGGTACCACTTTTGCAAAGACAAGTGAAAATTAAAAAAAAAAAAAAAAAGAAAAAAAAAAGTATTAAAGTGACTAAATGTGAAGGTTTTACTGGTAGCAGATTTGAGATGAGAAATAAGAAATATAACATTCCAATTTCCAGTCTAGCAAAACTTGAGAAGAATAATTGCATGAAATATTATTATAAAACAAAATTAGTCAAAGATTGAGAATGAAGGATATTAATAACCTGTGAGGACCAAATAAATTACCTAATTTGACATGAAATCCTGCTCTAGCAATGAAGAATGAGCATAATAACTTAGTGTCAGAACCTTTGAAACCATAGCTGTAAATGAGATTTCTGCAGGTTGTTCTATGAAATGAAAAGAACAGAAATAAATGAATACAGAATCTTTACATTAAATGGCAAAAAATGTACCTATGCTTATTTTAGTTGTCAGTAGAGTCAAACATGAGCACAGTAGTGAAACAAATCTACATACCAATGAATTATTGAAAACAGAGATTTATGTTATTTATTATTCAACTAAGTTAATTAAACTGTCAAGATGACCTCAGCTGAAAAGGAAGAATTATTTCTTGGCTTTTTTTTCTTCTTTACAGGGCTTACATTTCATAAAAATGCATAAGAAGGCACAGCCCTGGACAAAACAGGGCTTGGGGTATTTCTGTTGCTATTTTCAGAAGAGCCTCATCTTGACAGCTGCTCAAGCTGTACTAAAACTGTTCAGGATGAATGGTAAAGTTATTTTAAATCTTTTTTAATCCATGGCCTACAGAGGGAAGTTCTCTGCTGAATTCCTTGAAAGAGCTGAATAATTCCTTACAGATGAAACATCATATACCTAATTTGAAAGTCTAGTTATTATTATACAGTGGTACTGAAGAACAAAGAGAAGCATATGGCTGACTCCAGATATATTAATTCAGTAACACTGGAGACATAGAATCCCCCTCAATTAAAACACGAAGAGTTTAAAAAAGATATTTAAAAACAGTGAAGAGGAAGAAGTTAGTTGCTTATATATTTTTCTAGAAGTTTCAAGTATGAAAATAGTGGCAGAGAGGTTACACTTCAGAGCTTACATAGACACAGAAACCTTTCAGTGACTGAAAGCTGATTGAGAAAATATAACAAATACCACCAATAGATTAATTCACTGAACATTCTTTGCTGTTAGCTTACATGGTTGCTTTGCCTAGATGGTATGTCTGCTATTCTTTTAACTCCATGGGCAGCATTGCTCTCTACAGAGCTGATGGATAACTGGTTTTTCCTTTATGAGTAACAAGCTGCCAACAGTGACTCATTAGCATTTTTAACCAGCTTTTTTTATGAAAAAAAGAGTAAAACTGGGATAAATATTCCCCAGCTAACACATCAAAGGTTGTGTTCACACTAGAATTTTGGTTCAGATCTTCCTTCTAACTCTTAAATGTGCTGAGTGGTTTTACTACAAACAAATTAGCTTTCATTCAAAGGAAGAACACTGAGAAGCTCAACTAGGTGCACAAAACATGTTCCATCTCCTTTTGAAGAAAAAGTAGTCTAAATTATTGACAGATCTTTTTGACAACTTAAAACCATATGAGAAACAATGGCATTTAGGCCAGAGGACTAGACCAGATAGAGTCCAAGGAAAATTCTCTGAACCATATATAATGCAAGTGCAGATAACTCAGAATCAATTATTTGTTTCATGATCTGCTCAGTCTGATGGATTTTTCTTTTAATTCAGACAAAGACACAGTATGTAGAGTGTAGCCTTTCTCTTAGGGGAAGAGATGAAAGATGTTCCTGATATTATTGTTTGGGAAGTGCAAATGTTGGCGTTTAATTTACTCACTAACTTAAACAGCTTTTTTCTTCTATCCATCTGCCTTTACTGAAAGCTTCTCTAGTATTACCCATGTATGGGAACCATATTTCCTTATACCTTGTTGAGCAAATAAACTTCATTCTTCATTTTTGCATTTTAGTTCATAGAGACACTTCATAAAGGTGTTCTCCGACTGAATTAACATAATTTGATCATGTCACAATTAACAACAAAATATGAGATCTTACAGACCTTTAAAAGTTTAACCATATTTCACCATTTATCTTTATTTGCTATTTAATACTAATATGCCGAACTGAGCAAAACTGTTGTTCCAGAAGTTGCTGAGTCTATCCCATATGAAATAACCGAAATTACTTCTGGGAAATAAGGGAGAGAATATCAACAGATCTGTTTCATCAGGATGTTTAGATGCCATGAAGAACTGAGAAAGAAGGAATTAAGTGTTAGGTGTTGAACAGCAAGGAATTGAGAAAGAAGAAGGAATTAGGTGTTGAACAGTGAGATGAAGAGGATAGAGTCACAAGTTCAAGAGGTGAAAATATGGACTTAGCTCACCAATGAACAAAAAAGTTAAGTGTGCATAAGATGTCTTTCCTCTGAGTTTAAACATTGATTGAAAATCATATTTTCCCCATCTTTTCATGTAGTTTTCATTGATGAGATATCTAAACAACTCTTAAAATTACTGTCAGTCATGTAACTAGCACAAGTGAGAGAAGCTCAGTTAGATATTCCCCAAAGAGAAGAGAAGTATGGAACTTTGTACATGGCATTAACAAATAGTAAGGTCCTAGAAAGAAATCAGAATATTTTGTAATAATTGAAGAAAAGAGCTGTTTTGTACTAAGCTGTCTAAAATGTTAACCAAAAAATACATAAAATATTTCAAAAGGCAAAAAATACCCTCAGAAATGCTTTAGAGAAAAAAAAAAAAAAAAAAAAAAAAAAATACCCTCAGAAATGCTTTAGAGAAAAAAAAAAAAAAAAAACAAAAAAAAAGGGAAAAAATAGTCCTGATCCTGTGTAAAAGTAATGTTCTGATAGGGTTTCTCCTAATTAAAAAAAATTAAAATAGTGCTAATGAGAAAAGGGGAAAAAAAATCTGTGTTAGAGAAATCTTAGTAAATGTTTTTTACCATTCATATACTAGTTAATTTTAAAGTTTATCTGAAAGTACTATAGAGTTATTAAAGTAGACCTTATTTGCTTCTTCTCTAGGAAATGTCCAGTTTAGTAAACATCTGATTACAGACATTAAAATAAATATACTAAAAAATCCCCAAAAAATGTTATAAAGTATGATACTATATATTTTTATGATCAATGTTATTCCTGACTTTAAAGCAAAAAAAAATCAAAAACCCATAAATAAAGTAAATAATGCAAAATATAAAATAATAAATATGTAAACTGTAAATACTGTAAAATGCTAAATTTTCATGTGAACAGACAAAAGAATAGTAAATTCCTTATTGAATATTTAAGTACTTTTCCAAGAGGAAATGTTTAACAATATCCCAGATTTGTCAGTCTCTTTTTATAAGTAGGATATTCAGTAAAGATCTATTCCATGTTTCCAAATGTTTCTCAGGATTTATTACATAGACAGTTTCAGTGTTACCAGTACAGAAAAAGATCAAGCATAATAAATTGAGAGACAGCTTGTAACCTAGGAGACACAACAGTCATGATTTTAGTCTTTGCTTGTTATTTTATTCAAAAAGACTAAAGTGATTTTTTTCACACAAATATGTCCTGAAACATTTATCTTTTTGAACTTTGACAATAGAATTACTTCAGAAGCTCTATTCTATTTTGTTTCCTTTGTTTTTTTCCAGTTTAAACATTGTTTCTTCTCATCAGCTATGGAAAATAAGGACCAAGAAGTCAATATTCAACTATTATAATAATGTGATTACTCATGAAATATTACTTTGCCAGTTAGGCATTATTTAAAGGAAAAAAAAAAAAAAAAAAAAGTGAGATTGAGAAATGAAAGCAGTTGCGTTAAGTGTTCTAATTTTTGCCAGAGATTCATTACCCATAAATTATCCATCTTTTAGTAAAAGAAGACAGAATGAGAAAGGAAAGACAAAAAAGAGCTGTGAAACCTGTCATCATATTCTCATACTATCATGGTTGTCCACAAAATCATGCACTACTGTTGAGTGTCATGCAATAATATAACCTGGATTTTAGTCAATATTTTTGACTTAAAGTTTACCTCAGTTCTAATGCTCATCTATATCTGATTAGGTTCACCACAAACTAGTTTAAGGTTCTACTGCAGGTGCTTAGATTGTTGTTTATTCCACTTTTCATAAATTTTTTAAATGACACATACCTGGAATTAAAATCAGGCTAATACAATAATTAAATGGAATTATTTCAGTAGCACTTTCAGAAACAAATTAATTAGATTTTTAAACAAAGAACTTGAAAAAGGTATTATGTTATCCTGTAGGATTTCATGCATGTAATCTAAGTGTACTCCTAAGGACATCTTCAAAACAAAACAGAAATACATTGGTAATCACTTCAGTCTAAGAAAAACTACATCTTTCAGAAAGTAAAAGTGGAAAGGAAGTAAGATAAATGATAAAAAATGTTTACAATGGAAAGCACAAAAACATCAAAAGTAGATAGTGAAATTTACTGATAAGTTGCACAACAATTCATTTCTTGACCTGTTAAAATACCCAATCTCTAGGTCTTCCTGCTGTATTTGATCTCCTTTGTCCTGCATTCTAATACTTCTTTAATGTCCTCCATTTCCTCCACTAACCTTCTTAGAAATATTTCTTATTTCTGATTTGTCACTAGTTGAGCTCGTCCCTCTATCTTAAGTCTGAAATTACTTATGGAAGAAATAAGAATTGAACTGGGTTATTCTGAGTCTGCAGGGAGTTCTTTCCTGCACAGTGATGTAACACAACAGGCAGCATTGTTGCAAGGGAAATTATGGCAGCCATTCCTCTCTCCCTTTTATAAATTTGCTCTGTCATTAGCTTGATTTTCTTTTTTTTTTTACAGCACTGTATACATTATTTTGCAAGATTTATATGATGCATATTCTAATTTTTTCTGAGTAATACTTGTTTTCATGCTGTCTTCAACAATTTACCATAATAAACCTTTAAAAATATGCATTATAAGATTTACTGTAGTGCTATTAATCTGATACAATAGATGTGTTTTAGATTACTGTTTTTCTCCTCTAGTTATATAGTTGTTTTCTTAACTGTTTATTATTGCTGGACATTATAGTGTATGAACTGAATAATAATGAATCTCTTGTGAGAAGTAGGGGTCCACTTTTAAGTTGCAAGTAAAGATTATGTAACCTGTTACTATTATTAAATTATATTACAATTTTATTTCTACAGGCAAATGTAGGAGAAATTCAATTCATTCTGTGCTGATCTTCACTTGGCATAAATTTCTTTTCGCAAAATTCTTAAATGCAAGTATTTTTAAACTGTGTTATTGACAAATAGCAAGCAATTTATCTGGTTTTAGATTACTATTTCTTTGAAGAAAATTTTTACATTTTACCAAATTTCAACAGCTGTAACTTCTGTAGAAAAATCAGTAAAAATGCAGACACACAGGCAAACAAGAAAAAAAGCAGAACATTTTGATTATGCACATACTATGGTGCTTCAAAATTTTAGATGTAGAACATCCTGTAATTGCTGATGATTTAGAAGATGAAAAATATTGAAAATTAAGGTCTTCTTTTTTTCTCTTCCTCTGTTAAAAGGTTTCCACTGTTAAAATGAAACAAAAACAAAGCCTCCATCCCTCTCTGCTGTATGCCAGGGAACATTCCAGCTGCAGACCTGCAGCTTTTTAAGCAACACTTTTGCTCATTTGTGAGTCATTCACTTAAGTGAACATTAGCAAATAATGATGTTTTACAGAAGAAAAATTATTTGGGATGAAAAGTAGTTTAAAAAGGTGAATGGCAATCTGTACAAAGACATATTGCAACAAACCCCTATATTTAATGCATATGCTAGTTCAGTTTTCTGAAAGTATCAGTTTATGAATATTCTGTTATCTATTCATGCTTCTACAAACAAGACAAAATATGACATATATTTCATTCTAAATCAGAATGCTAACATACTTGTGATTTCAACTGAAATACAGTTAAAATCTATGTTTCTACAGGAAATACAATAATGCAGGTCAAGGAACACACGATAATGAATCAGAAAGAAGCCCTGAAATTATTTCATGTGTTCATTTTATTAATAAATAATTCAGGCAACGATGTCTGAGTATATTAAATAAGAGAAGATGCTTAACCTTGTAAAAGTAAAGGATCTCAAATTCTATAAAAAGTGTTTGTATAGTGGCTTTCTTTCAGAAATGAGGCTGCAGTAGTCCTGTTAAAGTTTCCACAAAAAGTTTTTTCCCCTCCTTCTGTACCTTTTCAAGAATACAGATTAATTCTATGACACAACCAATTAGTTCAGATCTACTATGCAGATATTTCACTGAGGATATATATCAGAGCTGACACATACGGAATAAATCTATCTTGCTGTTTATGTATAGTTCTACTTTAAATACATATACAAAAATACAGTAACACGGATATTGCAAGTTGTGAAGATATTAAAATTTTTTGATCTAGTATTTCTAATTTGATGAGAAAAACAATTCATCCCAACACACACACGCAGAGCTCTCTTCAGTGTATCTGCTGATAGAAAGACAAGCAGATCTCGTCTGCTTGTCTGCAAAAGAAGCTTACTTTGGTCTCCTAGAGAGAAAGAAAATGGACATGTCATGCCAGTAGCATCCATACCTAAACATCTGGTCTCAATTCCTCTCCAGAGTCCAGATGACAGACATTCCCTCACTGCAGAGCCAACTAGCATGTATCCTGAGTCACAGGTAAATATAGCTGTAGATCCATATGTGATTTGAGTTCCAATCTTATTTCCATTTGGAGGTGTAGGAAGTTCTCCACAGGAAATAACTTCATGGCAAAACAAAAACAAAACACAAGTGTGCAGCTGAGAATCACAAACACGTATACAATAATGTCTATCAACCGACAATACTTATCAACCAGTCAATCAGATAAATAAATTTCATACCTTGAAGTATTTTGGAGAAATCTGTAGAAATCATGGATTAAAAACCTGCAAGCAAAAACTATTCCTTCCCCAAAAAATATACTTAAGAGAGCGGGAAGAACAATTAAACAATTTCTAAAAAGTTTAAAAAGCTACTCAGAACATTATTAAATGCTTTTTAATTACCTTTTTTTTTTATAAAGTAC
>PYHW01009979.1:10794359-10810507 GCA_013186435.1 Turdus rufiventris
AGAAAAAATAAAGTTTCTAAGAGTATATATATATTTTTTTTTTACATAAAAGAATTTACCTTGACAAGCAGGGACTGGAACATCCCATGAGTAATAACCATATGGAGACTTCCTGCATACAGCAGTGCTTTTTCCAATGAGCCGAAAGCCTCGGTCACAAGCCCAGCGAACCATGCTGTTGAGCTGTCCACCTGTCTGGCTGACAATGAAACCGTGCGGGGGCGACTCTGGGGTGCTACAGTAGAGAGCTTTGAACACAAACATTAAATGAATAAAATACCTGGTTAGAATTCAGGAAACAAGTCTTGAGAAATTCCTGTGGAACTCGGTGGGCATCTGATTGGACACTGCAAAGCCATTACTAAAATTTGTATTTTATGTACTGACAATTTGATCAATTTCACAAAATATAAAGGTGATTAAAAAAAAAAAGCTTTACAAGGTCTTTACAAGATTCAGGTTTCAGGAGCCTCCAAAAAAATAGAGTAATAGCTCCCTTTTATGATTGGCAATAGTTTTGGGGTTTGGTTGTGTTGTTTTGGTTTTTATTTACCATCTTATTTTTAAGTCAAATAGGCTACTGAGCTGTAGTTTAGAAGGAAATTTATTGCAATTGTATACATTTCAGTGGTACAAAAATTTTTGAAAGAAGGAAACAACTAGTAGATCCTGGACTTAACTAATTTTAAATAGTACTTTCTTTCTGGTCCTAAATAAGTTCGTTCATTTAAGTTCTGTGATACAGTGAATTAAAGCAAAGTAAACTATTTAAAATAGATTTTTATTATATTTATGACTATCACCATAAATCCGTGGCAGATTACTAAATCTGCTTTTAGTTGCTGATTTATTTAGAATACATTAAGTCTTTCAGAAGTCTTATCTAGAGACTATGAAGAAAAAATCATAACTCATTATGAGACAAAATAATATGTCTAAGAGTTACAGATTTTGTAATCTGAAATTATTTATGTACTTAACTCTGACATTAAATACTGGTTATTTACTGTGTTTCCTTTATCTTCTTTGTTCAACTAATTTAGTTTCAGCTATCTTGTCATAGGAGTGGAAGGCTCTTATAACCTGGTAACCACTTTAAGATGAATTTTGCTTGTGTAAAGGTTTAACTTGGTCTCTGATTAGTTTGATTAATGGCTGGTAGCCATAAAGGTTGTTTTCTCTTTTTGTAGGAAAGAAAACTGTGCTGGAAGTTTTCCTTTAAAAGTACTTCCTTTATGCTTTGAAGAAATGTTGATAACTTGATATTTATTTTCTCAAGCAAATGGAGAACTGCTGCTTCACTCACTCTAAATCTTTCCATGTCTCATGACTTACTTCAAGTCAGTGTTTCTCTCACATGAAAGCTTCCTATGACCAGAATGGAGACATAAGGTTGTTTGTTTACAACAAATAATTATTAGACATATTAAAGCAAAGAGCAGAATCAGAACTACTGCTATATATTTCAGACCACATACTATGGAAGTATCCTCTTCCTTACACTAAATGTCTCCTGACTTACACTTTCCTGAGAAAAAACAAAGATAGAGAGACTTCTACTTTAGTGTATAAGAAAACATACCAGTATTTTTTTGTGTGAAACAGATCATTAGAAAATATTTCCTGTCTGCCTCTCAACAGTTCCCTCACTGCCTGTAAGGAAACACTTTGAAGAATTTTAACAGATCCAAAAGAGACTACAGGAAATGAAAATCGGTACCATATATTATGGCCAGTAAACAGTGAGTTTTACCTAATTGACAACAAACATTTTAAGACTGAGAAAACTGACCTTTACTAAAGGGAAAGATGATACTGATACGGTTTCACAGTATATATGTTCCAAATTATTTTTCTCAATTGTGAAGTAGCCAAAAATTAAGTGAGGAAAACAAAAAAAAACCCAGCAGAAAGAATGTTTTACTTATTCATTATTTCTTTGTCCACCTTGTGAAATGAAACACCTTTATGCCAATAACTTCTCTAATATCTACAGATACTATCCTCAGTACTTTTCCTTGTGTATATTTCAGATCTTTGGTCATCATTAAAAAAAAAAAAAAATAGATCTTGTGCAACTGCTGTAAATTGCTACAAATCTACTTTAGCTTGACTAATTGAAATTATTTTCCAGCAAAATAAATATTAGATAATAATTCTGTAAAAGCAATTTTACTAAAATCTAACTTTGTCAGGTATTATTCATAAATATGTTAATTTGAATTAATAGCACATAAAATACTGGCTTTTTCACATACAAATTTGTCTCTTTTAATGTTGATTGCTGCTTCAGTTGAACCTTAAATTAAAGAGTTCAACCCTTCAGGGTTTTCCACTTCATAGCTGTTAACTCCTGCCTTGTTGCAATGCTTTTCCTTGTCCCACCATAATTCTTAATGATGAATTGCACAAAGATCTAGTTAGAAAAACACCGCTGTATGAAGAGGTACACAACTGCAAATAAATGGAAGAGAGAAGGGGGAAGCTGCTTCTTTTATTTTTAGTACTGGCTTCTGTCCTTTTGAAGACCTGTCTTTTATTAATTCTATAGAGAGTACATGTGAGGGGGGTTTTTACCTCATAAGATGAGGATCATTCAGTTCATATATATAGAATACATTGGATTTCCTTTCAGTTTGGTTAATTAAGGATACCAAACATAACCTATATTACCATTTTAACATAAACAAATATTACACATTAAAATTTTATGCACATTACAGAAAGTCACGTTTGCATACCTATATATCTTATCCTGAACCCTTTTTTATTGGTGCCATGATCTGCTGACCACCGGAGAAATACTTCATGGCCATTGCTGGTTATATTTAGAGAAGATGAATAGTCCCCGCTGAGAGATATGAGCAATGGGCTATGACTATTTGGTCCTTGGTACAAAGGAAGGAAAAATAAAAAGGAAAAAAAAGAGTTACAAAGTTTAACATGTAATAAACCATATGCACACAATTAATATACATGCAAAACATCCTTCAAGAAAATGGCAAATTAATTTGAATTTAAAAATTGAAATATGTTACAACTGGAAGCTATATATCTGCTCAAAACAAAAGTTATGTCTAAGTATAGCATGCAGTACAATTTTAAAATAATCTAGCAGTTCTTTCTATCATAAAAAATCAGAATAATTGCTTATGATTAAGATTTTTTTTATACTGAAAAATTATGATAAACAATAGTAATTAGACAGATGCAATATAAAAAACAATGATAAAGACAATCATCCAAAGTTATTCATCCTATAGTTACCATCAAAAACCTCAAGTATATCAAATTCCTTTTCTGTCTGGAAGAATTCAAAGAACATGCTGATATTATAACCCTTTTCCACAGTAATGGTCCACGCACACATCTGGAGGTTTGGGTAGCTGTCAGGATATCCAGGGCTCAGTATTACACCTGTTGAATCCAGACGCATTTCATTGGCTGGACAGAGCACTGTAAAACAGAAAAATTGGCAAAAAAAATCTAAAGCCCATTATTTCTATTTCATGTGATTGACAAGATTTTCCTGAGTTTAAAAGAACTCCATTACTCATTCTATTTCTTTAACTTGAACAACCTCAGGATTTAAAATATGATGAAGGGTTTTAATTTTGAATTTATCTGGATTCACTAGGTCTACAAGAATAGTCTCATTAAATAGAAATAGTTGACATTACCATGCCATTGGAATTTTTTTTCAAAAAATGTGTTTGCTTCATGGTATATGAACAAATGCTTTCAGTATATTCAGAGCATCATACTGCTAAACAGGAGCCTTGAAATATTTTTATTTTGACAACTAACTCCTACATGAAAATGAGTTAGTCCTGAATTACACAAGAAAAAGAATATGATCTTAGTTTTCTCAAGAACACTGGAAATAATATTGTCTCATTAATTACAAAAATCAGATTTTATGTTGAAAAAGTTATTGGACTACAAAGAAAGAAAAAGAACACAGAAAATCAGAGGAAGGGAGAGGAAAAGAGTACTTATCTTCATTTAAAAGTTTGCAAGAATTATAGAATATTTGGGTTGGAAATTACCTTTGAAGGTCATCTAGTCCAAACCTCTGCAAACTCATCCAAACAACTTGAAAAATTGTATGTTCCCATATATTTTAAAAATATTTGTATCTCAATTGCAAATTACCATCTAGTTACTAACTTCAAAAGTTGTTTCTCATGTCCTGTGTTTGTTTCAATTACTCAAGAGTTGGAATACAGCCCCTCTACCCCACTTAACAAGAGCATATGGCTGGAATCTGGCTGTCAAACTACAGTGCTGTGCCAGTTGTGACACATATTTCAAGAAAATAAACAAAGTAATCCTCTCAGCTTTATATGGTCACACAGACATATATTTATATAAAAATGTGCGGCAGGAAGAGCATAAGAGTAATCTGGCTGCACTCATTTATTTTGCCTTGCAAACTGTCCTTAATTTCAGGATTTTCAGCAAAACATCTCTGGAATTTTATAGAGATTTTAAAGACTTGTTTCTGTTAAACAGACTCCCTTGAGAATTGGGTAGCTGAGTTTTATGTGAATCAGAGAAAATGTATCTGAGATATAGTTAAGAGTCACCATTAAAGAATTTTCTCAAGGTCCCTTGATTATGATGTAAAATAGAGCTTGAATCTTCTTACTCTGAAATTTTCATTTCATCCTGAATGTAGAAGCTAATTTAAAGGAAAATTAAGGGCAAACCTACATGCTTTGTTTGGACAATACTCTTTTTAAACTAAACAAGATAATAGAAATAGGCTAAACTTATGGAATTTAGTGACTATCTTCACATCTAAAGGAAACCTGGAAGAATTTTAAGAAATGCTCATCCAACCTACACGCACCAGAGAAAAACAGAGAGGAAAAAAAAAAAAAAGTGGCATAGTTTTAAATAGTACTAAATGTGATGTAAAACTCTTTTAATAATTAAAATTACTAAATAAATATTAAATATAGTTTGCTTCCATTTTTTTCTTTTTAGGAATTTGTCATTTGTCTAGTTTATCTTTACTGCAATACATTAGATTCAAGACTAATGTATTGTTACTTAAATTCTTCTCAGCAGAATTCTTCAGATTTACTTATGGGTTAATTTTGAATGTTGGTATCAATTTATTTCAAGTCAAAAATTAAAAAAAATTCAATCAAAGGTGACTTTACACTGGCTAAAGCATATAACATATGCAAAGGGCTGAAGCATCAGGAATTAACAGTATTAACTTTAAAAAAGAAATGCTCTGCACAGTGAAAAGAATTATCAAACTAGAATAAATATGAGCCAACAGAAGAATTGAGACTTTTCCTTGAAAGTGACTCTTACACATGTTATACTTTGCACAATGAAGTAGGGTAGCTTATCCATAAGCCAATACCTTAAAGCAAAATCACCCAAGACTGAAATTTTTTGCATGTATTTTTGCTGCCTTTAGATTCCACAAAGCTCTCTATTATCTTTCATTATTGAAATTTAACTTACATACTGTGATCTTCAAATCTAGACATTATATAAATAAATATAAAAGAAAGCATGCTGCTGCTTATTCTAGGTTGCTAGTTGGACTGGTCATTTTTAACACAATTTGAGAAATTCCCTTCCAATTTTATTTTTAATTTTCTATCGCTAACTACAGTAATTTCACGACTATAAGGCGCACCATTTTGATTAAAATTTTTCCTTGAACCCAGAAGTGCGCCTTATATAATGGACAAAATTCGGAAATTTGCCAACCCAGAAGTGTGAGCTGCAATGGGGGGGGCGGTGCCGCAGGAGCGCTGAGTTGTGAGGAGGGGTAGGAGTGGGCAGCCGCAGCCGGCAGGATCCATGCGGGGAGGGAGGGAGCTGCTGCCGGCCCCGGCCTTGGCCGGCGTGCGGGGAGAGAGGGAGCTGCCACTGGCCAGTCTGGGCACAGGGGGAACGAGAAGCCGCCAGGCAGGGGAAGCCGGGACTCGTGGTGGTAGCTGCAAGCCGCGCCAGCTGGTGCCAGGGGTGGGCGGGAGTGCTGGGGCCTGTGGCACCAGGAGGGCACCTGGGGCTGTGTTTAAAGGCTATGCCAATCTGTGAAAAATGTTTGCAAATTGAGCACCTGCCAGTAATTCACTACTTTGTTGAAAGCGGCGCAGCTCCTCGCTGCAGAAAAATAGTGCGAGCCATGAGCCAAGCAGTAAGGAGAGGTGGCGCCACGGGAGCACTGAGCCGCGATGGGGGGGCAGGAGCAGGCAGCCCCTGGCCAGCAGCAGCCTCACAGGGAGAGAGGGAGTGGGCAGTTCTGCGCCGCCCCAAGCCACGGTCACTCTGAGCCCCGCCTCGCCAACCGGGGGTAGGCGGGAGTGCTGGGGCCTGCCCGTGCATGGGGAGGGCACTTGGGGCTGCGTTTAAAGGTTACACCAATCTGTTAAAACGTTTCCAATTTGAGCACATGGCAGTAAACTCCACGATCACGGATTTCCATTACTAATTATTTACTCTGTTGTGCGCGGCGTGGATCTTCACTGCAAAAAAAAAAAGTGTGCCTTATAGTCCGGTGTGCCTTATATAATGTACAAAGTTGCGAAATTTGCTGGCTCCCGGAGATGCGCCTCATAGTCTGGTGCGCCTTGTGGTCGTGAAATTACTGTAACTCTAAAACCAACTCATGTTAATTTCATTCTGCTTTAAACAGAAATTATAAGATCATTGATTTAATATTTATCATTGGAACCAAAGTTTGGCATTTGTATCCGACATAGCAGATTAACTACGGTTAACTGAAGTCATCATTCCTGAGTTTTTGTCTTGGGTCTTGCACTGAATACAAATATGCCTTCAGCAACACACACTGAGAGAATGCCTCAGGATCAGCACATGAGTCTCTATTTTCCCTATCGAATATTACATCATTTTAACATTTAAAGCAATGCCTGGAGGTTACTATGGTTTTCCATCTATTAAATGCAATACATCTGCCAAGTAAGGATTTAAATTAAAATTGGGGTGTTGGAAGCTATTTCTAGACACATTTGTACCTAACTAAATGCCTGGATTTTCAAAAATTATCAGTGTAAAAGTTCTTATGAAGCTCCTATTTCAATTTCACTTTGCATTTTTAAAAACCAGACTCATTGCTGTGATTTTGACTTCTGCATAATTTTGTCCAAAATCAGGGGGAAGCAGCTTATTCAGTTGTAAGAGTAGACCCTTCCAGCTTTCCAGGGAAGAAGGAAAATATATTTATACAAGAAATATATTAAATATAAAAAATTATACAAGATTTTTTTAAACTCTCAGATGAAAGCTTAGGTGAATATTTTAGTAATAATAAATTCCTAAAAATTAGTATTCTGATGTTTAACTTCTTAACATGTATATTGTGCACCATTTTATAACTTTTTCTAGACATTTTTAAGGAACAGTAAAATATTACAGTTTTGTATATATTAAAGTACTTGTAAATGTAGTAATCGCAATTAATTTACTATTGTCAAATAAATCTTTCCTCTTTAGTGTTTTATAGATATGCTAATGAATTAAAATTACTGGAGAAGGACAGACCAAAACATCAGATTGGTAGAAAAAACAGATGACAGTATTTTTCATATAATACAAATGTAAATCAAACTCACTTATTATGACTGATTTGGGAAAGGATTTTAATCCTGCTGTAGATGTTAGAATACTAAACTCAGGAACAGATGGAAACAAAGGAATATCTGAGAAACTAGCAGAATTCAAAATGGCTTATGTTTACAAAACTTATACTTTTATGAGGCTGTGGTGTTTTGGTTTGGTCTTTTTTATCTTGAAAAGGCTTCATCATACATGTCTATAAATGTAGATCCTTATTTATCCTTCCAGACATAAATGGAAGAACTAGTAGGAAAATATAAACTCATTCCCATTACTGGAACTTCAAAGAGATTCCATGTTTTTAATGAAGCATGTGCATGGCCTATCTTCATTTGTTCCCTAATCAGTTTCGTAAGAAAGAAAAATCTCTTTTTTTTTTTTTTTAATTTTTAAAAAATTATTATTATGGAAAAATTATATTTACCATAACCCACCAAATTTCAGCTTAAGAAAGACTGGTTTAAAGTGTGATGTTAGGGGCTGGCAGGACTGTAATAATTTTAACCTAAACAATGAGATGGCATTATCTATCTGTTAGCAGTTCTCAATAAGAGGAAAAGTGAACAAACACATTCACACACACACACACACACACACACATACACACACACAGAGAAAACCTATTTTTTAGAATACGTTGAATAAAAAATTGAAGTATTTAAAGCTGCAATGAAAAATTATTTTGTGAGCTTGTTCACCCAAATCCATGCTATGTTAATTTAGTGGTTTTGAAAATTCCCATATAAATTTTCGTATTATTATGGTGTTGAGAAAATGAGTCTCATTATTTACCAGACTCCCCAAGAACAAACAAACAAACAAACAAAGATTAAAGTAAAATATGACTTATTATTTTGCTTTAATATCTGACATGTGAAACAAAACAAAGAGTGATATATTGGAATAAATTGCCAAAAATCTGAAATCGTTTCATTATGCTGTCCTATGTAAAAAGAAGTAGTAGTTATCTAAGAAATCACCAATGAACTGATCTGGTAGCAGGAAAGGAAAAAAGAAAAAAAAACCTTGACAAGTAGGTGGTGCTCCATCCATCTGAAGTCTTTCCCCTAGTCGGCATGTCAGAATCTCATTACCAACCAGCGTAAAGCCTGGTTGACACTGGTACCTTATTATGTCTCCTGCTCAGAAAAACAACACAAGGCAAAACACAAACAAAGAAGCATTAAACAGCAATTAACTGCGACTTTTAGCTTTGAAAACATTATTGATTAATGAAGTTTCTTACCACCATAATATACAATGGGCTAAATGACCTCTGGCATAAACAACTTTGATTAGTCTAAGAAATGTGGTAAATGAGCTTTGTGTTGCACACTGCGCTGCATCTATCACTTCTTTCCACCACATTATTTGTTAGATAGTTTGCTAAGTTGTCTGGGTTTGACTGATGCTATGTGAACCAAATGCCCACAAAGCTTTAAGCAATTTATAGGATAACCATTATGGAACTAAATAAAGGCCTAAGATCAAGTCGGTAATTCATATAATCCTGAGGGGAAAAAACATTAAAAAGAAAATGGATTTGTTAATACTGTCTAGATTTGACACTCTGAGATTAAGGAATTGCATTTTTTAATTAAGAAACCAAAAATTCATATGTTTTTATAGACCAATAAAAGTAAAAACTTTAATATCCCAGAAGTTCTCTTTGGCTCACATTACAGAGAAAAACAAACCTAAAGAAAGTAATTTCTCTTTGTGACCTATGTGACCTAATCATATATGGGTGCATGTACTAAAAGAAATTACTTTCTTTGCCATCACATAAGCAAAACTAGCTGACCAGACATTTGAAATCAGATCATATAAATCATATTACTTTGTAATATAGGTGGCTAAGTAATATTATTGACATGTCATAGAAAGTTAGACTGTTATCCCCTTCTCTGATCTTCATAACTTTTACATATTTGATTTTACTTTTTAGGTCAAAGGACCTCAGTTTTGGTATAGAATTCTATTTAGATAGAAATCTATATAGAATATCAAATGTCTACATGTTTTCTTACGAATTTGGTTTGTTTATTTCAGTGTAATACAATGTTTTATATTAAATGGTATGAAAAATGTATTTTTAAATTAAGTAAATTACAAAGAGTTATTGTATTACTTATATGTAATCTCTGAAACATAGATGGGATTCAGGATACATAGTGAAAAGGAATGATTTCTTAAAAAAATGCATTTTCAAATAAAAATCTAAAGCATTACAAATATGCTTTCCATTCTGAAAAACACCTTGTGCACAGCAAGTTTATTTCATCAGCAAATTTTGTTTGTTTTAATATTACCTATTTCAAATTCGTCATCCTCAGCTAGAATTTCAGCATTTGGTATATTTGCTGGAGGCTGGCAGACACGGAGCTGATAGGCTATAAACAGGAACAAAGCACAGTTGACATTCTAAAACATAGTTATCATAACTATGAAATAACTGACTTAATATCCACATTAGCAGGATAAACATAAAAACTCAATTTATTTTGAAACTTTCAAAATAATCAGAAGAAAGGCAATGAAAACATTGGAAGTTGTGTCTGCATTCTCAATTAGTTATTCAGTCTTAGTGGTGAAACTCTCTTCGTAAATAACAAGAAATTTAGAAGGGTTTTGCCAATTTTCTCACTTGAGCAATCCCAATCAAAAAGCAAATATTTTTTTGCAGTTTTCAATCATTTTTTTCTTTTAGTTTTTGGTTTGGTTTTTTTTTTTTTTACAATACAATTTTACTGTTGATCTCTTCTGCTTTTGAAACCTTGTAATGAATATAAGTTTTGGAATCCCAAAGATTCTACACAGAGGCAGCATAGGTAATGGACAGAAGCATTTTGAATGTGAAGTTTCCTAATAAATAAACAGTTGTGGAGCACACATCACCTGCAGATACTGTCAGAGAATAACTCTGCTTTTAGAATTGACATTTGAAGTTTCATACAAAATAATTTTCTGAGATTTAGCACATGATGCAATAGCCAGGCAAGATAACCATGTGAAATAAATAAAAAGATAAGTAGAAAGTGAATGCGGAAGATGAACAGACTGATTTTTTTCTGCAGAGATCCAATGAAAATGGGCCCATGTTTGGAGACAGACAAAATAAGATTTGATCTTAATACAATTAGGACAGAAATCTGGCAAAAGAAATCACTTTGACATATTTTTATCTACAGTTGAGTCTTCCCTGTCTTAAAATGTACATTCAGGATGAAGTATGCTTGGTTTTCATTAATATTACGTTTTCATACAGCATTGGTTTATAGCGTTTCTCTTTAGCACAAAATATCATCTACTTGTGGCAGATAAGTTTCAGTAATACACATTCTTGGTTGTTTTGTGTGATTAGATCCTTTAGTACTCTAATTGGTGAAACTTTTGGAAATCACAAATTATACAGTAAGATAGATCTTTTGTTACTAATGAATCACGTTTATTTGATATCTTTCTATTGCAATGCTTTGCTTCAATTATGTAATGAAGATCTACTTAAATCAGTGAGTCAGAAAGCCTTAGAATAACACAATTTAAAATAAAACACACTAATTAAACATGAAACAGCTATGCTGTTTGCATCTTAAGAAAAATAATAATAAAAATCATGAACATAATTAAAAAGTGATTCAATAAAGAAGTCACACAATTTATCTCAAATGTCTCTCATTTAGGGTAACAGGATTATCATTAATTTTAATCTCAAAATATTTGTTTTAAAGAAATTTGACTTATTGCCTTTATTTGACTCCTTCACTGTCTTTCCCTTATTATTATAATTTTTGTTCAGCTGATATGAAGGATCATAGACTCCAAGATACAGAAAGATTTATTTATCTTGACAACACTCGTATAAAAATCGTTTTAAGTTTCTTTGTAAGTGATCTTTGTGCTGCTTAGTTTGAATCTTAATTGCATATTAGGGCCCACACCTGCGGTATGACAATTTTTACAACAAAAGAAACAAATAAAAGGAGATCTTTAGAGACACTTTGATACTAGAAAAATACTAGAGCAGAAGAAATAGCCTCAAGCTATTCCACATGAGATAGGATATTAGTAAAAATGTGTTAACCAAAAGGGTTGGCAAGCACTGGAACTGGCTGCCCAGGTAAGTGGTGGAGTCACAATTCCTGGAGGTATTTATATGACAGGTAATGTGCTATTATCAGCATGGTTTAGTGGTAGAATTGGCAGTGTTGGGTTTATAGCTGAACTAAGGTATTTTCCAATCTGAATAGTTCTGATTCCATAAGCATTTTAACTTATGTTTGGTCATATACTGATGTATTAGCAGATATCAATGCATATGGACTCATTAATGGATACAAAATGTCATCTCATCCTTTGCAAGTTGATACATGCAATTTAGATGCCAAGATTTGGAATGGAAATTCTGAGCCCTCTCTGCCTAGCCCTGCTGGAGTCTCTACTCCATAACCAATTGATGACATTTTTTCTTCATTGTACGGTTTATGTATTTTTCTGTTTTGTTTTGCTTAGCTTAAAGTTCCTTTTATCCCATCAATTCTGTCTAACTATATCTACCACTGTCTTTAATAAGTCAAAAAGAAAGTCTTCTAGTCACAAAATCTGAACAGGATCCAGAAAACAGGATGTAGTCTGTCAGTGTTTCCTAAAATGTTCAATCCAATGGGCATTAACAAAGTACCTAAACCCACCCTTACTTCTCAACATTTTCTTGTAATTATAGCAGTGCAAAGGACACTTGGCCACAAATGGTCTGGATGACTACTAAAAGAAGAATTCAGAACATTAATTCAAACTCACTTTCATTCAGTCAGTATTCAAGAGCAGATTAATGTTAACTATGCTATGTAGTTCACTATCATCGAACTTTATAGTGTAGCAAATAACAGGTATAGTTCACTATCACTGGTATCTCTACAAAAACAACACTTCAAAATGTCCAAATGTCAAAGAGAAATTTAATGTCCTCCAAGAACATTCAGGTTTCAAAGGAATTTTAGAAGTATTCTAAAAAATAAAAGTATGTGCACCTTGAACTTTAGGGTCTTGATGCTGCCTTCTTTGTTCATGTCTCATCATAGTGCAGTCTTTTTATTTTTGTTTGACTAATAGTGAACTTAATAGCTGGTCAAGAAAATAACTTATTTTCATCATTCTTGTTAGCCTTTCATATGTTTGCATTTCCCTAGTAGTGGTCAATCATTAATAATAGCAACTTCTCTTAGAAAAAGCAAATTATTTTTTTAATGCCTTTTCTTCCTCCAGTGACCAGTTTAAAACGGGGAAAAAGTTTAATTTGTCACACTTACCATGATAACTAAGTACAAAGAAGCCACTGGTAGTAAAGTCACTGTGGAACTTTATGAGAATCTGGTTGGAAGTGCTATAGACTGATTCTAATGCAGTGTTGCCACTAAATTGTCCAATTTGAGGGGAAGTTTGGTCGGGTCCATCCCTAAGAGAAACAAAGAGAATAATTTTTTTGTTGTTTTTTGGTCCAAAAAATTAATGATTTCCCCAAATTTGAAGTTAATACAGTAAATTTTCCCTAGATCATACTAAAAGGTATGAGATATTTTAAATAAGATAAATCAGACATCAAGAGCTGAATACCTTTTCATATCCTGTATGTAGAGTTAATACTAATGAATACTTCAACCACTTTTTGCAAGTCACATCCTTATTTTGTAATAAAAATTGCAGCCAAGTCAAAATTACTGAATTTACTATTTTGCTTCATCTACTTCCCACAACCTCTGATCATATCTATACTTTCAAATGTGGCTATCAGAAAACAAATAAATCTAATTCTGTTCATGTCCTCCAGTCTTCGGAATCTGATCATTTCTAGGAAAATTAAGAGATAAATAGGGTTGTTAGAATTAATTAATAAAATAATTTGAAAACACAAGAATGAATATTGGCTTTAGCAAAAATAAACCCAAAATGTTTATAGATTACTGAATACAAGATTCACCTTGAAAACTACATGCTGACATTAATAAATGTACATTTTATTTTATTTGTCATGCTATTCTAAGTTACTTTTAGATATACTCTAATGTCAGCATTTTTTAATCTAGCTTTCACCATAATTAATTGTTTTAATGCTATCATTTATAGTTTACAGTATGTATGGATAGATAACAACTGATTTAAAGATTATTTTTATGAGTGATTCAGAGTTTTCTCAATCAGCTGCTGTGTGATGAATTTTATATAAATGGTCATGTCTTTTTGACTCAGGTAAGTATTAACATAATTAATGGTAGCTTTAACCAAAACTGATCTGCAGCTGATTAATTTCTTGAATCTTTCTTCATATGAATGTATTGATACTATTTTGTACTATTTATTATGATTTAGACAATATGTATAATTCTGGTGATATTGCTGTCTTATGGAAAAATGAAACTCATTTCAATAGAAAAATTAAATCAAAGTTAGTATTTAAGAACAGTGGAACTGTACAGAGGACAGCATCATGATACAAGAGTATTTAATATTCATCCTTGCTTCCTTCAAAATTAGAATTCTCAAATATTGAGCAATAGAAGTTTAAATCTAAAGTTATTTTTTCAATAGTTATTAGCATAACATATTTTTAAAGAAAATAATTTCAAAATTAAAAATACTGATTTTTTAAATATTGTAGTAATACATTTGTCCGAATTATGGCATCTTGATCCTTTCCCTTCTGTTTCAGCAGGGAAATTGTAGAAAATCAATAAGCTTTGAAGCATGTGAATTGTGAATAAAATTTGGAAACTGCTATAAAAGTTTTGATCTGTGCTATAAATATCTAGTGTTAGAAGTGGTATAATATACATAGTTAAATAGCCATCATGTATATAATACAATTTTTACACATGCGTACAAATAAGGACTAAAGTCACCAAATGTATTCAAATATGTGGTGGAGGGATTAATGTGATAGGCTGCTGCTGAGGATCATCATGCAGAGCCATGGCAGACATGGATTCAAGTACAGAGAGAATATAATTTGCTTACAGTTATTGTTAGTTCAATGCTTTTTGTCATAGCCAAATGCAAATAGAGACTCTTGTTTTATGTACTCAAGAATAAAAGATGCCAGCTTGGAAGAAATGAATGACATGTTGCCCTACTTCAGCTTCAAGTACTCATTTTCTAAAACACTAATACACACATCTGAAACTTCTTATCACTCCTTTCTTAAGTACTGCTTCTCTTGATGAGCTATTATAACATACAAATTGACAAACACTATTAATTTTTTTTTTATTTCTTGTCCAGTGTTATCTAGAGACTGGGCCATTGGAAAACATGGACTGTTGCAATTCAGCCATTTCTTCGTGAGGGAACATCCGTTTGAAGGAGAAGATCACAAATATGTTCTTTTAATATTTGGTTACATACCGTCACATGAAGATTGAATAAATGTCAAAAGTATTTTCTTACCAGACAGTTATGAAATCATATATTGGCTCTGTTTGGAGAACTGTGAAATTGATGTAGATTCCGTTCCCAGGTGGTACTCTTACAAGCCAGAAGCAGTCTTGAAAGTTTGGATACTCATCAGGGTATCCTGGAGAGTATATGGTGCCATTCATTGCAGTTATGTTTCCTCCACACAAAGCTATAAGAAAGACACTTTTTTAAAAAATAGACAGTAAATGCTTTTTGCATTCTGCTTAGACTACATAAAAGCCCCAGCTTTGAACACATTTGGTACACTACAACTTCACAGCATATGACTGTTCCTGTGCAAAGAAAACAGATTTTGTTCACCTTTGTGCACAGTCAGAAGTCTATTTTGACAGTATTGGTCAAATATAAAAGTAAAAACAAAATTAAAATTAAAAAAAAATTAAAATTCTGATGTCACAAATACTATCAGAACTGGAATTAAAGAAATATATCTACATATATAGTGAAATTCCCTGCACAACTGAAAATTATATTACTTTCTTAGGGCTTTGTGTAAATTCCAGCTACAAATCAACAACAATCACATTATATTGTTTTCATGTGTGGTCACAAGAAGATAGCTAACCAAAATCAACACATGAAAGAAGGCACATAAAAGCTTGAGGAATCGCAGAAGATTAGAGGGGACCTTCAAAATTAAAACATTGTTTCTAACAGTATGAATTGTAATTTTGTATTTATAGATATAAATTCTGGTAGATAAAGTAAGAATCCTCTCTGTAATTTACGTTGAAGAGCAGTAAGTACTAATTTTAGACATCATACAGTGCAAGAGTGATCGTACAGATTCTGGACTTTCATACCTACGTATTTCTGGCAAACTATTAGTCCAAATCAGATGATTTTATCCATACAGATTTCAGATGTATGTTGAATAAGACATCACCCAGTTATTACAGAAGAGAAATGTTATACAAGCCTAGTTCTGGAACAGTGAACAAGGCTTAAAACTGTACAATTTGCTTTATTTTGCATACATTTATTTTACCCACTCCACTCTGCAATGTTGTTGTGGGCTGGGGGAGTTTTTAGAAAATTTTTCCCATTATTATGTTAAGCTGGCC
>PYHW01009979.1:10810761-10844223 GCA_013186435.1 Turdus rufiventris
TTTGCCTGAGAGTTCCTGAATTTCCAAATTATAGTAAACTGGGAGGGAGGGGATTTTCACTATCCATTTCTTGAAAGAAAAAGCTCTTACCTTTTCCTTTTTCTTGCAATACTGTCCCTTTAAACCAGGACAAATGTGCAAGATGTATATAGCAAGATAGAGTTTCTAAAGTATGTTTAAAAATCTCTAACCAGAGCTTGTGGGAAAGTAGAGGTTGTACATAAAGGAATTATGCATCATTTGTATTTACCAAAAGCATGAGTTGTGGTTTATGTTTATACACTTTGGTGATGAACTGTAAGGACACCTCCACAGTTAAGACATGAATTACGAAGGCATTATTATTCCACAGGATGCAGAAAATGGGTGGTGAAACTTAATTATAATGAATTAACTTCTTCCCCTTTCAAAAAAAAAGACAGTGTAGATGCCATCTTTCTTTTATATGATGAGGTTTCCCCTTCTGATTTCAGTACCAGTTAGGTTCTAATTTAGCTACCACATCCCCCAGAAATTCCTAAGGCTCACTGACTCCAGCAGGAATTTTGAATAATGAGGCTTCTCACTTAAAGTACCTAAATTTAGGTATCTATTGCAAAATATAATGAAAAAAATCCAGAAAACAGAGGAACTTTTTATTTTCTATTTGGGTGGTTGCATTTTGCTTTGAAGGTTTTTTTTTGGGGGGGTGAGATGTTGTTGTGTTGCTGTTGGGAGTTTTTATTTGGGCATTTCCCTCCTACATGATGGTGAAGATCCCATTCTCAGTGCTGAGTTTTACCATTCAATATAGAGGAAAGCTAAGCCTTTAAGTGGAGAAGTGACCTTTGGCTTGCTGCTTTGAGTCAGGTTCCTTTCAGCATTACCAGGGAAGAGATAAACACTTCTACAGAATCATCACAGTCATTCTGTCTCCTTAAAATTAAAGCTGTGTGCAAGTCACAGTTCCTTGAACCTTATTTGTCTCAAGCATGAGTGAAAGAAACAAACAAATGTGAAAGGCTAAAAAAATGTAATTCTAAAAAAAAAATCCCATTCAAAAAAAGCATATGTACAAACAATTTTGCAGAGCACTGGCTGGAGGACAATTTCACTCTAAAACACCTTTAACATTTCTTTCTAACTGATAAGAAAGAATGTAAGTGGCCAGAGTTGGAAAATTCAATTTTTGAAGCCTTTTCTCTTTATTTAGTCCAGAGTTTTTACTGCATTACCTCACCTAGATTAAAAGCAGTGTGGGTCTCCACATTCCAGACTTTAAGCCTAACCTTCCAAAAGTAAATTTATTATCTCAGATAAATTTTCAGCGATTTCATATTACAAAACATTTCAGGATCTCTGCTAAAATTTTAATGTGCAAAATTGAGTATTTCCTTTGCAAAGACCACACTGTAAAAATACAGGCCTCCATAAATCAAAAAGTTGAAATTTCTTCAGTTAACAGTCTTAGGAAGACTTTTAAATGATGAAAGGTTTATAGGTCACCTGGAGCATACCTTCACATCTGGGGAGAGGATGATTCCAATTGCGGCTGATGCCATGAAGACAAGTCAGAGCTGAATTTCCAATCAACGTGTAGCCAGGAAAGCACTCAAATGAAATAGTCTGTCCCACAGTAAAGTCATTTCCAATAACAAAACCATTACGAAATGGTCGAGGATCAGGACAGCTTTGTAGCTGGTATGCTGAAATAAATAATAATAATGATGGGAAAATCAGTAAAATAAAAATTCTAATTATCTCAAAAACAAGGGTTTTAATTAGAATAAAATTTAAATTCATGGCCAGCCCATATTTTGGGAATCAAAGTTCTATGATGGTGATGATAAATCATTGATTTTACACCTGGAGAAGTACAGTAAACCAGTTATGCTTCTGCACTGATAAATAACATTTCTTTTTGCTGTTTGAAGATACTATACTGAGATAGATGAAGTGCTTTTCTGATTGGAGTTGTCAGGTTTTACAGTCGTATGTTTAAGGAGGAAAAATAAAGATGTCTATACTTTTTTGTTTGTTTGTTTTCCCCAGAAGAATTAAAAAGCTCTATAGTGAACTGGAATATCAAAGACTTTTTAGTGAAAAAGTAAAATTTGAAAACAAACTTTTATTACACATCTTGGTGATTTTTTCCAAGAAGATTTGAAGCATTGTCTTCTTATTACCAATGGAGAACAAATAAGCTGTGTACAGTCTGAAGCATATCATGTTGCATATGTTTAAAAGAATCACTTCTGTCTTATGTGGTTAAAACAGAAAAGAACTTTCCAGTGTTTTGACAAACTATGGCCTCTCCCAAATTATTACTGTTACTATTAACAGTATGTGGTCTTATGTTTTTATTGTCCTTTTCAGTTTAGGCTACAAATTGACTTTTTAAAAGTAATTTTTTTTTTACAGTGGCTCACTTCCAGAATGTTACATAGAGTTCAAATAAATTTGGACTTGTTACTATTAAAAGAGTAATAGGAGACTGCTCTAAAGTAAAAACTCTTTAAATCACTCTTAGGTGTTATCCATATAATGAAAACAGGTCTACTTTAAAATACACATTTGACCTTTTTTCATGAACAGTGGTGATCTAATGCCTTTTAAATGAAAATGCAATTCTATAAATAGAACTATGATCTCGTGATCTTCACCAGCTCAGCATGACCTACTTGGGGACAAAAGAACAAGAACTTTCAGGAAAATGGTGAGCTAGGAAATAAAATGGATTTGGAGGTTTTTGGGTTGGCATTAATTTACACAATCCTACATCAATCCAGTAATACAAAACAGTATTTAGATCTATACCCTCCAGAACCCATTATATGAAATTTAAATTCCATTATGCTTCCAAACACTGAATAGAGATGTTTCTTTTGTAAAGGCATGCGGTGTAAATTAATATGCCAATCAGCTTCAGATATTGGCAATTACCTGTTTTGACATTTGACCTGATTTTAAAGAAAATATGCAATTAATTTGCTTTTTTCATCTTAACTTTCTTCATTCTTCTGTTTTATCGCAATGTTTAAAGCTTAGGCCTGAAACACATAAAATCTTTCATATTTATTTTTAGGAAACCCCGAAACCCCCAAAAAACCTTTAATAGCCACCTTGTTGTCTCATAAGACTGTCCAAATCTCACCTTGATATACAATATGAAATCCTTGTTTGTTCTGTGAGTAATCACTATGAAAGTATAAGCTGGTTTCATGAGTTGTGCTGAACAGAGAGGCTGGCAGCTGAGGGCCACTGAGTCTCCCAATAACAGTGCTAGTTTCTGTAGATCCACTCCTAACTTCTAAGTAATCATGTATGGTCTCCGTTGAGAAATTCAAAAATTGCAAATGGACACCTGAAAAACATTGTCAGTAAATAAACAGTACCAAAATCAGGAGGGAAAATAAAGTGTGTACATCTTACACTGATAATAGCAGAAAATAACTGTGTGGAAATCCGTGTGCTGTCTGGCAACTGTCTCTATGCTTCCCAGTCCCGATGTGTGTGGGGTTGCACATCTATCACCTGCCAGCAAACTTTAAACTGGACTAGATGGTGAGCAGAGACCTCGGGTCCACCTCAGGGTATCAGGCAGACAGAGCCTCTGCTGGTGAACCAAGGACTTGTATAGCAGAGTACATGGGGAATACATGAGTGCTACACACAGGGGGGATTTGGTGACAGAAATTTCTGATTATTTGGTTCAGTAAGGAATAGGAAGGCAGCTTACTATCCATTAGCAAGTTATCTCTCCTAACCAGGTGATGCATTACAAAAATTATGTAGCATGAGAACAAAATTCTATGCATTGAATAGTTATAGGGCTTTTAAATACTTTCCTGTTTAGAAGATATTTCTATATAAGTTAAAGAAAAATCTGTATTTTGTCTGGATCTATTGAAACTATAGCATGATAACGCAGTAGTTTCATTAAAAAGATGATTGAGTCATACTGGTGTTTCTGGCAAAGACAATCAACAAAATTTCATATAAAACTGAAAGTAAAAGATATTATATCAGATAAATTATTGAAAGTCATGAATAGTTTTGTAACTCCTGAACTGTAACATGAGAGTGTTTCTCACTGTCTTTTAGAAATTTCTCCCCAGATACCATGTAAAGCTTATGAATGATTTTCTGAAGCATGAAACATTTTATATGCAAGTTAGGTGCATAATTAAATTACTATTTCCCAGATAATTTCTGTCTTGCTTTATCTGAAGACAGTCTATAAGTGATAAGAAAGCTTTCTCTTTTAAGTGTCATTCTTTGACTTTGTCAACCTTCCAAATATTTCCTACACAGTGAATAAAGCTATATTCAACCTTTGCTCTTTCTCTATCATGATATTTTGGCTTTGCATTTGATCCTGTGAACCATACACTTGTCCAAATTTAAGCTGCCTTTAATAACTGCCAGCCGACGTGACCTACTGTCAGTTTTTTTTCTTTCACCAACTTTCTTTGACACAAAAGCAGAAATATATTTTCGCAAATCATCCTGCTCTCTGTATTGTACTTTCTCTTGCAGTTTCTAAACCATATCAATCTCCAAAAGATTCATCCCTCGCTCTGCCAGTAGCACCTGCCTCTATTTGTCTGAGATTTCAGCTTAGTAGCCTAATTTTTTTCTGTGCTTTTTTGCAGTTTGGACACCCTGCTTGAAAGAGCAGTTAATATATTTATGTAGGTAAATAAACACAATGTCATTGGTAAAAGCATTACGTCATTAGCTAATATACAGTGGAGAAGCTTATGATCTTATAACAACTTGGAATTGGAAGGAAGTCTTCCCAAAAAGAGTTAAACAAGTAAAAGTCTACAGAAGGTTCCCATGGTGATGTTTTTGAACACAACTACACAGAAGAGTTGAACAAAAGTGCCTCCACTAGATCAGAAACACAGCATCACTAAAAGCAGTGTTAGCCATCAACTCCTTCAAATGTCATAGTTTTCAACAGTGAAATTTTATTTTAATATTCAATTTAATTTCAAACATATTTCACTTAAAAAAAGTAAAAAAAGCATCAAGCATGTTTCAAATCTGTGCAGCTTTAATTTTCTTCTAGAAAATGAAGCATTTTGTTTTCCTATACATGAACTGGAAAACAGTTCATAAATCCAGCAAATAAACTTCAGTTAGTACAAAGCAGTTCATAACTATTGATTTTAGTGGTTAAACTTAATTATCCAAGAAGCTGTTTCCAAAACATCAGTAGTTGAATCTCATGCCTAGTGGAAGTCAAACTAGATAGTATGTTAATAATGTAGAGTGAAAATAGCAATCTGAAGAGTTAAATTAGAATTATTGGACGCATAAGCCCTGGCAGAGAGCAAGCGAAGAAAACAGAGTAAGGAATTCATATGGGAAGAGAAATAGGGTAGCAGTGAAGTGAGGGAAGAGACAAATGGCAATATATTTGGGATAAAAAGACAGCAGGTTCTGGATGCAGTCGAACATACCATTTTATTAAATTTGAAATTTAACCAATATTCTAGATTTTTATTACTTCTTTATTAGCAAATGTCTTTGGAATCATCTATCAAAATATCCTGTTCCCTTATAGCTCTGAATATCCTTTTCCGCTGTGTATTTGATACAGGAATAATGCACCTACTACTGCTATAATATTTTTTTAATAATTTAAGAAGTAGAAGTCTATTTTCTGATTCTAAATGGCATTATGACTCATTATGAAGCACTATAAATTGTCCCATCAGGCTATCTAAAAATTCAGGTAGTGGCGGATTTAAAGTGTCAATGTTATTTCTATAAAATACTAAGACCAAAAAAAGAAAAAAAAAATTAAAAATCAATTATTGACTGTAGTCTTGCGAGTATTGAACAAAATGAAAACAAATTGGGTTCTATACAGAAATCCCTAATCTAATGTATTTCCTCCAGAGAGATTTGGTTAAGTCAATGTTACAGAACTTTTAATATCTTACAATATAAACAATCCATGCAGAGCAATTTGCTTTCATTTAAATTGTAAGTGAATTAGGTTCATGGGATTTCTAATCAAAAATACCACAGATTTGATTTTAAAAAGAGGAGGGAAAGAATTTGAACATATGCAGAAAAGAATGCTATTTGGGATGTCATACTCACTCTGGAAGACCCAGAAATTTTGTATCATCAAGTAAAGAATGACAGAAGAAGGCAAGTACAAAACAGAAAACAATGAGGCCTGTCCAAAAAAACCAGCAAACCATTCAACTAGCATAAAAAGAAAATAATCCAAGTGCTCATCCTTCTTAAAAAGTGCCATGTGTTAAAAAATTAGATAGTAGAACTCTAATGGCTAGCTTCAAATAAAGCTTTTAAAATAAAATCTGCTTAGGGTCCACCCAAAACTGCTCAAGAAGTTAGCCAATGTAATTAAAATACTGAAAATACCTCTACAAAATCATGGTGAAATAAAAGAAGTTCTAGGTACTTGAAAAAGTCTGAATATATATTCACCTTTAAGACAACAAAAAGAACCTGGGAAATGGCAACTACAGGTTTACTGAACTCCTTGGAGAAATTATGGAACTTGTTTATTTGGAGGTAATTTCCAAACATATAAAAGACAAAAAGACACTTAGGAGCAGTCAACATGGATTTTCTAACAGAAGAAAACAGCTAATCAACCATTATATCCTTCTATTATTAAACTGACAAAGGGAGAAAAGTGTATCTATTATACTTTCACTCTGCTATGGCTTTTGACTCAGTCTATAACATTCTCATCTGAAAGCTGAACATACATGAGCTCAATGAATGGAAAGGAAGTCAGTTAAAAATTAACATAACTTTGAGGCTCCAAGGGTGATAATCAGCCATTCAATAGTTGGCAGTCAGTAGCAAGCACAATATTCTGTGGGTTGCCATGGAAGCTTACACTGATTTATGTCTTCAGAAGAGTCTTGGAAAATGAGAATGCATCCTCAAGAAATGTGTGGAGGATACTAAATTAGGGCTTATGGACGATATACTAAATTTCACAATTTTTGTCTGAAGAGCACCAAAAAGCTTCAGGACTGAGTGAATAAATGCTTCTTAAAGATCTGCACAAGGAGAGGCGCAAAATTTTACATCTGGATTACAACATCCTTATCTGTTACAGGCTGGGGATTGATTAGGTGAGTAGCAGCCCCAGTGAGATGGTTCCGCCAGTTGTGGGCTTGATCCATTGCTCCTGACAATCCTACTTCAGTGGGAAGTTTGACAGCTTTAAGTGGGAGGTTTCTATATTTCCTTTAAAAGAACATTTATATGCTGCTGTGAGTTTCACCTAGGATATACAGAGAAGCTTAATAATAAAATAATTAATTACAATGTATCTTTAACTTCTAAATTGACTTGGTGTAAAATATTCATGATAGTTTATTGGATTGTTGGGTTTATGACTTCACAAAAAGATAATTCTGTAAAGTTAGAAAATTGTGCTGAATTCTGATTAAACAATTTTGTCTTTATCAGAAAATGTTTCTTAATACATATTAAATAAAGAAGCAAGAACCTTGTAGCTCTTTATTTTAGATATTTCTTTTAAGATTTTGTTAACTTCTTCAAATGAATTGCAATTATTTTTAGTTTTTTGCTAGGATAAAGATTAAAGATTTTAAAATCTATATTCAGTATTTTGCACTCATTAAAAAAAACCCAAAAAAACCAACCAAACAAAACAAAACAAAAACCATAAAACAATACATACCAAACCCAATAGGCAGTTTTATTGTCCATGTGCAATCCAAACTGCTAGGATAGTTGCCAGGAAACCCTGGACTGAGAATCACTCCACTGAAGTCTGACATGCCACCACCACATTGTGCTAAAAAAAGAATTAAAAAATCAGAGCAATGAAATAAGCTAAAAATTAATCCATAGCATTGAAGATCCTTAGAGCACTAATAATATAAAAATACCTATATTTAAACAAATACACAAACATATCTGTAAGAGAGTAATTTACAAGTAGGTACTTTGCAAATTTGTATCAACTCTGAATTGGGTATATTTCAACTTGGGGTATGCACGAACTCAAAATAGAACAGATTATAGAACAGCAGAATCATTTGGTTTGGTAAAGACCTCCAATGTCATCGAGTTCAACCTCTGACCAATCACAACCTTGGCAATTGACTATGGCACTAAATTCCACATTCAGCCTCTTCCTGAAGACCCAGAGATGGTGACTCCACCATATCCCTGGGCAGCCCATTCTGTCAAGAAATTATCTGAAATTCCTGACTACTCTTCCCCTAAAGGGATTCTTCCAGATGCCGAACCTGAAGCTCCCCAGGTGCATCTTGAGACTCTGTCCCCTCACCCTGTCACTGTTTCCTGGGAGAAGAGACTGACCGTACCTGGCTCCAGCCTCCTCTCAGGCAGTGGTGGAGAGGGATGAGGTCTCCCTGAATCTCTTTTTCTCCAGGCTAGACACACCCAGCTCCCTCAGCTGCGCCTCATAAGACTTGTGCTTCCAGCAGCATCATTGCCCCATTGTTTACTCTGCAATCTGTCTACAAGGACTGTCCTTGTGACAGGCAAACAGCACACATCAGCTTACAGCAGCACTGGGATAATTGTGCATGTTTGTAAAGCAGCATCTGAATAATATAGGATAGTCTATTATAAAAAGACAAAGAGTTTCAAGACGCCTTTTTAAAACCACATTTTTATCCTGTTGTTCTAAAAATGAGCTAAAATAAAAAAAGTTAGAAAAGTACACATACACATTCTTCCAGAAATTAAGCTAAATTAATATCTTAATTTAATTTTTGTTTTCAGGTATGACATCAATGAATAAAATTACTTAGACATCCATATTACATTTAAAAATGGTAATTATGATAAAAGGAATTTTGTTTAGCAGTTTTGTCCAAGTAAAATTTGCTACAGCATTTGAAACACAAGTAAAAAAACATTACTTGCAAAGAAAAGGCAAAAATATAAGAAAAAAAAAAAAACCTCTAAAATTTCAGTGCAGCATCACAGAATTTACCAAGAGCAGTGCAATTATAATAGCAGACTTCCTAACCATATGTTAATGCATAATGACAAAAACTGAAGACTAACCTCTGAAAAAATTCTTACAAATATCTCAACCTTGTTGAATATTTATAAATTCTAAGCTGAGGGAGCTCAGTAACTCACAAGAGGTTTTTAACACCCTACTGGATTAAGAACAGGATTTTAAGAGACAGTTCAAGAGGATCTACATTAACTGTCTTGAAGAAAAGCAAAGCAAAAAAATCTTTAATGAGATCTGCAGCATCCTGATTTCCGTATATTCAAGATTACAAATCCCGATAACTTTTAGTGTTAGAGAACCCAAACAAAAAGGCATTTCTATGCAGTGAAAGAGATTACAACTAGGAGTTTTACATTCCTCACATTTATTCATCATATAAAAAGAGTATATTTAAATGTACTTTGGAGATTTCATTTTGGTTTCTGACTGGTTTTCAGTGCTTTTTCCAATAATAATATGGACATGTGCATAATTTGACTTGAAAAATAATGCATCTTCTGAAATTGGGTAGGCATGCTTATGTGGAGCTCATTAGAGATGAAAATGTTATTTCATTTTTAGTATCTTCTACAATTGTCATTACTTTTCTGGGGAAATGAGTCCTAAATAAATTAGCTGTGTTGCAAGGGCCTCTGGAGGTGTCATTCCTGATAATGAATTGATGATATATCTGACTAGGACACATGGAATCATATCATAGAACAGTTTGGGTTGAAAGGAACAACATGTGTATTTCTTTCACTGCTAGGACATTTCAGAAAAGATATGCCAACATAAGTGTGGAGGAGCCTTTGAAAATCTCTAATTTAATTTGATTATTTTCATTTCATTAAGTTTCTCCAGTTCTCCCAGTTCTTTCCACTACGTGTGTATTACTTTTGAGTTTTCTAGTTTTCTCATTCTGGCATATTTAAAAAAAATTATGTATGGTGAACGTACCTAAACATATTGGAATGGGATAATTCCATCTTCTTACAGGTCCAGGCATACAAGTGATATGTGAATGTCCCTAAAATGACACAATATTTGCTAACTGATATAAAAAATATACAGTATACAGCATATTAGTATTTCAACAAAAAGAATGTATAATTTAAAGCATCATCAAAATACAAAAAAGCAAAAATGCATAGATCACTGTGAATTGTATCATGCCTTCAATACAACAGAAGTGACTGTTAGCTCACTGCTTGATGGTGCCTATGCCATAAATATTATTTCTTAAAGTATAACAGAATCCAGCGGAATTCTGTGCATGTTTCAGTATAAACCAAGGTTCTGGAAACTACAGGTCTGACTGAAGCAATGTTTGCATATTATGGATTTACATAATTTGTTGAACATGATAAAACTGTACATACTATATAAATTATGTAAATTATGTAAATTATGTAAGTGCTGACTTTACATCTTAAATCCGTCTTAGACACGCCCTCTGTGTTGTTACTAAGCCTCATGTAATTCTAATTGTCTTTCAGAGAAAGCAAATCAAAATGGAAAATCTTAAGACAAAACTGTACTTGGGATATCTCGCAAAACCATCTGACTAGCAGTAGAAATCTGGAAGCAGACAAGACTATTCGTTCGTTCGTCTTTTTTTTTTTTTTTTTTTTTTTTTGGTGTCAAATAATAAAATTTTTGATGCAGCACATATAAACCCAGTATCTAGGTTTTCACAGAATTATGTTAAATAAATATTTGAAATTCTTAGCATTTTAAAAACTTCATTTAGTTAGTATGACATCAACACACATTATAGGTGAGACATATGAATGGCATTTTGCTCATTCAGGCATATTTTGCTATTTTGCTCCAAAAGTATACATAACTCCCTTAGCAGTTAATCATGTGCTGTTATATAGAAATTATTTCCTCCGTTTAAGACTTTTCTTTTTGCATTGCTTGGATAATGTGATAATTTTCTTTTGGCTCTCAGAGCTAGATAAATGGAAGACTGTAGAATCTGCAGACTCTTTTTGAGGAGTCTCTGGAAAAACAAGACTCAGTTTTGGATCTGATTCTATGGCATAACTGCACAATTTTTTGAAAATATTTTCAACTTCTTTCCTATAAGCAGACAGGTTCCTACTGGTGATTTACAATCACTGCATTTCCCCAGGATATGCCTTTTGCTTGTGCAAGGACATTGCAAATTTACCTGGCAAAAATACACCCCTATTTGATAAACATTTTAGAGAAAAAAACCCCAAGAAACTGCTGAAAGAAAATAACTGACACTATCTGATTTACTAAAAAAACCCCTGCAATTATTTTTTTCTCTTTGTTTATTCTTAGTCCCCCTCTTCACTTACTTTCTTTTTACTCCTATGCATAGAGAACCACTGTTAATTGTTCATCAAGTGATTTTAATTTAATTTTGCTGTCAGTTCATGGTTCAGCTATAATTATCAAATATGCTATCAGTTATATCTGCTACCAATGATCACTAATGCAGAAGCACCAAGCCATACATTTCTGATGCAATATTTGAATATCTCCTAATTTACTATCTGGTAGAAAAGCAAACAGTCCTGTAAACTTATGTGTACATAATTTCTGAAGAGTTCAGTATTCATTTTGCACTGACAGTCCCAAACATAACCATGTTAAAGAACTGAAAGGCACTATTTGAAAACAGGAAACTTGGCATACCTGAAGAGAATAACCCTGGTCACACTGGAAAGACACCACATCTCCCACCATGTATCTGTCTCCAATTTTGATCCCATTACTTGGGGTCTGTGGTTCAGGACAAGAGTCCAAACCTATAGCTAAGAAAAATAGAGAAGTTTAGTCATTCTAATGAACATAAAATTGGTTTTCAGATTTGGACATGACTGTGTACAGTGCACATAGGTACACTGTGTTGATAAGCTATAGGCTGCTATTGGGAATCAGCAGTTGCCTGTAGACAAGTAGCATATTATTTCGGAACAGCTATGTATAAGGAGAAAAAAATCTTCTTTCCTTATTAAAGGAAAAGGATCAGTGTGGCAACAAACACTCCCCAACTTCCACGCTCAGTTCTAAAATTCCACTATCTCCTGACACAGACTCATTAATTTCTACCTCACTCCTAATTGCAGCCTTCTTAATTCAGATGGGATCACCTCCACTATCTTTTACCAGCATGTGTTCCAGGGGAGGCTGGCCAACACTAAACCAAACTGTGCAAAACACAGGGAAAACTGTGCAACATAGAAGAGCTCTCCTGCATTTCATCCTCTGTAGTTCTGACTCAAATCCTTCATTCATTTACACACACATATACACATAGAATAAATATTTGCATCAGGTTTCATTTGATCTGTTGTGTTTCAAGAAATATCTATAGAGCTATAACACCAATATTTTGAATTTCTGATTGCAATAGAAACTAGTTTGCCAAGAGACCATATGCTTTTTACCATAGTCATCAAAGAGAAAAATAATTTTTTTCATTGCATCTACCCAGGAAGGTCCAGGAATGTAAGAAATATAATCAGCTGAGTTGCTTTCTTTGCCTACTGTAAAAATTAAATCCAAGTTGTGAAGGTCAGGACTATTACACAACTGGGCATTAGGACACAGGATAATAGAGAAACATTGTTGGATTTGATTATGGCCATCTACTACCTGAAAATATTATCCATATCTTCATGTTTTAAAACTTACTAAAGTAAGTGATCACTTAATGTAAGATTCTCACTAAGTAAAAATTACCATTTGAAGAGTTAAAATAGTGCATTTTTATACAATATGAAAGATGAAAGCTAACAAATATTTTTGGCTTTCAAATTCTCTTTTCTGTTCTCAAACTAGAGAAGAGCAAAGAACCTGTTTTGAAAATGATTGCAGGACCTAGATCCACTTTTTGCATTTCAGACATCTAGAGCGTGATCCAGTTAATGCAAAGTACAATGCAAAATAACAAGTATGCTTACAGAAATGATTGATTAAAATCAGTTTTGAACAGTTAGACAAAGAATTAGCAGGTTTCAGTTTCCAATTGCTGAACCTTCAGTTGAAATGCATAACCTATACTCAGGCCATGCACAGTGTTCATCTAAATGCCTTTCTAAGGCTACCTTAGCAGCCCAAATCACATTCACAGGTATTCATCCTATTGTCTCTCACTTCAATTAATGAAAGAATATTTGGTAAAAAAATAAGTCTGAACATCTACCATATTTTTCGAGAAACTGAAACAAATTTTGACATCTTCCCAGCTGAGGATGAGTTCAGAACTTGTGTCCCTGGATTGTCACGATATTTATTCAGGTCATAAATGTAGTCAGAAATGTATTAATAAGCCACAGTCTGTTAATTATTTGTGGTGCATGAATACTTTCTTAAACTACATTATACTACTCTCATGGTAAAAATGTGTTAGACTCTTGAACTTTCATAGCCAATGACAATAAAAAGAAGTTTTAACATATGTATTCAATGAAAACACGCTTTCAGTATCTTCTACTTTTCAGATAAGAAGAATTGTATATAAAGAAAAAGAAGATATTTGATGCTATATTTTGTCCTTCTCCAGCAGGTCCTGTTATTCTCAACACAAAAACATACCAATAAAATTTTGGATAATACAAAACTTTAGTTAGACAAAATGAGCAATAAATCAAAAATTTTATAGTGGTATAAAACATATAAACATTATGGAAGTGTTTAACAAACCATTCTGTAATACCCTTTGTTGACAAAGTTCAGGTGATATAAAAATACAATTAAAAAAACATAGATAAGAACACTCTTCAGTTTCAGAAATTAACACTTAATTATTTCTGTCAAAGTATAATTTACTTGGTGTATTTCTTCAATAAATAAAGTTCTTTTTTTTTTCTTTCACTTTTATATTAGCATTTGGATTTTTAGAAACTGAAAAGATAATCTCTAGTAGACAGGACAAAAAACTGTTCATGAGGGATGAAAAGAGATATTGGAAATGAAACAGAATGAAACATTGTTAGAGAAATCTGTTGCTGAAATGAAAAAGTCATCATTTTGGCAAATTGGGTGCACTTCCCCTCAGACTTGTGTCTCCTAGAACAGATGAAATAGACTTGGAAGATGCACTACAAATTGAACTAAAACAATCTTTACGATAAGCTCACTTGAAAAATGTTGAATAGAAATCTTTAACTGTGATGTGATTTTGGATGAGAACCCTGCACCAATACTTCAAAGACCAAGACTTTAATTTAGCTGACTCCTCATTATGTCCTCAGCCAGCATGTGCTCCAATTGAATGAAATAAATTTATGAAACACTGACATTAAAATCTGGCCCTTACTTTCCATTTACTAACTCTCTTTATAAACATAATCACAGTTTTGAGAGCAGGAACTGCTGTCTGAGAGTCAGATATGATCAAGACAACTGAAGAGAGCAACTCTGCATGTCTTTCTGGAAAAATTTCTTCACAAATACAGCAGTTTTGTGCCTTCTGGAATTGCAAGAAAGCATTCTCTTAGTTGCAGAACAATGCAAGAGACAAAAATGCAAAAGATACACAAAGTACAGTTTCTGCTCTTCCTTACTAGAAACGACAATAAAGTGTTGTCCCTTAGCTAAACTCCCATATCAAATTCATGATTCAGCCCAGTGCAGAATTTTCCACAGTCTCTTCTTCAAAAGCAATTGAATGACAGATGGGAAAATAAAACATCATAAAACTTTCCCAGGTAATAGAGACTATGTCTTTCTTAGAGAATAGTGGAGGAGTAAGAGCCATGGATTCAAGGAGTGAAAGAGCTGGTTCCTAGGACTTGAAATCCACACTAAGCAATTAACTATAAGGTTTCAGGACAGCTGACCCTAACTGAATAAATTCCATACAGTATGACACCATGCTCAGCACATAAACTAAGGGGAAAACTGGCTGGGGACTGCTGCTTGTGAGCTGGCTGGGTATCAGTCAGTGGGCGGTGAACAACTGCATCGTGCATAATTTGTGTATTTTAGTTTGATTGTTATTTTTGTTTATTTATATATTATTATTATTTTCCCTTCATTTTCTGTTCTATTTAACTGTTTTTATCTCAATCTAAAATTTTACATTTTTTCCAAATTGTTTCCCATCCTACTTGGAAGCAGGGGGAGGGAAACGAGAGAGCAGCTTTATAGTGTTACGTTGCTGTCTGGATTAAATCACCACAGACTGTATGATGTTTTAATCACACATCTCTATCAATTGAACAGGAAAATTTAATTAATCATTTATCTTGTAAAACAGCATATTTCACTGAGCTACTGGTTAACTGGATATCTACTGAGAGACATCATAATTATTTGCTGAATCACAAATTTTTAACATATACTTCAGGTTTATACACTCACACAGAAAACATTACTTTTGTGCAGATTCACACACACATCCCTGTATAAATCCATACACATATTTGATTCTTGACATGGACCAATACTTTAAATAGTGTAAAGTGAGTCTTGTTTTTAAAGGTGGAGATTGTATACGGGCAGTATATCACACATATTATTTGAACATGTGGGAATACAAAGGTTTTGAAAGTGCATTTTAACTTTCACTGGATTCAGGCTCATTTTATTTCATTTTCATAACTTCCTGACATTTTTTCTCATCTGAAGTTGTAAGCAGCTGAGAGACTATCTGCATTTCAAGGAAATGGCAGAATAATTCTATCTATAATTAATGTTTAGTTATAGACAAGCGATCAGGCAGTAATTTTGCAAGGCTGTGTTCTCCAACTGGCTAATCAGACAACCAGAGCATGGGATTTGCATATGGTAAAACTGACAAGAAATAGCAGCGACACAATTATGCAGATCAGACACCAGAACCAATATAAGCAGAGGGAACCACACAGCTGGTGATTGCCAGAATTCCTGTCAGTCATCTGAGACAAAGTCATTCAGACAGAAAGCATGTTTATAATTACAGCCTTTTCCACTGGTGAGGTACTCAGCAATAATAAAAACCATTTGAAATAATTCAGTGTTCTCAGCAACCTGCAGGTATTTCTCAGTTCAGATGCACGACTGCTATTTTCAGACTATTCCTTCTCTTTGCCAAGGGTGACTAATATTTGTGTCCTACACATACATACTTTAAAGTACATATGTAACTGCATTGAGCATAATTTGTAGATTTTGGCAAGGAGTAGCGGGGTGTGGAGCTGCAGGGAAGAGACCAGGCCTGCACTGGACACAATGGATTGGGATTGTCACAGGAGCATATCTGCATTTATTTCTCTCTGCTGTAGATCAGAAAATTTTTCAAGAGAGCAAAAGCACCTTGAAGATGAAAGCAAGACAAACTAAATGTCGCAGTCCTTTTAGTACAGTTTTCAGGCCTGAGTTTGCTTACTTGGATTTAAATGAGGATTTTACTAATGACTTTGAGCTTACAGCACAGAGTTCATTATGTGCAATAGGACTAAATATTCCTCTATTGTATAGTGTAGGTAAAAGTGATGTCTGGAACCAGCAAGTTCCCTTTATTAATTGAATATTTCTGAATTACCTGTGTACTCAAGGTGAAATCCAGCAGCTGAAACACTGATATCAGACTGAAAATTGAGGTACAGATTGTTCGATGTGCTGTTTAGAAGTGGAGGTATGGTTGTTCCTAAAAAGATAATTTAAAATACTATTAAATGCACAGAAAGTGAAATAAATACAGATGTAAGGGTGTGTTTGTGTATAAAGAGGGTTAAGGAGAGAAAAATAGAAGTGGGGAAGAGAGAGTGGGAGCAGGTGATAGGTCACATAACCAGTTCCACAATATTCTGTCATCATAGATGCTATCAAACACCTGTCCCTATGAAAGTTTTATTACATTTTCAGTGCACTGCAATATCAGAGACATGAACAATAGACAAGGAAAGGCTAATATAAATTTATATTATTTACTTTTACTCACAGAAGGAGAAATATTCACTGGAGTATTTTTAAAAGCGAGGGCAAATCCTGTCACCAAAATTATTCTAAACCTAAGTCATATATATTAAGCAGCTCTGAAAATATGTTACAGGACTGTTCTTAGCAATGCGATGGACTATTTATCTGTATTTCAGCACAAGACAATATGATTGCCACTGATTTCTTAGCACATACATGTATTTAGCATAATGAAAGAAAACAAAAAAAAAATAAGGCAAAAGGAACTGTCTTCTTTGTCTAAAATAAGGATAAAGAATGCATTCTTTTGTCATGTACAGTATCAAGAGATATCTGTTTTTGAGGTCTGTATTTCTGGACCCCGTTACAATGGTGAGAAAAAAATTAGATTAAGAGAGGTCTAGTTTGGAAGCCTCTGGGTGTTATTTCATTTCCAACATTTTAAAAGATACGGGTTTATGAAAATCTGCTAAATGATGACTGAATGAACAGAAATAATATTACCTGTTGCTAATTGTAGGAGAAACAAACACACATACCATGCTCAAGTATGCTTACACACATTGAAACAGCTGTGTGTTTACAGTAAAGAGAAGAATCTATGAATCATTTATTGTAAAATCTTCTCAGTCACCTGAATAACTTCCAAGCCTTGGAGCATTGTTGTCAGCACCATCATAAAAATCTAAGGAATCCCAGTTGTGTTCTGTGGCAAAGCTCACCACTTGCACCTATGAAGAAAAATGTGAGGTAAAGAACATAAACTTCTTCCTGTCTTTATTCAAGCTCAAAGATGACTAAATTGTAGCCTCTGTTGCTTTCAGGCACGAGAAGTTGTCTTGCTCTCCTTGTCAAAGAGAAAGGAAAATCATCCTTAAGTAAACAAAATGGCGACTCTTTTATATTTGATTGCCAATTCAAACTATAAATCCTGTAATCCTTAGTGACAACAACATATTACCTCTGCCAAGAGTCATACAGCCATGCATGAAAATCAGATTGGTATAGAATATGATTCTCTTGTTTGGAGGACATTGAGGAGAAGATGAAACATGGTATTTTCAAGTACTGCAGTTTTTCTCTCTATAGTTTCTCCAGGACTAAACTAGTCCCAGAGGGATGCATGATGTCTCATCTATTTTGCCATTTTAAATTCTGCCTCCAGGTAAGAGAAAACTGCTGTGTTTGGTTACCTTCACCACCAACTAATCTCCTGAGGAGGAGCAGTCACTAGCACGCTCCAAACAAAAAAGCGGAAGAGTCACTTCATTTCTTCCAGAGGTGACAACATTCTTCCACTTATGGGGAGATGCAAAGTGGTAAGAAGATAAATGATAAATATACCTGTTCTCATATAGTGAAATCACACCTTAAAAAGTAGAGAAATAACAGATTCTTGTTCCTGTTTAGCAGGGGACAGTTTCTGGTGTTAGCTTTTTACTGTTTTAGTATATTTTTTTAGCTGTTTACTGAAAAGCTTTAAAAGAGATAGAGGCATTATGAAGCCCTAGCCACTCTCAGAAAGGGATGCCTTAGTCATTAAGTTAGAGAATAATGGATGGGGGCCTGAAATACTGTACTTATTTTTGTAAAAATTGGTTAGGTACTGTAGCCAAAGGATTTCTTTTTCTTAAATGAAGCAGTGAAGAGGCCCTGACTATCACCATGCTTCAGATACTAGGAGAGAAAAAAAAATTTCTTTTTATTACAACTCTGAAGCAAAAAAATTACACAAAGATTAAGCACCTAAATTGAAATCATAGTTAGTAATTTATTCACTTCATTAATGATTCTGAAAAATGCAGCCTGTGATAAAAGGTAAGCACTTCCAAAAAATAACAGTTATGACCTAAGTGGAGAGGACAGTTATTACCTAATTTAAATCCTCTGAACTATCTTACTAGTATAAGAAATACACGAAACAAAGTACCCTGTCAGTTGTCCTAGTCAGCTGTTTAAAGCAAGTAGTGTTTCTCAAAATCAATGTCAAAACTGATTTAGGCTATTAAATATTATTGAAATCTCTGTAATTAAATTTATGAATTAGCTTTAGCAGACTGACAGCATTTGTTCTGATTTTCTTTATTAAGCCTTTACCTACATGAAATGAACTCTTTATTTCTTAATTTTCTACAGCAATTACATTTTGAACTAGTATAGACATAAAAAAACTTGTTGTCATGATTCCTTGATGTGTATTTTGCTAGGAATTGTTCAGATGATGCTTAGAAGTCCTAATTTATTAAATTCAACTGCCTGTGCAATAACCAGATTTCTGACAGTTTCTTTAGTGAAGTCTAGAGATATGCAAGATTAAGCTTAATGGATACTTTCCTACTCTGTGTTCTACAAAGTTAAATGAGAACTCTGAAGCTATTTTAAAAATAAATTCCCATCTCATGTTGAAACATAATAAAGCATATTTACTTCACAGTGAATATCCTTAAACATAGAGTAAATAGCAAATTTTCTAGGAGAACATATGCAACTTATCCTTAACTCACTTAATTTCACTATGTTAAAGGAGATATATGAATCTGGGGAGAGCAAAACAGAATTCCTAGGAAGGCTCTCTATTTCCCTTGGCTTATAAAGGGCACAGATCTATTGAAATACATTTGGAAGTTATGGTGATATTCTTCTAAGTAAAAGGCAACAAGTATATCTTTTAAAGTCTTATAACTTTCAATCACTGCATAATTAAAAAGCTGTGCAATAAATTCAATTTTCAGAATCATTAATGAGACAGAAAAACTGTACAGATAAATGATCTTTTTACCTTTTGCATCAGGAAAAACAGTTCTAAATATGATGATAGCCAGCAAATAGCAAGTGCACTTACTTGAATCCCAGCTCCCTCTGGTACTGTGATCTTCCACACACAATTCAGATTGTTGTCATAAGGCTCAGGATAACCAGGAGATAAAATGGTCCCTTTGCGTTTTGTTAAAATACCACCACAGGGCACTGAAAGGAAATGCATAAGGCAAGAAAAGAAGTATGAAGCTTCAGAAGTGAGAAGACTTATTATAAAAGCTTATACTATGACTGAAAACTTTTAAAATTGATGTTACATTAAAAAACATATATATGCTTCAGGAAAATAAAATTTTACATCTCAAAACTCTTCTTTTAACTGACCAAAAAAGCAATCTACTAAAATTAGAATTATGTCAGTTTCCTACCTGGCAGAATCATGTCAATATTCCCCTTATTTATTTGACCTTTACAGAGGGAAATTTATTCTATTGTCTCCTGGTAATCTTACAAAAATAAAGCATTTTTTAAGGCTTAGATTGATGCTTGAAAAGCTATGTATTGTATTACTATAAAAGATAAATGTGTCACAAGAAAGGGTAACATTCTTCTTTTTAATATTCTTTCATTCATTCTTTCTAATATTGCTGCTCTAAATAATTAATAACTCCAGTCTCACCTCCTTGACTGCTTTCTGCTTGTGTGACTTATTCCTTCATAGTCTGTGGATCTACTGCATCAGTAAAGAATTTGCAAGATCTTTGCAAGACTACATTCATCATATCTGTGTCCACAGATTAATAAAATTGTTATGCATGAAACAGGACAGACACATTAAGTACCATCAAGTTTCTCTTGAATGTTCAACTTGAATGCATCTTGTCTATATCATTAGAAGCTCTAACAGAGACAAAGAATATTACATCTTAATCTGCATACAGATATTCTGTTGGTATTTTGAAGTTGAAGGAAAAGATAGATGAGATAGTTTATCAAGTCCATTAAAAGCTAATGTATCACTTCTATGAAAGTTCTGAAGAGATTTCAGGAGATGCAAATATGAGGATTTAGAAAATAGATAGGATGCAACTTATCTTAATAATAAATATTGTAGCTACATATTGTGTGGCAAAAAATTAATGCAATCTGTTTAGAACTACATGGATAAATTAAATGCTAGTGCCACTAAAAGTGCTTAAACAATTGCTCATAAAAGGACTAACAGATGGAATGGTTGATGCCAGGCCGCATGTTGAGTGTTGTGTTAATTTTGGGGCCTCTCAGAGGGCTCTGGAGAATACATCATCAGAGTGGCTGGGGGAGCTGGGGCTGTTCAGCCTGGAGTAAAGAAGGCTAAGGGTGACCTTATCACTCTACAATCTGAAAGGAGGTTGAAGCCAGTGAGGGTTGGGCTCTTCTCCCATGCAAGGAGCATAAGGCAAGAGGACATTGCCTCAGGATGTGCCAGGGGAGATTCAGATTGGACATCAGGGGGAGTTCTTCACTGTGGTCAAGTATTCAAATGTGCTGACCAGAGGAGTGGTGGAGTCACCGCCCCTGTAAGTCCAAGAGAAGACTGGATGTGGCATTTAATGCTGTAGATGACCTGGTGGTGTTTGATCAAAGGTCAAACTCCATGATCTTGGATGTCTTTTCTGACTTTAATGATTCTAGATTCAATGATTCTATCTCCATCATGAGAACATGTAATATTAAAACACTCACTAGAATTAAGGCAATTTTATATGGTCGCATCCACCACTTCAATTATTAAACTGTTTTAGTTTAATGCAATTTTGACCTCATAGGTATTTTAGCACCTTTACTGACACAGGAATTTTCCCACAAAAGGTGGCCTGTAACCCTTCTTCAGTTTAGCTTGCCTAGAGACAGATAGCATTTCCTTCATAGACTAAATCAAGTACTAAAGTATCAATAATGTATTGTGATCAGTGTCCCAAAGAATGACTTCAACACTTCATCAAGTTATTATATCTGAAAAAAAAAAAAGGAAAATAATTCAAGAGAAAAAGTAGTATACAATTCTACTGATTAAACTGTAATCCAGGAGACTAAATGAGATACAGCTATATAATTTACCTTCTTATTGATAAAGAAATTGTGGTTCTATTGCTATGCCTGAAACAGTGTAAATCAACATAATGTGTTTAAAACTTGGTTAATTATATTTTATCGATATTACCCCACTGATACTTAGCCTTGATCTCTAGCTGGATTTTGGTGTTTTGGGGATAATATTTTAATTTACTGAAAACCACTCATATTCTACCAGGCACCATCAGCTGGTTAGCACGGCAGATAAAACATCATCCTAATGAAAATATGTACTTGTTTCTCTTTTCATCTACTAACCTAAACCTCTATTTATGTACTGTGGTGGTATCAGTATCACAATGGCCTTTTTGCAATAGTTTATGATTTTTTAAAATTAAAAAAATACAGTTCTCTATCAGGAAAAGTAAAGTGGGAAATTTCATTACTATTTCTAAATTTCCAATCGGTCTAAGTCAGTTTACAAATATCAATGGATGAACATTAAGAATTTAGAGAATTTAATCTCAAAGTGAGTAGAAGTAGACAAAGTATGTTTTTGTTTTCTGATCTGAAAAGCTACTGGCCTTTTCCTGGACAAGTAAAAATATATTAATCTAACTATTTCCAAATCTTTAATGTGGTAGTGTTCTTCCTAATAGCTTGCAATATCTTTTTAGAGATAGTCTTGTTAGATCCTAGTCTTGGGAGAAGTCAGGGCACAAACTATTATTTCTGATACTTGATTAAAGAGGAACAGCTAGGAACTTCCAGGGATGTTAATGTAAGAGAAGCCATCACATAAATTATGTCAGCAGAGCATGTTCATGAAACTTGTGAAAGTTTACAACAAGGTTAATATAGAAATAGAATGGAAAGGTTTGAATAGAAAGGAGAATAAAACTTAACCTTGAATAAAAAAAAAAATAAACTAGAGTAAGCAAGAATAGAATACTATAGCAGTGACAAAGAATAAACACATTTGACTAGAAAATACTCTGCATTTTAAGCTGTAATTAGTTATATTAAAAAGCCTTAGGAACTCACCAATACATGTAGGGAGTGAATCATTCCATTGTGCCAATGCATTTGGTACTGTATCACATCTAATTGCTGTTGACCCATGGAGGATATAGCCTGGATTGCACTCAAAAAGAACCAGTGAACCAACTGCAAATTCATTTCCAATCCTTTTTCCAAATCTTGGTTCAGGCACAGAGCTACACTGTGTTGCACTTGTTCTTGGAACAGCTGTGAACATGCAAACAATTGTGGATTCTAAATTTTAGATTTGGTGAGGGAATACAGATATTGAACCACAAATATTTAAAACGTCTAGAAGAAACTTTCCGCTATTTCCCAGATGAGAACATTTCCATAATCCCCACATGAATCTTCACAATAGGGATAGCTCGCTTTTGATATCTGAGTTACTATTTAAGAGAGCATAGCACTGATATCCTTGCCAGGATTGGAAGTAATGCATAATATCCACACGAAAACCTTTCTAAAACGACATATGTAAGAAATATTACCATGAGATACTCAACTAATACAGGGTTTAAAAATAACATTTTTTGTCAGATATTTACATTTATTCATGTGAATTTCTAAATGTGTGTTCTGGCTACCAGATGAGGATTTATATGTAATGCAAGAATGAATTGCAGTTCCAAGTGCTGGTATATAAACATTTCCCATTTGACCCATAAAAAGGCAAATAATGAAAATCAAGAAAAAATATCTTAGTAAGATCATTTTTAACCCACAGGTAATAACATTTACAGCTATTCACATTTAAATTGAGAAATAAACCAGTTAGAGCACCCAGATGGATCTAACATTTGTCAATCAGATTAGCAAACGAAAACAACAGTATTGTATAACTGTCTTCTTAAATTTGGAATCCCTCTTATGCTTCTTAAATATTTGATCTCAACTTTAAAATACAAATAAAAGAATAGTTTCAAACATTTTTTTTAAAACATGTAGAAATAGTGACACTTGTTCTATACCTAAAAGGATGTTACTTTCCTCCTCATTCTCAGTCTGTTTCTCTCTGTTGATTTATAAACTATGATGAAGAGAATAAATACACACATTTTTCTACGTTGTCTCACCTTGATAAACAAAGTGAAATCCTTTAGCTGTTATTGGTCCAACTGAGGTAAATCTGACTGTGATCTGGTTCCCTGAACTCAATGGAAGAGATTCACCTACTCAAACAACAAAAATACAAAGCTATTGTAGACATTTTTTACTGAAGAAAGCACCTGTCAGCATCTTTGCAACTAGAAATAATACTCCCCAAACCCTGCTTTGCTTCAATAAACTTTGTAAGATATGTGCACTTTTAAAATTTTATGTTGACAGTATTACGTCCTTCTAGAAAAAAAGGAGTTTAAACTCATCTTATTTACTAGGAATATTTGTTTGTTTTTTCCTTTATCAAAACCAAACAAACAACTTTCCCCCAAAAAACCCAAACCAAACCAATGATGACAATGAAAACAACAACAAATACCCACACCACAACACACACACACCCTCCAAAATAACACAGAAAACCTAAATCCAAATGGAAAAAAAACCCTAAATCCAAATGGAAAAAAAAACCCCAAACCCAACAAAAATCCCAACCCCCATCTTTATTTAAATACACTCAACATGTAACTAACCTATTTGATTTTACTTTTGTACAAATATGCCTTGCTTTCCCTTTGAAATATCTACTACCTATTTCAAATTAGATAAAGCCTTAAAGGCACTGAGTAAGAAGTCTCAAATACCCACAATATTATCTAAATATGAAAATAATAAAACTAATAAACTAAAAAAAATTAGAAAAATTAAGGCAAATATGAAAATCCTTTTTNGGCTACATTTCATTTCTAGGTTCTTTAAAAAGTAAATAATGGTATACTGACAGTTCTATTAAATGATACCTGAATGAGATCCTGAGAGAGAGGATAACAAAGATGACTGTAGAGCTGGGCCATCGTATACTTCAACGACGTCATGGAGTGATGTCTGGAAAAACACAAACTGGCCAAAAACAACTGAACAAAGCAAAAGAAGGAAGAGGCACCAGTAGCCAAGACAAAAAAAAAAAAAAAATCAAAGGCAAACACAGGGAATAGAATAAGAAAGGGGGGAAAAAAGAGAGAGAACAAAATATGTATTAATCTATGATGTTAAAAATAATTTAGTTGTCCTGGTGCTGTGGTGCTGGATGCAGGTTATTTTTCATACCATTACAGCAGTAAAAGGATGAAAATACATCTAAAAGAGACAATGAAGGCACAGAACTCATACATAAACATATAATCATTAAAAGATTCTAGTAATTATGGTGCAAAACCAAATTTCTGTTATTGTTTTTTTTCTACTTTCAAATTCTGTGCCCTCCCCCACAAATCTAAGTTCTCAGTGCAATTTTCTCCTTTAAATTTTCAGGCATATGATTATAGACTGTGCTTTATTAATTAATTTCGTTGATAACCCTCTGTAACTTTTACTTACCTTGGAATTTTTCCTTTTTTTTAAAGAATATTAACATTCAATATATCATCACTTTTGTGAAATACATATGAAACTAATTGAAGGCAACAAACTCTGCTCAGAATACATTTATTGAATCACAAAAATCATTATTTTTAACATCATTCTAGTAGAGCAACTCAATGCAAGACTTATTTTTGCACTTAAATTCAAAGGTTTGCACTGACCGTTTGAAAGTGTTTTCACTTTCAATACAAGTAATCAGTGGAAAAAACCCAAATTTTTGGGTTACTTCTGATCCTAGTACCAATAAATCATTTATATACAGCACTATGAGCTATGGAGGGGAAAATTACTTAGGAACTATACATGTATATAGGTGAAAGCAGTCAGATACTTTTAGGTACTGGAACTTCTAAAAAGAGAAACTGAAGCAGTTCTTGTTCATTATCCAGGTTAGACATTTTGGAATAAATATTCTAATGTGTTGCTACTATGTTCTATTTGTTTGCCAAAAGTTCTATAGTTCTTCATTTTAATTTTAGTTATAGAATATTAAGCTCTCTTCTCCAATTATTTCAATTAAATATACACCCATAAAGCTTTACAACTTGTACATTAAACTGGATTGTCTTCAAATTGTTGTTTTTCTGACTGATTTTTCTAAAAAAGGCATGTTCCTTACTCATGATCTTATCACATACTCATTTCAATTTTTAAAAGCCTCTTTCTGAAGGAAAAGACTGAATGTTATATTTACATAAAATTTGAAACAAAAGTTTTTCTGAGACACTTCCAAAGATTCTTATCAATTTTTTAAGAGGAACTAAAAGTGAGATGCTGAATTATCTTCATAATTTCTCCTTCAGTTTCCAGAAAATTAATCATTTATGTTTTTAATAGTTCTGCTTATTTTCAAAATAATATTTATCTGGATTCAAGTCTTCTCCTTCCTGTTGCTAAAGACAACTAGCAACCTTTTAATCCAGCTAATTGTTCATGTCACATTTTTTATTTTTATCAAATCTTTTTTCATATTCAATGAATTTCATTTTGCCATTGAGACAAGAAAAGTTCCTTGTGACTTCCACTGCTATTTCCCATTTTGAATTAAGTTTAAAACTATGTATGGAAAATCAAGGCAAGAGCTGAGGCTCCCATAACATAACTGTTATCAAGAGCTGTATCCTGAGAAAATGGTAAAAATGGAATTGTTAAGCTATATTTATATTTTAGGGAGTTATTATAAAATATTTAGCTACAGTTTTACCATATAGTGAGTCAAATTCAAAGGTCTTTTTGTAGGTTTTGTAAGTATTTCAATACTGGTTTTGCCTTTAGCTTTGTCCTCTGAAACCTTTGAACTAAGACTACAACACTGAAGAAAGTGAACTAAAATATGAATAATATCTAAAATTAATCACTTTGGAAAGAGAAAGGTCCACATATCATTTTTGGTGACTTGTTTTTTTTTTCATTATAATTTGTTCAGCTCTTAATAAAATATAGACAAAAATATAAGAACATAGCCCAAAGTTTTCACTGACTTGAGACAAAATAGAGGAGATTTGAGGTGGCTGAGACATGCAAGGTGACAAAGAGGAATTGCTGCCAGAAAGGGGTAAACATGGAACAGCAGAAAGCTCAAGTAAGGGGCTTTGAGCCATTTATGAGTCAAGCTGTTTTCACAAATTTAGCAGGAATCTGCTGCAGCCACTCAGGAATAAATAATCTAGATCCTGTTCCTTCATTTTTCTTTGCCAGGATACTTCCTTTGTATCAAATAAACTGAAAACAGTTGCAATTTATAGTGACTGATACCCAGCCAGCTGACATAATGTCACAAGAAAGGAAATTCTGATTATTGGACAAAGAACAATTCATTATTCCTGTGTTTTCTCGTGTTCATCATTGCCTACTTCATTTGATATGTATTCAACATTTTATTTTCCAGTGTTTAAAAAGAATTTTCTTTAATTAAATAATAACCAACATATTTGAAATCAGTGCAAAAATACCTTCCAAATTTAAAAAGTTGATAAAATATAATGTAGGGATCCAGTATAGTCGGCCCTTGGGAAACAAATAATTGAAAACTATTATCCAGTTCAAATAAAGATCAAATCACTACATCTGAAGAGTTTGGATGTGACTTTTTTTTTTTTTTCTTTAATGATGGATGGATCAGCATTCTCTGAATAATGACTCATTCTTAATCAGCTGCTATGCCCAGTCAACTATCATGAAATACTGAATACTGGAAGTCCCCTGTCCAAACTTGACATCTAATGTTGGGCTGCAAATTATTTCTGAATTTATGGTCGTCTTGGCCTTCAATGCTTTGCAGCAATACTATTTAAAATAAAAGACAGTAATTTCACGATTACAAGCTGCACTGATTAAAAGCCGCACTTCCGGGGTGTTGGCAACATTTCGTTTTTCCTCCATAAATAAGCCGCACTGGATTGTAAGCTGCACTTTCATTCGCAGCAAGGATCTCCATGCAACTTTCACGAAGTTGCCAATTAGTAACAGAATGGCAGGATCGTGGGGTTTACTGGCAGGTGTCGACCTTGGAAACATTATTTCCAAGTGAAAAAAGATACAGACAATAGCTGTGGCAGTGTACCCTGCAAGTTTTAGTTACAAGCGGAAAAAGATACGAACAATAGTGTGGTCATTTTACAAGCATTTCCAATGGATCTGCGTTGCCTTTAAACAGTCACTCAGCTGCGCAGCCAGGTAGCCGCCTGGGCGGGTAGAGAACAGGGCAGCCATTTGGGTGGGCGGAGAGCCGCTCAGCCGCTTGGGTGGGTGGAGAGCAGGGCAGCCGCTTGGGCGGGCAGGGAGCCAGGCAGCCACGCAGCCGCATAAGACTGAAAACACTGAAAAAAATGCAGAGAAATATCACGGGCTCAGATCATCAGTGCTGCCCCCTCGCCAGGGCCGCGTGGGCTCTGGCTTGCCTCGGGGCTGCTGCAGGTTCTCACTTCCAGATTTGAACATTTCTGAAAATCGTTCATACATAAGCCACTCTGGAACTCAAGCCGCACTTCCGGGTACGGACCAAAACTTTAGTCAAAATGATGTGGCTTATAATCATGAAATTACTGTATATTTTTCCCTGTGTTCTGTGGTTTAACATTCTACTTACACATTTATTTGTCTTTTATTTTACAAGATAAACAAGACAAGGTTGTTCAAAAAACAGTTTCTCTTGTAATTTTCATAGTTACTAATTTATTCCCACCTTAAAAAAATAGACAAAGTACATTTTAAGGGTTTTTTAAATACATTTCCATTTCTGTGATTTTTTTTTTAATTTCAAAATTCCAGGTAAACTGTAATGTTAATACTGCCAATAATTTAGAACAGTGAGCGAATCCATTTACTGAAATTTATCAGCACAAGTCAGCTCCCTTTGGCAACAGGCAAGATCTAGATGACCAGCCTTTCCTTGCCTCTAAATATCTAGACGTTTCTATAGCCTTCATCACTGTAACATCTGGATACTTTCAATGAGTTTGGAAAGCATCCAACAACAGATGGAATTGGCCAAAAATAGTTAGCTCATTAAAAATTTCATCAAAGAAATTTTAGTTTCATTTTAAAAGAAGTAAACATGTATAGAGTTTATGTACATCTGGCTGTTTAAAAAAAATACTGGTACAATTTAAATAGTATTAGGTTATGAACAGTATTCTCAGTATAATTCCTATCACAAAACTAGAAAATAGCAGACTAGAAACCTTCACCAATTATCTAGTACAGTCCTTTTGCTGACAGGATGGCCATTTAGAGCAGTTTGCTCTGGCCCATGTATAATCAGGTTTTGAATTTCTATGGGGATGGAGATCCCACCACCTCTGAGCAACATGAACCAGTATCCTGCCTCCCTTGCAGCCTTGCCTTCCCTTGCCTGGACTTGCCTTTGCCTTTTTTTCCCTTGGCTGAACCTTGCTAACTCTCTGCTTTTAATCATCCTTATAATCTCCAATATTTGCAGAAGCTGACCAGGACTATTTGCTCCATCACCTCCCCAGGTACTGAGGTGAGACTAATTGGCTTATACTTCCCTCAGTTCTTCTCACTTTTCTTGAACAGAAGAATGTTGTTGTCTTTTTCCAGCCCTTGGGAACCTCCCACAGCTGCCACAACCTTCCAAGGGTACCTGACATCCCATGTCCCACGGGTTTGCAATTGCCCAGTGTGTCTAAGTGCTCCATCACTTAATCCTCTCTAAGTCACCCTTCCTCTAGACTTTTCTGCTGGTCTCAGGGTTCCTGGATTGTTCAAGATTGGTCTACTGGCAAAGACTGTAGTTAAAAAGAAGTTTATTAATTCATGTTTCTCCACATGATTTTTTCTTCAGAGACTTCACCCCAGATTCAATTCTACGTGGATTTTGACTTTTCTAACCTCACCTTTTCAGTGTATTTCAAGAGTTTGTATTGCCCCTCAAACATCTCACCTTACTTCAACCTCTTTCTTTTTTTTTTTTTTATGTTCAAGTTTTATCAGCAACTCCTTGTTCATCTGTGCAGGGTCTTTGCCACCTTTGTTTGATATTCTGATCATTGGCATACACCATTACTTTCTCAAAGGGGTAATCCCTGAAAATAAAATGTACTTTCTGGACTTCTCATCTCTCCAGGGCATGTACATTCAGAGTCTCCCAAAAGAGACCTCTGAAGTGCTCACATTTTTTACTGTATTGGGTCTGACTGAGATAGAGTTAATTCTTCTTTAGAAGCCCTCACAGTTTTGTGCTTTGCGTTGGTAGCTGCAAGGGTGTAATAACACACCAGGGTTAACAAGGGGCTGGGAGTGGGCAAGATCCTGGGGGAGGGGACAAAACCAGGACAGCTGACCCAAATTAACTAAAGAGACATTGCATACCATATGATGGCAGCACAGATATAAAAGCTAAGGAATTAGGGGGTATTTTTCATCCTATGGTGTTTGCCTTCTGGAGCAACTGCAACGTGTGCTGAGGCCCTGCTTCCCACAGTGTCCAAACATAGCTCTCTGATGGGACGTAGAAATTAGCTCTTCCCTTTGCTTATGCACACACAAAGTTTCGCTTGTCTTTTTTTTTTGCTTTGAACCTGCTAGTTGTTTTCCACCTTATTTTCTCTCCCTTGTTCCATTGGGAAGAGGATTTATAGAGTGGCTTGGTGGGCACCTGGCATCCAGCCAAAGCCAACCCACTACACTGACCCAGTAAAAAGTTAAGCCTAACTCAAAATTCAAACACGTAGCATGTAATTGTCATTAATGCTAATCAAGTAGTATTTGCCTGGATAAAATATATCTATTTTATATATTATGCTATTGGATCTAAAGTAATACTCTTAGTATCTTACATGGATAACCATGGAATAAGATGATAACATAGTTCTTCATCCTGGCTTTTCCCTTCTTAGGGATATTTTGTGTGCCTAATGATTTACTGAAATCAGTAAGCTTTAGTGTAAAATCAAGTCCACTACTGTTGTAATTCACGTACTGCTAAAAAAATAACAGAAGGCATAACACAGTTTAAGCATTGTTATTACAGAAACTGAAATACGCAATTCATATAAGCCCTGCTGGTGAGGCTTTAGGTATTTGTTTTAAGGCTGAATCAGCATTTATAATGATAGGTCTTAGTAACTGACAAAAGAATATGAATATTAGCCCTATTAACTACAATAGGACTTAATTTACCTTTACTGTTCTTAATACATATATATGTCTCTAAGCAGGATATATTTCAGTCTGGAAAAGACACGCATGAGCTACATCATGATCATTATCTGCTACAATAACTTCACTGTTTCTCTTGCACCAAATTAGTTGGAAGAACAGAGCAAAATCCCAACAAATAAAAGATAAATCAACTGATTTGTTAAGAATGATAATTTAAAATTGTGCTTTAAATGGTAGATTAGATAATTTCCTCTAATATTTTTAAAACAGGTTTCTTCTAACTGTGAATGAAAAATTAAGGTGTTCAGGTGTCTAACAGTTGTGGTTTTAAATAGGTCTGATTTAGAGCTAGAGGTCTTTCTCAGAATTTGAGGTTACTCTATAGAAGTTAACTTCTCCTAGTTTCAAAAATAATTTCTGTCGCCATCCAAAAGACAGCTTTGTTCACAACATGAACAAATAAAATATGAAAATTTTATTTCACTGTGAAAAAAAAAAAAACAGAAAAATCTGTTTCGGTGTCTGGTCCACTGATTATATGCCCTCTTTGCTTATGATTTAGCTTTAATTTTTTTTTCCTATGAACTCCTATGAAGAAATCATAATACCATATTTAATTATTTTTTGAGAAAGAAAATAAAAAAGAAAAAGAAGTCCACATTTTTGAGACACTTCTTTAGAAAACAGAGAAATCTCTCACTAGAGAAATAGTCTCCATAGTGATTAAGAATAACAAGTGTGCACAGAAAGAAGAAATGCAAATTTCTCATGCATCTTAACTCCCAAATCTGGAGACCCCATTCACTGTGCTAAATGGTGTTCATGGACAGTCAGCCAAATGATAAATGACAATGGAGTAAATCTATGCTTTAAATAAACAAAATTCAGGCATAACTCCAGGAAGCAGGAAACTAGTGTGGTGTTTTCTCTCAATGAGAAAGATTTAGCAAGTCTACAGTTGACCATATTTGTGTCATCAATTTAATGATCAACTGTTAGAAAAAACCTTTGGTTTTGCCCATTCTCATAAGAAAGAGAAGAATTCTTCACAAAATAGACACCTGCATTAAGATTTGACTACACTAGTATGATGACAACCACTTTCAACCAGTTTTCTTTTTCAATTCCGCAATTTCCTTTGGATGTCACTTTCAAGACATCTCAAACCAGCCATGGAATATCCTTGAAAAAAATAAAATGCATAAATGAATAGCAGAATATCTGCATCTAGAAGTATTTTAAATTAAGGTCCATCAATTATTTATATGAAGTAGCTCTGCATTCATTGACTTCAAGCCAAGAGTTTTGCATAACATAGTTGAATCATGGAAATTATATTTAATAAATCAGAGATGATCTGGTACAAAGACTTATTATGACCTTTTGCTGTCTTAATCTATTAAAAAAGCAGAAAAATACTTTTACTACAATGTTAAAAAAAATCAGTCTGCCTACCATTGCAATTTCATATCTGCTCTTCTACTGGAGCATAGCCTTTCTCTTTAAATGGCACCCTTCATTTAAGTATTTAGCTTCATAAGAAATAGCAGATAAGAAAAAAAATATGAATTTTTCCTTTGTATTTAGGAAGAACCAGCAACATACTGTGATGCATTGAATTAGAAATACAAGTGGTTGACTGATTCAGTATTTTAAAAGTAACTTATACAGACACCCAATAAAGAGATATTTGCCCCCTTCTGCTGAGAAAAATGTCCAGTAAAACTGCAAGATAATTTGAATGTTTGTTGGGCTTTTTAAAGAGATCAGTTCAATAATCTCTGAGAAGGTTTTTGAAGGAAAAGATTGAAAAATGACACCCTAAAGACATTATCTTAGAGAATTCATGGATAGGAATATTGCTCTCAGTAAGGAAACCTAAATTAATTTTGACCAGCTCACATAAAGTATTAGAAGATCTGATCTTTTACTGTTCAGTGTAATACTTCAGCTTGGTATAACACTGATTATGTCTGAGTTAGCACTGCTACTATCACTTCTAAATGAAAATAGTAGCAGAGGTGTCATTTTAAAAAAATGTTTCTCCTCTTACATTTCCAAACACTTGGTTGTCTGCCAGTTACTGCTAATACATTCAGTCTAGTCTGTGTCTGTAACAGTGATCTTCAGTGATATCAGTTACATTTCTCTGTAATGGCTGACACTTCTTATCATATGCTGTAACAGGAAAATTATTAACTGTTTGTGAATACAAAGTAGAGTCTCTGCTAATAGTATCTTGTTGTGTAAAATTCTGATTCATTTCAAAGCAACAGAATAAAAGAGTTTTCTAGTGCTCCTGACCTTGCAAGAAGTAAAAATTCATTCTATCTGTATGAACCTCTTGGGTGCACTACAGACTAGATGTCAAAATAAGGCTAGAGAGGGGTTTGTGTGTAAGCCATTGGGAGGGATATTCTTACTGGCATGAGTTAAGGACAGAGAAGTGCTGATTGACTGAGCAGTGAAAGTAAATTGAGCTTATATATTAATGTTACAAAAAAAAGTCAGATATAAAAATTATGAGAATAATTATTTAACTGAAAAATTGCTAAAGCTGACAATACCTAAAAGGAACTTCTCCC
>PYHW01009979.1:10850632-10875242 GCA_013186435.1 Turdus rufiventris
ATTTAAGGACAAAAAACGAAATGTTTGCCAATACCCAGAGATGCGGCTTATAGTCCGTGCGGCTTATATTCGTGAAACTACTGTACTATAGATAAACAACTGGATACAAACAGCAAATGGCTAAAAGCCCCCTCCCCTTTTTTTTCATTAAAGCACATTGTTCAGGGATTCTGTTTTCAAGCATGTGGAATAATGAACCAGTTTTGCAGTCAGGAATACATATGGAAGAAACAAAGTGAAATATAGTGAGGATTGCAAAGACCCTTTTATTTGTTTTCTAAATAAAGGAAATAAAATAGAAATCACTTATATAAATCCAGTATCTTCGAAGTTTGTGTACACAGTGGTGAACACAAATATTTGAGTCAATACAGGTAATCTTACTTGGGAGAGAATTGGCTTATATCCAAAGGAATATAATGAAGCAGAAAAGTAAGAAATTTGTATTACAAGTATGTAAACAGGGCCTCACAGTGAACCATTTTATAAGCAGAAGATGTTTTGTAAAAGAAATTTTTGCAGTTCCTTGATCCTAGTCTGATCCTAATTAGATCCTTCCCTGAAATACATCAAAATATTTCAGGATAGAAACCTGGCCATGGTCACACTAACTTTTATGGCATTCCTGTCCAGGTCTCTCTCTTTCTCTTACTGCCAACAAGTGAAACATGCATCAGGGAGGAGGCATTTCTACAGTTGTTCTGTTAGTATGATTTTCGTATTGATTTTTGGAGCTACAAAATAGGAAAATGCAGTGGAGGGAGAGAATATAGCAAAAACCTCCAAACCAATAAAACCAAAAAATCACAAACCCCAAGAGAAAGAAAGGTCCTTGTAATTAGCTAGGCTTGAAGACTGAGAAAGCAGCTTTTTTCCTCATGCAGAGATTAACAATAAAAATGACACTTTCATTATTAATATATCTTTATGATAAGATGTCCTAACAAATGGGGATACAAGATTTTGCTATCATCCTTCCAAAATACTGCAATCTTATCCTAAGAATAAACCTAACAGAAAACAGAATTGTCCAGAAAATATCCCACCGTTCACTCTCCTCCTTGGGACAGTAACATGTGCTGAAAAGCTTGTAAGCAGTGATTATAATGTAGTCTTTCTTTCAATATTTGGAATAACCAGAAACCCAGACTAATTGCAGCTATTTTAACAACAGCCTTTTCTGTGAACAAGATTTGATGATTAAATATTTGGAGCAGCTGGAGTCACAGTGCTCAGAAAATAAATAAAAAAAAAAAANTAAAAACTCTTTAGAAATCTTTCATCAATTCAATCACTTTACAGTCAAATTATTTTACTTATTGGGGAACCGTGAATATCTTTGAAGACCACAGATGTGGTCTTATCATTCGACTTTGGGTTTAAGCCATTAAAATGACAGCTCGACTGGTCCCATATGTTTATAGTGAAACTCAATAACCCAAGCCATTTTGTAGTCTGTATTTAATTGATCATTATTATATTCAAACACATAATTAATATTTGAGCCAAAACTAATCATTTTTATTGAAAAAAATCTAAAAACAGAACTGAAAAAGTGACTTCAAATCATATGAAGCAACTAAATTCTTTAAATTTCATTTCAAAAATACATTGAAAGGTTTGAGGTCCTTTAAATGTCACCCTATGGTGACTTTTTTACTGGCATCTGCTCACTTGGCAAGCATGTTAAGCACTGAACCAATGAATGAAGTACTCCCCAGCTGTGAGTTTGAGTACATAGAACCATCCCGTTCTTCCTCTCAGAACCTAGGAGATTCAGAGTTAAGTGGAAAATGATGCAAAATGACCTTCTGCTACTTCTGTAATTTATAGTGTTAGCATCTCAATGATACAAACTTGTCCTTGAATTAGAAAAGCAAACTAGAAGTTAATAGCTATATTCTTAAAAAAATCTTAGTCTGCATGTTCCAGCTATTCCATGGAAATCCTGTAGCACATTAATCCATGTATACTTGAAATTATGATAAAAAACATATTCACTATCTATCAGGTATGTTTGATATACAACATTTTGCCACCAGACTATTCATATTTAAATAAAAGTAGTTAGTACTATTGTTTTGAAATACATTTGAAATACAATGAATAATAAAAATACTTGGCACAACCTTGTTAAAAGTAGCAAATTATTATTCAAAGGAATAAATTCTTACATTAAAGAATAAATAATTTCATAGTGTGCATATATTACTTAAATTCTTGTACTATAACTATTTTTATACCAAATTCTGAAAATATTTATACTTTAAATAGCAGTTTTAGGTATATTCTGGAGAAGTGAATATTTAATACTCACTAAAGACCCTCCCAAAACCACAACAAAAGTTATTTTCAGCATATAATCAATCCTGCCTTTTGTTTTCCTTTTTCAGGTGGAAACATAAATCCATTAGATATTCATTCTGAAGACAGGCTGCAGGTCATGGCTTCCTGTACCTGTAGAAAAACTAACATCATGCAGTCTATCACCTGAAATTCTTCTTAAGTACAGTAGTTTCACAAATATAAGCCGCACCATTTTAACTAAAATTCTGCTCCCACACCGGAAATGCAGCTTACATTCAGGGGCGGCTAATATGTGAATAATTTTCTGACATTTCCAGCCCCTGAAGTGGAAACCGAGCAACCTGCCAGTAAAAGCCAGCATTTCGCGATTGTTACAAATTGTTACTCTGTTGTGCCACGGATGGAGCTGGCTCCCTGCCTGCAGCACGGGGGCGGGGGAGGTTCCTCCTTCCCTCCTCTGCCACAGCCCGAGGGAGAGACGAGGGGGCCCTGTGCTGCCATCCCCTCGGCCCGTGGGGTAAGCGGGGCACTCCTGGCCCCGCCTGCCGCGGCAGGAGCAGGCAGGCTGCGTCCCAGCCCGCTGCCACCATGGGAGCAGGGGGGGCTCCATCCCTGCCTCCCGCTGCTGCCACAAGAGCGGGGAGGGCTCTGTCCCTGACCCCGCTGCTGCCATGGGAGCAGGGGTGGCTCTGTCCCTGACCCCGCTGCTGCCACAGGAGCAGGAGTGGCTCCATCCCTGACCCCGCCGCTGCCACGGGAGCAGGGGTGGCTCCGTCCCTGACCCCGCCGCTGCCACAGGAGCAGGGGTGGCTCCGTCCCCCGCCGCCGCCTCCGTGGGAGCAGGGGTGGCTCCGTCCCCGCCGCCATGGGAACGGGGGTGCTCTGTCCCTGCCCGCCGCCGTGAGAGCGGGGGTGGGCTCCGTCCTGGGCCCGTCAGCAGCCCTAAGCGGGCCGAGCCTGCACAGCCTTAGCTGAGCCAGTAAACCCCCCGCCATGCCGCGATTCTGTTACTATTTGGCAACTTTTTTGCACGTGGGTCCTCGCTGTGAACGACAGAGTGGCTTATATTCAGGTGCAAAGGACAAAGAACTAAATGTTTGCCAACACCCAGAGATGCGGCTTATAGTCCGTGCGGCTTATATTAGTGAAATCACTGTATATGTCCAACAGCATTTTAAGAAGAGATATTTTTGTCAAATATTCACTTTATAAGACACACATTTTTTCACCTCCACCATTAGGTTTAAAACATTTGAGGGTGAGGATTCACTAAGAACGGCATGAATTTGAATCACCCAATCTCAAGCCACTAAATGATTGGTCACTGAAACATATCTGAAATTGCCAGCTTTAGCATATATGCATACGAGAAAATCATGAAGTTATGTGTATGCAATGTGATTATAGGATGGATGGAGACCACATATGCAGCAATGTTCACTAATTCATTTAACCCTTCATAGCTGCCAGAACAAATATGATAAAATAAGGCTGTGCTATTTCTTTTCTATTGTAAATAAATAATGTTTTTTTTTTTAATTGCAGATAGATGTTTTAGATGGATTGAATCACACCATGGGAATATGTATTTCTATTTGTTGATTAGAGGAAGTATCTGAATGGCTTAGATTAGATTTCTATTTAATTAGGTGTATAACTAAAACAAGAGGAAATGTATTCTAGCATAGGATTCAATTATATGTATACACTCCTAATTGCTTTGCATGCAAGCTGAAAATTTATGTGCACAAAAATCTGCAGTGTTTAAGGGCTGCACTTCAAGACTAAGTACATTTACAGATTTAGATCATCCCCACTTGGAATATACAGATTAAACCACAAATCCTGTCACTGTATCTGACTCCAAAAGTCCAGAATTTACATTTATAGATGAAGTTTGAAGTTTTGTTTTTTTAATTAAGATTTCCGTGTCTATTTAGTATGAAAAAGATGAATTTCTAAACTTTTTATTTCTGGCCCAACACCAGTACATTCTTTTCTTGCTAAATTGTGCAGAATACAATGCGTTAGATACTACCAATTTTCATCGTATTCATTATATAGCTATACAATCTTCTTACTTTAAGAAATAAATGAACCATGATTTGTATAGTTGATTTTATGCATTGTAAATTCCAGAAAAATTGTTCGTTTATCATATTTAATCAAAATAATAGTGGAAAATAAATTCATACTCAGTCATTCAATGCATATTGAATGAACATTGAGAATATTCAATTTCTATTGTGGTAGGAGGGTGCATTAATTTGTTTCAAGCACAATGCACACAAACGACATATTGTTCTGGCTCTAAGCAATCTGACTCCATGCTTAGCCCTCTTCAGTGCCCTCCATTAACTCTCAAAATTAAATTTAAAAGAGTCAAATGAAAGGACATATACCTATCATGTTAAGTCCACTCAGAGAATTTTCAAATTAAAACAATATTCTGGCAATGACCTAAATTAACACAAAGCAGCATTTACACTAGTGTTGTGAATGTTTCCATACTGAAAGACTCATTTTCATTCATTCAATAAAAGGAATTACTTCAGCAATTGTAATCAAATGTTACATATAAATATTACTTTTTTTAAGCTTATTATCTCTGAGATGAAAAGTACTTGTGTCTGCCTGATATCCTTTGCACAATGATCTCTCTGTTCTGGCCAAACTTCCTAACATCTATCATAGATGAAACTCCTGCTTATGTATTTTTGAATGAAGCTTAATTAGCTGACTGGAAAAAATTGAAGAGAAAGACTGCCATAAACTTTTTAATGCAGAGCTCTTGAAATTTAGTTTCAAGAATCTATTAAGAATCATACTAATCTAACCAGTACAAGATCCTTTGAAAATATTGCAGCAACAGAATGATGTTAAGAAAAATGACAACATGGCAACAGAATTAAAAGAGTACCAAGAAAAAAGGATGAAGTGCGAATTTTCTATCAACTGTTGGTATTACTTAGACAGCAGGTACTTCTTCCTATTGTTCACAACAAATATTTGTATGCACATCCTCAGTATTCCATAATGTTCACACTGTACTTTAGAAAACTTGAGAAAACAAATCAGAAAACAGCATTGGTCAACCAAATTTCATGTCATTAAATTTCTTGAGTGATATATGATTTTAAATTATTTTCAGTTTTTATATGAAGTGCCCTGTGATTGTCAATTTTTATTTCTTTATGCAAAAAATTTATAAACAAATACAAAAATATAGACTTTTTTCTTAAAAGAATAGTTTTATGGTTACATTAAGAATTGTAAATAAATAAAAGGTCCTTTTTCTTGGAAGTAATTTTGATTTGAAATAATTTTTTGGGGGGGAAGTAAAGATGACCTGATTTACATTTTGTAAAATACAGGGTATGTGCTGGATCACCGTCTCTTTCTTCTGAAATTAGTTTAGTGTCTTGAACCTTTATACAGTTGGACACTCTAGTTTTTGGAGCAGTCTTTGTGGTTTTGCTCCATCTTGTTGACAAGTAATCCTTGTTTGAACAGTGCAGTCTCACAGAGTTTGAAGTGGTTGCTTGTATAAAAGAGGGTAGGAGCAGAATCAGATTCCTGCCTGTGGTGGCATTTTGATATTTTAGATCATATTCTGCCATTTCTATCTCCCCTTTAGCAAAGTATTGCTTAATTCAATAACTGTTTAGTTCATGTTTAAAAACATTGACACTAGCTATTTAGCCAGACATTTCCATCCATCTATACAGTAATTTCATGACTATAAGGCGCACCAGATTATAAGGTGCACGTCCAGGAGTCGGCAAATTTTGAAGCTTTGTACATTGTATAAGTAAGGCACACTAGACTATAAGGTGCAGGTTTTTTTGCAGCGAGGCTCTGCACCGCATGCAATAAAGTAACAAAATAGTAATGGAATTGTGTGATCATGGGGTTTACTAGCTTGATTCGGGGTCAGGTGGGCTTGGCACTGCTCGGCGCTGCCGCAGGTGCTGGGCACCCGAGCCACAAGGCGGTGACGGGAGCCCGTGCTGCGTCACACTGCTGTAAGCCCGAGCCACGCCAGTATGCTGGAAGCCTGTTCTGCTCTGCATTGCCGGGCAACTCTGCCATGTGGTGGCGCTGGGCGCCTGTGACCTGCCTCTATGCCGGGTGCTCGTGCCCCACCGCTGTGCCAGGAGCCCGTGCTGGATCGCGCTGCCGTAAGCCCGAGCCGTGCCGGGATGCCAGAAGCCCTTTCCAGGCCCCACGTTGCCAGGCGATTCTGTTGTGCCGCTGTGCCGGGCGCCTGTGCCCCGCCACGGTACCGGGAACTCATGCCCCCCTACGGCGCTGGGAGCCCCTGCCACGATGCTGGGAGCCCAAACCACTCCTCGGCTCCATGGCACCACCGCTCCCCCCACGGCTCTCCTGGCTCACACTTCCATGTTAGCAAATTTTGCAACTTTGTATATTATATAAGGCGCACGGGACTCTAAGGTGCGCTTCTGGGTTCGGACCAAAATTTTAGTCAAAAGGGTGCGCCTTATAGTCGTGAAATTACTATACTTAAGATGGAGAGCTAAACCCTTCACATTTTAAAAATGTCAGTCCATATGCATCTGCCACATTTCTTAAATCATATTAAGATGTACACAGCAGTGATGATGGATTCAAGTTGTTAAAACAAATGTTTTACTGTAATTCAGCTAAGTATTGCCATAAATACAATTTGGTTCTCATTCCCTCTTGATGTGAGGTTGTCATTTGGCACACTCAGCTCCTTAAGATCTGTCCTTCCCTATATTTTTCTTTCTAAATATAAACTAAGTTTGTAATCAAATCAAACAGTACTGAAATAATTTTACTGTGACACGACTGAAAAGGTGTCTAACAATTGTAGATGCAGAGAGCTGTCTAGAAGAAAACACATGTTGACACCATTGTTTGTTCAGTGTGTATTTTCACTTCACAAGCAGAAGTAGAAAATGGCATACATGTGTCTGTGAATATAAGCTAATTATTTAGGAATTGAAGACAATAGTGGAATTAAATTTCCCTGTCTAGAGTAAGCAAATTGGATCTAAGAAGTCTTGTCCCAAATCATCATTCTTATCAATAAAATTATTGCAATTTTTAAAATATTGTATTTTCCAGTACATGAAAAGCAAACATTTCCATGGAAACCATTCATTTTCCCAATTAATGTTTAGTTTCCAGGTAGGAAGAGATCTTTCTGATTTAAATTTCATAATTTTTGATGGCAACTGGGAAAATACATTTATTTTCTGATACCACAGCTGAAAGCCACACTAACATACATTACTGTGTATGTTAAATCTTTCTTTTTACTCTAACAAAAAGGAAAGCCATTTTCTTGGGGTCAGCTAATATAAAATTTATTTTAATGTTAAAAATATTAATTTAAAAAAGAAGTATAGATGACACCATTATACAGAGTAGAGCATAAAAATTAGGTCATGTCCATTAGAGAAAAAAAAATCTCAAACACCTGCATTTTAATTGTAACCCAGGCTGTATTTCAGGATTGAACAATCAACAATCATTACACCACTTTCAAATATCAGTGGGAGAGTGTCAAAGAAGCTGAATCTTCCATGTTTACAAAAGAGTTTGCCTGTGGCACACTGTGTGCTTTTGTGAATCATTTATCTTGTAGCTTAAACCTGTCATGGTATGAAATATTGCAACTATGATTCTGCATGACAGAATAATGAAACACTGAGAAAAAGTCCACATTGAAATGACTTTTCCACAGAACTTTTGACTTGAGAACCTGAGAAGCTGCAAATAAAATAGGTTTCTTTTCAGTCCATCAAAAGCTAATCCAGGCCAATGAGTTCCCTTCTACACACTGAATATGTTATTACATTGTTTATGGGTTTTGTCTATATTGACCAGATTTTTACTTTTTTTCCCCCTAACTGTTCTTTGTTATAAGTTCTCATATACTGTACTAGATGCCAAAAACAGTTATTGAAGCATTTCCATTCAGCAAATATTTTATTGCTGTATTTCATATTGAAAGCTGGAGTCATAGAGAAAAGGACAGATTTGTTGCTGTTTTCTTTAGGAAAATTAAGTTATCTTATGTCAGCAGCTTTGTTGGAGTACCCCTTCATTCAAAAAATGTTATTTTGACTCTTTTTTGTTGTGAATAATCTCTGTCAAATGATGTGATGCACACTTCCAAGTGAATTGAATAAGAAATATGGTGTTTTTCTCCACAAAGGCCAGATTTTATTTTTGTGACCATCTTGTCAGTGAGTGATCCCTACATGAAAAGAAATGCAAGTGAAGACTCTCAATGCAGTATCTTCTGTTAGGATCCAAAACAACAGAGTTAGAGGAACAAAGTTCCTGCTTACTAAAATTGATCTGAAAGACCTCAGCATCACAATTTTATGGCTATTCTTCTCTGAAACTGTACTTAAATATATTTTGAAGAGTGAGAGGTAAAAGCTATTAGATAAAACACATTCATTACCCACACAGTAAAATTTCAAACTGAGACAAATAATTGCATCAAATGTAAAAAACTTCAGTTAAATCAATTGTCAAAATTACCTTGCCTTTCTTAATGGTTTTTACTGGAATAATTTTAGTAATGATAGATTACAGAAAGAGCCCAGGTCATGGAAAAAATCTATATTGATAACTTACCAAAAAATTTTACACCAGCGTACAATTCGAAGAAAGATTCAGATTTTAAAATGTGAGCTTCTGAGTGAGATGAAATCTGCTTCCTCATTACTGTATGACTATCATTGGAAAAAAGCAGCTAAAACCGAAATATCTGTTTTGGCACTCGTTTCATTGGTCATGACATCCTCATTTTGAGTGGTTACTACCAGATATGTTTTTTTATCTTTCTCTTTCAACATAGTTTTGTTTTCTCCATGAACAAAAGTGGATCAAATACGATCCATGATTTATTCTACAGGTACCTGAACTAGTTGTCAAAATACATTATTTAAATACAAGAAAAAAAGTAGTTTTATCTCAAGGTAGGACAGACAAAAAGTTAGATATTCTATCATATTTATATTCCACAATATGTCACTGAATCCTTATATGCTAAGGTTAAGCATACCTAAACCATTTTTTTTGCATCAGTTTTTTTTTTTTTTTTGTCTAATTGCTGTGAAACGATGAAACAGAATTCCTTAATACTGTTACTACCATGCTTAGTGTGTAAGAAAACCAGTATATCTCAAATTATTCCAAACAACTATACAGAGCAGTGGGATTTTTCCCCATTTCCATGGGTTGTTTAGGGAAATCTGGCCTTATTTCTGGAAATTACAAAACTACATTTCAATCCAGAATATCAAAAATACGAAGTACAAAGAACTTAACATTTTGAGTCCTGTATTGTAGTAATTTTAACGTCTTACATGTTGACATCTGTTTTATAAACCAAGAAGTATTACTATACTGATATTAAATCAGTAAATTCAGATTTGATAAAAATTGCAGGATTTAAACTTTACAATTTATCTAAAAATAATTAGCTGTGTCCAAATCACATGCTTATAATAGCTAGAAATAAATCAAAACTTGTGTATGTGTTTCATTTTTTCTTAATATTTTTGGAATAAGGAGAGACTGGCATGACTTAGGAGACAAAACTTCTAAAATTCTATTTATTTTGTAGTAGTCTATGCACCTCTACACTATACACAAGAACAAGCTAATTGGATACTAAGGGATTTCAGATATCATGAGTATGGCAGACGGACACACAGCAGCTGAAGCACTACCTTTAATTTGGTGAAAATGTTTACAGACTAAACATGAAGGAAGGTTAAGAAATGCCCACCCATCCCCATGCCCCACCTGTTATTTGACTAACTGAAATATGAGCTGTGGGTCAGAATGAAGTCCTGCTTATCCAAGCATAAATCTAAAGTATGGATATTTAAAGTCTAAATGATACTCAATATGTGCCATACTGCTTACCAAGAAGTCAAAATGCACAAAAAAAATCAGCTGTTACCATAGATGTTTAACAATAAAGTGAGATAAAATAATTCATAATTCCAGGAAGATAAAGCTGTCTTTGTGTGGGACAGAAGACACCATTAAAATATTTGTCTAGTCAACACAAAAAATTTTAGTATAGAAGTGAAGGTTTGGTGGAGGTTCAGAGATTCTACAAAACCCAAGCAGACACATGCTGCTCTAATTTCATTTGTCAATAAAGACTATGCCATTGCCTTATGATGCAGAGAAGCCGAGGGTTAAAAGTGCAACAGTACCAAATATTTAAGATAACCATTGCTTCCCCTGCTTACACGGACTTACTGGAACTATGCTTCACTTTGTAGAGCATAGGCACATGACCTTGAGTGGAAAGAAACCTTAAGTGGTACCAATAACATATTTGGTTAGCATCACAGTAGTATTCTAAGTTCCATGCTAGTTATCGTAGTGAGACAAAAATACTGAACACTAATTTCAAAATATAAAGGCAAATATAAGAGTAAATATTGCAGTAAAAAATGATGAAGGTGTTAATAGAAGTATCAGCTTAAAATAGCTTGTTCACATTAATAATTTTATGTAAAAGCAACCATACAAATCATCTAGGATTGTTGAAAGTATCCAATCAACAAAAAGATATGAATGAGACCAGACCTACTTACCAAATTCCTTAGGAACAGTGATAGAGTAAATACAGTTGTGACCAACACTATAATTCTTGGGGTAGTTTGGTGATAATACAGTCCCTTCAGAACCTGTTGATCGGCTTCCACAGGGTGCTAGAAAGTGAAAATAATCAGATTTTAAAAACATAATATAATTTAAAAAATCAGTTCAAATTGTGTTACAAAGCAGAGCGACGTTGAATCCCCAGGCAGGTGCATTTGTTGTATGTTGGCATATGATATTACAGGAAATTTTATTACACTTCTACACTGGATTAAATTTGTACATCCTGTGACATACCGAGTATGTGCAATTTTCTCATATATCAAATGAAAATTGATAGCACTCTGCAGTTTTCCAGATCAATTATTTTTTCTTTACAATTTATAAACCATCTTAATAAAATAAAAGTAATGATGTAGTTTATATGCAGTATGCTATTATTTACAGCATACAAAACTATTATTCATTCATATGATGCTTTATACTATGACAAGGGCATAGATTATGCAACCTTTCTGCACATTAGTAAGTTCTTACACTAATACACTCATCATGCAAAATAATGTCTACAGCTATTGATACAAGAAAGCCAGGATTTCTTGACTGAACATGATGTATCACTTACTTATATCTCAATTATTTATAACTTCATATATATAAAGTTATGAGCACATACTTTTCTTTATCACAGAAACATCATGTTTATGCTGCCACAGCCATAATACTTGATAAAATGGAAGATAGATACAAATGCTTTTTACCACAATAATGTATTTTTCTAAGGTTTATAACAAAACTTAGCATTTGGCATTATTCAAAATGTCAAGCAAGAAACAGTGCTATTTCTTCTTTTTTTTTTTCTTCAGATGTACAGGTGCATATATATGAAACATTATTCAATGTTAGTGATTTCCTATGTCTATTACCTGCTTGTCACACAGACTTAGTAACTTCAAGCTTTAATTTAGATTCAACCCTAATCTATTTTCAAGGCTATGGCATCTCTTTAGAAGAATTTTTCTCTTTTGGACTATAAAACATTTTTAATGAGTTTAATGTTAACTTATCTATTTTAAAAATTTATTTCCTGTTAAGACATAATTTTATAAATGAAGTAGTATTCAATGTTTCATTTGCTAAGCACATCTGGGTTGTTTTCTTTCTGTGGTATTCTCTCAAAACATTAATACCTCATGCCTTACACTAATGAAGAAAAAGATGGTTTTTTTACTACTATTCCAGAAGACTTTATCTCAGTACTTGTCATACTAAATACAAGATACTTCTTGGTGTAACTACAAAGCATATATTTTAACACAACTTTTAGCTAATTCATGCAAAATGTTTGGTGGAGTATATCTCGAAAAGCACACATCTTTAAAATGTAGCAATTTAAGGCCCCGACACTTTGAGAACAGATTTATTCAATTTGCGTTGGCATGGATTCGTTTCAGTATGGTGCAACTTCAGAGTTTGACAGACTGTGTACCTGAAACAGGAGCAGATGGCACCTCTTGCTCCCGTTTGCATACACAATTTGGAAATTATTTAATGAATTGGTGTGAAAGTCAGGGTATTTGAAACATGTCAACAGAAGGGTCTTGACCTTTGCTTGTGCACATGTGTATGCAGATGTGGCACTTATATTGGAGCTAAGCAAATCTATCAGGACCCAGATCAGGAGGAGGTCTTGGTGATGCTCAGTTCAGCGGATGGGCACATGCCCTGACACATGGAGTAAGCACTGATAACCACACGTACATGGAATATTGCCCTCTGTGGCTAAAAGAGTAATCTCAGTGCCTTCCCTCAATCCACCCACCATGTGAAATATTAGAAATTCATTATTTCCTGTGAAAACATATTTAGATAATAGAACTACTGGGACTTTTTCCAAGAAACAGTAAGTGTCTTGGCTGAGCCTCATTTACAGAGCCTTATTTGCCATGAGTTACTGGAAAAACAAAAAGTAAAAAACCTTCACTATTTAAATGTCGCAAATATTTGTGATGAAAACAGATCTGCTTACCAGCTTGTAAGTACTCAATATTTTTTAATTCCAGATATTGGGTCAAACAGAAGTGAATATGGAAGAATATAAGCAACAAAAGCATTAAAATAAGAGAAATAAGATCCTAAAAAAAAAAAAAAATCCTAACTCCTTTTCCCTCTTCACTGTTTGTGAGTTGAATAATTAAGCTAAAATCACCAATACCACTGTCCCACTCTAGCATCCATATCATTATTACACCTTCCTAATCAGTAGACATAAATAATGCGCAAATTTAGGGCAAAACTACAAGTCTACTAAAGTCAAGGCATTGACACAAAAACCTTTAATGAAACTTGAAGTCTTAGTACTCAAAAGCAATACTTAAAAATAATTTAAGAGCTAAATACAGTCCTCAGCATATAGTGAACCTTTACTTATAAAGAAAAATAAGTATTTTTATACCCTGGTTCTTTTTTATTCCTACAGGTTATGCAATTAGTAAAGGCATTATCTTAATTGTAAAAAAGGATTCTTACACTAGTATGCTTAAACCAGAGCAAAATATTTTTACCTATGTACAGATCTAAACAAAATATGTCATGAAACTTGCAAGGTAGTATTATGACAGCTGGTACAAAAAAAAGGTCACAGAGTAATTTAATTGAAAAATGCTTATAGATCTCTAGAAGTCATTAAACCCAAAATTTTTGCAAATTAAAAAAATGTCTAGCACCTTCAAAAATCTGAGAGCTTTCATTAATACTGAAGTATGGTTAAAATAACTTCCAAATCTCTAAAAGGTGAAGATAATACCATTTTCTTTTACAGCTGATAATTAAAATGTTTATATGGCACTTTGTCTGAAACATTAAACATTTTCCCACATATTGAATTCTATGAAAGTAACATATGACTGGACTTACATCTTTTACTGGATTAACAGGGATATATATGCTCACATAAGAGAAGTTGCATGTATCTGTTCTCACAAGAGGAAAAGAGACACAGTAAGAGCCTGGAGCAGGATTTCCGGTGAGGATCTTTTAGGTACAAGGTCTTTCAACAAGAACTGTCCGCAGCCTTTGCTATGATGTGCTCAGTACAGACTGGAGTTAGACATGAATTATCTGTCACTCCAGCATATGCAACATATAATCAGCAGCAAGAATTTAATACCTGTGTTAAGTATTTCTTTATTTGAAGTTCTTTCCTTGGTCTTCTCATTCTGGATTTTTTCACTTGGCCCTTTCTGAATTTACTTTTCCCCTTATTATGCCCCTTATTTTCCAACTGCTTCTGAAATTACTCTCTTATCCTCACAAGAACTCACATTCCTGGGTCTCAAAAACAGCTAGTATAAAGGGAAGTTGGTTCAAGATACAAGCATCCAGCTGACCTTTAAAAGCTGAAGAACTGTTATTTTTTTTTTTAAGCCATTTAACTCTTATAGCAGCTGGATGGTCCTCCAAGACATTTCTGAATGTGTTTAGGAGGAGGAAGAGGTTTGCTTGCAGTAAACTTAGAGTTCACTGACTATATTTCCTTCCTTGCACTTTGGGAAATGTTTAATTTAAAATGGCAAAAAGTTTCAAGAAGAAGAGATTTTGCCAACTGTGCCTAAACATTAATGCAGAAGTTCCACTACTACCATGGTAGCCATTGATTTTCACTTCCACTTCTGCTTAATTCAGCTAAGTCTCATTGCCTTTGTTTCAACTTTATAGTGTAAGGATTTATTTAGTTTAGTTTTAGTTATTTAGTTTCCTAATTAATAGAAAGTTAAAGACTTACAAGTTGTGAAATCAACTTGTCTAATTATTATGCTCTGCATTGAAAAGTCTTTCTACAGTAAAAATCTAGCAAATTCATCACACCCACAGATATAAATTGTTAAAAAAATTTCAACAAATGCTGAGAACCATTGCCCTGGGGATGTAAATCTATATGTCCTAAATGTAAAACTAAATATCCTGCAGAATAAAATAACCCAATCTACCAACTAACCAGAAAAAAAACCCAAAAAAAACCAAAACCAAAAAAAAACAAAACAAAAAAAACAAAAAACCCCCAACAAACACACACACAAACAAACAAACAAAACCTTCAGGAGTCAACTGATATTTTTCATATTTTATTATTTTTTAATAATATTTGCTTAGACTCTGAAATACTGTCTTCCCTTTTGTATTTATTTATTCTCTAGGTTATTCTAATTTATTCACCAAAATGTTATGCAGCATGCTGTCCTTGTCCTGCTTTCCAGGGTTAGCAATGGAGCACTAGAGGGAGAGCAAGGGACTTGACTGTGCTAAGAATGTGATAAAGGTCAGTGTGTTGATGCATTCCCCACTATTTCCTTGAAACATTTTTAGCATTAATGGGAAAAAGTTCTTGTGTGTGCTGAGCCTAATGGTATCTTGCCTTGTAAAAGAGCATCCCCTGTAGCCCTTGACAAACCCTATCATAAAAACCACAGAGTATCACCCATTCTGTATGCAAATTGCCAGGCATTTTATCTGGGAGATTACCCACCTTGATCATTAGTATTCATTTACTTTTGTCAAAGAACTACATTCTACCTCATTATGGTAGTGTATTTGTAAATAGAGAATGCAATATAAAATGCATTACCATCAGAGCGACATCTTTTCTCAAATTTCAGTAGTTGTAAAAGAAATGTAGCTGAAAACCACTGAAGGAAAATCACCCAGCAGAACAATAGGTTGTGGTAATCTATGCCTAACTACTGCTATAAAGTTATATTTTCTGTTCCTCCAGCTGAACAGTACAGTGTTAAAAGCCCCAGTCATGTGCCTACTGCTCATACGTTTTTCATTAGGCCTTTGCAGTTTAACCAAAAGAAAGAAAGCACAAGGTAAAAGTTTAGTAAGAAAAAAGTGAAGAATGGACTACCTGTATGAGAATCAATTTAAAATCTCTTCACCTTTTTCAAAATATTTTTTTTGCTGTCAAGCTTTTTTTAAATATAGCTTAAAGTTTTTAATTCCTACTCTTGCTTTCAGATCACCTACTTACTAGCTCCTACAGCTAAGATCCAATATAATTTAATTGCATTTGCTGATTTAAGTGCCATATTGCGCCATCCATTTTTAAGCAGCAGTTCTCAATGGAATCAATGGGGAACACTGCTTAAAAATGAATGGCACAATATGGTTTTATGTCATGCAGATAAATTTGATTATACAGCTACAAATACAAGCAAAAAATAAGAACAACTGTGCATACAGTCTGGAAAAGGAGGGAAAAAATGCCTTGAAGAACTGGTAATGGGATACTGACTTTTTATGCAATGGGTCACTGTTTCAAAATCCAGTCTAAGATATCTACTATTCAATTCATCTAAATGAGTAGGTTCAGGAAAATAATCACTTAGTGACATGATTTATGTTTATAAAATTGAATATATTATTGTGGTGTAACTCCAGCTGGAAACTAAATACCGCACAGTCCTGCTTGCTCACCTCTGCTTGTGGGGGAGTGAGAGAATTGAAAGGGTAAAAGTGGAAATTTTAAAGAAAAGGAAAATACAAGAAGAATGCAACCCATGAAAGACAAGTAATGCAAATGAAAACAGTTGCTCACCATCAAGCAACCTTGCTAGTTACTGATCATAGCCCCAGGCCAACCTTCCCCCTATGTTATTGCTGAACATGAAGCCATAAGGCAAGAAATGTCCCTTTGGCCATTCAGGATCAGCTATCCCAGCTGTGTTGACTCCCAACTTCCCATGCCTCTCCAGCTGTTCATTGGTGGGATGGCATGAGGGGCAGCAAAGGCCTTGAATGTGTAAACACTGCTCAGCAGTAATGAAACCCCCTGGTATTATCAAAACCAGCAAAAATCCAAAACTAGTGCTACTAGCTTCTGTAAGAAAATGAACTGAATACCAGACCAAACTCCCACATATATTAAATTATTGGATGTTCTTTTTACTAGTCTCATGTAATACAAAATCATTCTGTTTATCCTTTGTAGTACAATTATGAGATTTTCAGTTGCAATGATTTCTTGTAGTGGCTATAAGTAAAAAGAAAACAAATACGGTGACTGATATATCAAATTCTATATATAAAATAATTTTAATGCAAAGGACATTGTAACATATAAAAATGGTAGACATTTAAAGTTCTAAATTACAGATATATTTATTGTGGATATCAGTCTGTAAATATGAAGTTGATGAAGAACCTAAAGCTGCTTACAATACAATGAATACTACAATGAAAACGTAAAGGACTATCTGATATAGAAATGTATGTTTTAGTTGCTACTTGGAAAAGCAGAAATGCAGAAATAAAAATATACCAAAAAATACAGAGACATCATAATGCTGAAAAGCAGTATGAAAGAAAAATATATAATGAAGATTATAGAAGGTTTCCATACTGTAGTCTCTTCAGTCTTTACAACAGAGTTTAACTACGTAATCAAAACTGACTTAAAAAATGAGAGAGAAACTCAGGCCAATATATGTAAAAGTATTTGAAAGTGATTAGTTAAAACAAAGGCTGGCAGAAGCTGACAATTTAAAAATTTTCTAAAGCAGGCCCTGAATCATTACAGAAAATGGGGAAATGACGGCATTATTAAAAACAAACAATCAACCCCCCAAAACAAAACAATAACAAACAAAACCACCCAAAACAACCCCCCCCAAACAAAACAATAACAAACAAAAACACCCCAAACCCACAAACTAAAACAATAACAAAAACACCCCAAACTCCCAAAACAAAGCAATAATGAACAAAAACACTCCAAACAAACAATTTTTTAAGTAGCAACTTTAAAAAAGTATTAGCAAATGTAGAAATGCAAGATCAAAAGCAGCTAGCAACTGTTGTAGAAAAACTTAAAACATCAAAGATAGATTTTGAGTTTCAATGAAACATTGCTGTAGAGAAAGATATATCTAAGCTAGCCTTTAATATAGACATGGATGTAAAATTTTTGTTCAATTTTAGAGCAGTAAAGTCTCAGTAAGAACATCACATCACGATTTTTCCATTTAAAAATAAAAATTAAAAATTCTATTTTCATACTAGCACAATGTTTTCAAATACTAGGGGAGATTTACTCTCCAAAAGTGAAGAATGAGGACATGGGCAGTCTGGTCACGTTTTGAAGATGTGATAGACTAAGATAAACATTAGAGAAATAATTGTCAGCAATTCTAGTATAATAAATTAATTTCAGATATTCTCATAAATACTTTGGGGAAGTTATTCAATTTTTATATGATTCCTGGAAGAAGGAGAGATATAAATAGCTTTCACAATTGTTAATGGGCATCAAAGTAGACAAGAGACAGTAATTATTATGAGTGGTTATGGATCTAGTCCTATTAATTAATTCTAAGATGACAAGGAAGTTTGTTCAATATTCTTGGTGCTGGCAGTGCTTGACCCAAAAATGAGCTGCTGTAACCTGATAGGCTATTTCATATTTTCTAGAAGAGGAACTAATAAAGAAAACAGTATTACTAATAGAAGAGTACAAAATGGGAGAATACCTAAAGGCAATTCTTAAAAAGAAAGCAAAACAACAAAAATCCCCTAACCTAAACCTATTTTCAAAGTTTTCTAAAATATGCATAATCATATATCTTGTAAGGAGAAAATCAAAGAGATTAGACTCTGTATAGCAGATAATTAGCAGAGGAACGTATTTAGATACATTCGAAGAAGTACATTTCAAGAGGAAAGTACTTCTTTCTTTTAAACAAAGAGAAGCAGCAAAAAAATTAGTATTGCTTTTGGTGTTAATAAATAAAGTTTATAAATACATAAAATGCAAGTACAGTAATTTCACGGCTATAAAGTGTACCCTTTTGACTAAAATTTTCCCCCAAACCTGGAAGTGCGCTTTATAGTCCGGTGGGCCTTATATGATGGACAAAGTTTGGAAATTTGCAAACCTGGAAGTGTGAGCTGTGAGCCATGGGGGGAGCCGGCAGGGCCGTGGCTGCCAGGTGCAGGGGAGCCCAGGGGTCCACGGCGCCCCAGCAGACATGCCCCGGCCCTGTGGAGCTGGGGGCAGAGTGGCAGCGGGCATGTCCCAGCCCCAGGGAGGAGGGGCAGAGCACCGGCAGGCATGCCCTGGCCCCGCTGGGTACAGGCGGGCCCGGCAGCCCATGGCTGCCGAGTTGAGGTGGGGCCTTGGCCAGCAACCATGCGGGGGGAGCTGGGGGTGGAACCTCTCTGCGCCCTATAGTTCAGTGGACCTTATATAATGTACAAAGTTGCAAAATTTGCCGACTCCCAGGGATGTGCCTTACAGTCCAGTGTGCCTTATGGTTGTGAAATTACTGTAAACACACTATCAAATTATTTCTATGTAAATTTATATAACAGTTCAACTTTTACCAACAAAGTCAAATAAGCCAAATACCGTTTTATATCCAGGTTCTGTTTCTTGAAATCTTTTAAGCAAAACTAGATGTTTTTATGAAGATCCCAAAAGCAGATTTTATAGAGTTGATTATGAATTACACTTCTATATTCAGGGGAAACCTAACTTTAGAAACAATATTTGCTCTCAATTTGGTGATTAATTATAAATATTAATTCTATTCAGTTATTCCTTAATGAACTGTGGTGCACAGAGTTTTCAAAAAATCCATATAGTTTTCTCAAGTGCTGAAATCCTGTTATACTTAAAATTAGTTTACTGAATTTATTCTTTTCAGTCAAGTGCAAGAAAAGTGTGAAATAAATTTTTCAGTAGAAACGAGATGTGGCAGAAGGTGAAAATCCTACATTTTTTGTTGTGTAGAATGAGTTCAAATCTGACAATTTTTTCATAATATTGGTTGTTATTCAAATATCCAAAATATTATCAGCTTGCAAAATTATTTCTTCCTTATTTATTTTTCCAATATTTTTCTGAACAAATGCAACTAGCTGGAAATTAGACATATTTCTGTTTCTGCCCTGAGTAAATTCAAGTCCATTTTAGATGAGCAGTAAAATGAACAAGCATAAATGCAAAATCCTGTGCTCCTATTTGAATTGTCAAAGCCCTAGAGAGAATAATAAAGGAAATTTGAAGAGTTAGATTTCCAATTCTATAACCCAAAATCTAATTCTATATAATGATCCAATATTTAAATGTCAGGATAGAGCTACACATATCATGCATTATTTATTTTCAAGGCCTGTGGCATGTAAATGTAAATAAAAATATTCCATAGCATATATGACATACTACATAAATAATGAAATAAGTATGGTTAATATATCAATAATTAATACATAAAACCAAAAATAACCAGTTCAAAATTAATCCTAAATTATAGGAAATTTTAAATCCATGTTTAACAGATGCATTAGTAAATTTTGAATTTAAAATAGCTAAATTTCAGATAATTATTATTCTTAATTCTTCATTTTTCTTCTAGTACTGCAAGAAATAGCTTTCTGAAAGAAAGCTTTCTTCAACAGACAGCTGTGGTTTAAATTAATTTCCAGTGTGGTATAGTCTTCTAGAATCTTAAGTGATGCTTAATGCATTAATATTTTTCTTAACTTTTGAAGGAATTCTGTGCAGCTAATGAAAACTTCTTAAGTTGCTTGCTTCTAGAACAAGGAGTGGGATCTGAGTTCTCCCTGTATTGGTATTGCCATGTGAGCTGCAGGATGCTGAGGTTTATCCTCTTGTTCATGTTTCCCATTGCTCCAGTTGATAAAACCATTTCTAGGAGTCTCTCACTGCAGAAACACCCATTTAATGTTATGTTCTTTCATTTAAGTAATGTTTTGTTTTCTTTTGCCAGTAAAATGGAATTAAAGTAGCAGGCTCAGAGAATAGAGCTATCAAATAGGAGAAAACATTTTCTAACATCTTTTGTGCTAGAATAAAGATCTTTGTGGTGAAACAGTCTCTACTTAAAATAAATGGAGGTGGAACAGGTCTCTGCAATCAAACTTATTCAGCATAGCTTCATTCCTTTGAAAGAGCACCCAAGTGTTAAAGTTTCCACAAATGAAAAAGAGTAACTAAATAAAAGTTTGGAGATGCTTTTCAAGTCAACTGTCTGCAGCAGACTTGACATGATATTTAAAGAACTTCTAAGGGAAAATGAACAATCATTTTAAAACAATTTAACTGCCAACGTACTAAATGAATAAAAAAGAAGAGAAAAGAAAATTGGCAGTCTTCTGGGGAAGACCATTTCAGAGTCTTTCAAGTATATTAAGATAGCAAGAGGAAAAGAGCATTATATGACAGATGTGTAGAAGTAAAAATAAATCAGAGATTAACAAAGCATAACACATTGTAGCTACAATAGCAGAATTGAGCGGTTGATGCATCAGAAAGTATGAATCAAAAATGTGTAAGGATTTAAAGAGATCTTCACAAGAAATTATCAACCCTTCCAATGAGAAACTTTCTTTTTCCTTTTGAAGGTAATATAGCCTATTAATTAATTAATTAATTAATTAATTTATTTATTTATGTGTGCACCCTTCATATCTGAACAATATTTCATTACTTATTTGGTTTAAGAATAATTTCTGTTATGTAATGAAGAGCATGATGACAGTTTTTAAGCAGAAGAAATGTAAAAAAAAAAGAGAGGATGAAAGTTTAATGAGATTTCTTAGAACTCGGTAATTTTATGATTTCCTTTCAAATTTCACAGAACAAAGAATCTACTTACTACTATAGAGCTCATAAGTGATATCAGCTCCTGAATCCTGTTTCGGTAATACGACTTACTATTTCAGGACTGGAGAAGCTGTAATGAATGTATTTCTCATTCAAAACCTCTTTATGTTGTTGTATACTCCCTATTTGTATGTCTCTAGAATGATCTTGTACCAAAATGAGTTTTTAAGCACTAGCAGTGAATTACAGATGGAACAGAGAACAAGATTTTTCTTGAATCTGCAAATGTTATTACAATACTAGAACAAAGCTTTAGGTTTCCAAATGATGATAACTTTTTTTCCAAGTGATTTTAAATATTTTGAGTGTGTGTGCATCAGCAGTTTAAAAGGAAGTTGCAGGAATAGCTAATGATTGTAATTTTAAATTTTAGATCTGATAGTTAATGATAAATTCACTGAGGTCATTGTAATCCTTTCAATCTCAGCTTTCTTTTCTATCATTGTTGCTTAGGTTTGCAACACAGACTTTAAATTAACTTTAAAAAGATAGAAATACCCACTTTTTAAACTCACTAAAGAAAAATGGACTAAAGAAAATTAAGGAAGAAGGAAATTAAAAAAGACGGAAACAGTGCATTATCTATAATTAAATATGCATTCAGATTAGAAGTAAATAAAATTAATCATGACATTTAGGAACAAGGACTTTTGAAACAGGAAAGAAAAGTAGGGTCAGAAAGAACTATAAAAGAAATCAATAGTCAAAATAACTGGTCAATGAACAGTTATGAGCACAAATATCAATTGAAAATATAAAATGAAATAATAAAGAATTGACATTTAAAGCATGTAGAAGACAAAGAAAGAAAATTACCCATTAAAATTTTGTGTCTGGAAAACTCACACATGTTGCTGGGACCCCCAGAGATCAGCAACCCAGGGAATCTTATTTACAACATTCCAAATCACCAAGCTGAAGACTGCATAATGTACAGATCTATTTCTCAATACTAGAAAGAAAGATTTTAAATTACATTTCTGAAAAATTTAGGACTGTTTTATTTACTTTTAATAAGGACTACATTTAAAAACTTCAATTTTATTTTTCTTTTAACTATAAGTGGTGAGACTCTCCTATATCCACAGGCAAGAAGCAAATATGACTTTAATGTTATATTTGTTTAGTTTTTTTTTTGTTTTTTTTTAACACTGCCTCATCAGAGTATATCTCATGAGCTAGGATGCTCCTAGAGAAAAAATAAAAATCCTTAAATATAATTCTGATAGAATTTTGTTAATCTGCAAAAGACTAGTAATAATGATTTCAAGTTAATTTTCTTGGACAGGACTGTCTCTCTTACAAGGACAGGCTGACGGAATTTGGTTTATTCAGCCTTAAGAAGAGGTGACAGAGACAGGACCACATCTATCAGTCTATCAGTACCTGAAGGGAGGGTGACAGAGGATGGATCCAGGCTCTTCTTGGTGGTGCCAAGCAACAGGATAGGAGACAAAGGGCTGGAACTGATGTACAGGAAGTTCCACCTGATCATGAGGAAGAACTTCTGACTTTCAGGTCATCACACACTGGAACAGATTGCCCAGAGAGCATGCATAGTCTAGCTCCTTGGAGATATTCAAGTAACATCTAGACACAGTTCTGTGCCGTGTGGTCTGAGATAAAACTGCTTGAGCAGGGAGGTTGGATTGTGGTCCCCTCCAACCTTACCCATTCTGTGATTTTGTGATACTTCACAACCAATATCTAATTATCACCACATGCCTATACTTAGGATTATTTCTTCTAAAAGCTTTTTATCTGCACTTAACAGATGTGAAATTGATGTACCTTTAACTCTGTGCATTTGACTCTAGATATTATTTTACCATATAATTTTGTAATAATGTCAACTTTGTTATCTCAATTTTATGTGAATTTGTATTGGACAGCACAATTCAGAGGAAAAATATGTATGAGATCTTTGTGGTAGCCTTTCTTTATTGGTTTATTTTTTTCTAGATAACGTAAAAATGACCATCATATCAACAACTTTCAATTCTTACCTTGTAATCAAATATTATCCTAATGCATTGTATTGCTTTTCCCCTAAAGGTAATATTTTTCATGGAAAACTGCCAAACATCTTTATAAATTCAATCATGTAGTATCAACTGTTTTTAATTTCATCCATATGCTTGTTGAGATCTATGACATCCCAATGACATCCCAAAAAAGATCCACATTCTTCTTCAAAAGTGATATCGATTTTTCTTCAGCTTGTTGAACAATGTGTCTCCTTCTATTTTTTTTTTTTTTTTTTTTTTGGTTTGGTTTGGTTTGGTTTTTTTTTTTTTTTTTTTTTTTTGGTTTGGTTTGGTTTGGTTTTTTGTTTTGGTTTTTGTTGTTGTTTTGTTTTTGTTTTTGTTTTTTGGTTTTTTTTTTTTAATAATCTCTACCAAGTTTTTAACTGTGGAAATTCCCAACTGCTCATCAAGGAAGATTCATGACAGGTTCATCATCTTCCACTGCTTCGACAGAAAGGCTAATTTAACCTCAAGGTCAACATCTGTACTTCAAATGCTTCATATCTCTCTCTTTTAGAAGTACACAGAAAAGACTGCTTATCCTATAAATTTGCTATGGTTCTGTTTATTGATTTTGCTTATTTTGACTCAGTTCCTCCAAGCCAAAGGAGGGTTCCAATGCACTACCTCAGTAAGGTAATATAAGAAATAAAAAATAATATACAGTAATTTCATTATTATAAGCCGCATGTTACAATACAGAGTGTGATAAAAGGTATCCATTCTATCACCATCTGTTGAGGATGGGGGCAGTGATCCTTATCTCTGTGGGAGATATTCTGCTAATGGGCCATCCATTGAAACCATGCAGGGCATTGTTCTTTATCTTTTCACACCCCATCTTTCCTTCCAGAGAGTAATTTTCTGCTAATGGCCATTGAGTCCCACTGTGTGACTGATAAAATTACTACATCCCATTGGAAGTTGCTCCAGCCAGGGGGAAGAGCCCAACATTTCT
>PYHW01009979.1:10879096-10903961 GCA_013186435.1 Turdus rufiventris
CCTGAGAGCCCCTTAATTTCAAAATTATAATAATTTGGAGGGAGGGGGTTTATACTCTCAATTGCAAAGAGAGGCTCCTGCTTTTCTTAGCAGACAGCTGTTCTCCAAACCAGGACACGTGCCGAGCCCCACTGAGCCCTGTGGCCCCACAATCCATCCCCGCTGAGCTCTGCGGCCCTGTGCGATTCGGCTCGCAGCTCACACTTCTGGGTTGGCAAATTTCCAAACTTTGTCCATATATAAGGCTCTCCAGAGTATAAGGCACACTTCTGGGTTCGGACCAAAATTTCAGTCAAAAGGGTGTGCCTTATAGTTTTGAAATTACTGTATTTAAAATTGTGGCTTGAATAGATACGCTTGATTTTAAAGTATTTATTTTATAGAAAAGAAAGGAAAAAATTAAAGCTGAAAAAAAACCCCAATTTTATATACCTTAAAATATTTCTCTTTCCTTTAACACTCCCTTCCTTAACTCTGTTCCCAAAATTTGGCTGCAGATTTAGTTCAACAGAAGAGGAAGTGCCTGGTTTTGTGATGCACTCTACTTAACTAATCCCTTAAATTCATTGGGAATTAGGATTCTCTGGCAGTTGATTTTAATAAGATCATTGCAATTAACAACTTTCTTTATTTCTAATACTTTACTTACCATTATATTATATCATTGCTTCTTAAATGAAAGCCTGGAATAATTACACACAACATTTATTATTCAATGGACTTTGTAAAGCCATATTATGAATTCCAAATGTATATGCAAAACATCAGACAGAGTAATGCTTGCTGTGGATATAAGCATATGTCTGTATTTATTTTGTTTTCCAGTATTTCTAAAATTATTTATAGTCAATTATAGTCAATTTTCAAGTTTTTTCTGATATGAAGAGAACATCTTCAAGAAAAGGTGAGCTTTGAACTCAATCACATTTTAAAATAAAAGGTGGGGTTTTCTGCAAAATATCAGCTGTCTACCTAGCCATAAAGAAAGATATTAGTTTTGTTTTGTATTTACAGAACTACTTGTGTATTTTACATTAAAAAATTCAGTCACACATCTTCAGAAAAATGAGACTACTGTCCCCGAGAAGTATATACTGGGAACTAAATCTCTAGTCAGTTACTGCAAAATCCACGGTGTGGAAGCTAGATTTTCTCATTCTGGGTTTTTGACTTGATAGTTCTTGGTGTACAATGGTCTCCTTGGCATGGATGAGGAATTATGAGTGTGCTCATACTGAAAAAGGTATGTAGTGTGTGGTTTATAGGTTAAGGCACAGTCAGTTTCCTACTCCTTTACTTTACTCAGAAACCCAACTCCTAAATTTTAACACGCACATCCCTCCAAAACAGTTTGTTGTATGATTTTAGTGTAAACAGTACTGCTTCCACACAGTATATTCAGATATTTCACTAGATCTAGTAGTTCCTGTGTTGCTGCTCTAAGTCATACCCTGCTGAGCATGAAAGCAGATTAAATTCAGCAGTCCAGATGCAAATGGGAAAAGACACCTTCTTAACAAGCTCTTTGAATCCCCCTTGATGACCTTTTAAGAAACCTGTCTCTCTCCACTGACTATTTGGAAGGAAAGCTTGGAATGGTAATGCAATGGACATAAATTTGTGAAAAGTGGGATATGAAAGCTTGGGAACAAAAATAAGTATTTAGAAAATAGTTAAATAACAAATAAAATCCCTTAATTTTTTTCCAAAATTATGTCAATCGTTTTCCAAGCTTGACTATTAAGAATCAACCTTTCAGAGTATTCACAATTTAAATAGCATTTTTGTACTCAAAACAAAATCCTAATTGATTTCAATTCTAAATATTCAGGTCATTGTCTGTGTGATTCCCCAAAACAAGCATGCTGTTCTGGGCAAAAAGAAAGTGAGAAATGCTTTATAAGTAGTCAACATATGACAATTTTAAGTAAAGCATGCTGCTTAACTGGTTAAACTGACCATTACTTTGGAACTATAAAACACAGACACACAGAGCATCTTATTAACAGTATCATTCAGCTTCATTAACTGCAGGAATATACTGGCTTTTGTAGACAGTATATCTATTTTGAAATAGATTTAAATAATAGTTCTTCATATGTTAAAGTGCATAAAAGTGTGAGCCATAAAGCCTCTGATTAAGTAAGCAACATTAAATGATTTATGAAAAATTTTTCAGCATTTCCTATATTACAAAACAATAAACAGCAAGATTATGCTATTCTGTGCATATCTGTCATCTATCCTAAAAGTTTTAATCTATAAACTAGATCTGAACTGCCTCAAATAACCATAATAAGTTAATACAGATCAAAAGAAACCAAAATAATGCTCTGAATTGGTTCTGTACCAAATAAAATAGTGAATAAATCATAGGCATATTCTCATAGACAGTTATGAAAACAGTGGATATTTTTAGATACATCTTACAGATTGAGTTATTTTGAAGCTTGGCTTCAAATATTTCCAAGGATTCAACAACATATTGTAATAAAATGTAGTAAAATGTTTCAGTGATCAATAAGTTACTTTTGGTAGGAACAAGGTTTGAACATTCAGTTATGAATATGATTTCCCATTACTGGGCTTTTTGCTATTCTGTAAACATTTGTGGTTTGCTACAAAAAATTTAAAATTACTATAGTTGCTGAAGTTGAGAGAAATCATTAATCATTATCTCTGTCATACTAATAATGCATCCACATATGTTCATTACATCCTGTTCTTAATGCCCATGGTGAAATACCAAATACCTTAACATATTAGCCTAGATAATCTTAGCATCTGTTCAATTTTTTTTCTTGTAACTCATTAACTAACTAAATAAACCCCCCATATACACTGAGGTGGTGTTTTATGCCATATTTAATTGTAACTCTATCCGTTTCAGTGCAGCTGCAAAAAATACAAACTGCAGAATGAAGGAATCCGATTTCTGCCATGCAAATTTTATTGTGTAGGTGAGACTGGTTTTCAGGAGCTAAATTAAGCTCTCAAACGGTTTCTGCCAGCTCTGTAACTGATAGCTAATTAACTGATATTATCTTTCTTCTATCTGTATAAAAGTTCTACTTTTCTTGAGGTAAATCACACAAAAGTGGAATGCATTGATAATGTGGTCAAAATATACCGCAATGTATCACAGCAACATAACTACAAAGCTCCATTTACTCTTAACTGGAGGAAAAAGCAATATAAGAAAAACAAGTAAAAATTTTTTTATTCTGTACCATCATATAATATCCTAAAGAAGTATGGAGTTTGTCATCTTTGAAATAAGGCCTTGTTCATCCAGGAAAGAGAATGGTCCAGATGGAATCACTGATGGACATTCACTACGTCATTTACAATAAATTTTATTTTCTTCATTTATTACAATGGCAGTACTTCCAAGCAAAACACTGTCCCTTTACTGAAAGTTTCAATAGACAGCACTGGAAGATTGCTAAGCAGATTATAAGTGACAGTAATAGACACAAATATTGCATCAATAAAGTATTTTTTTATCTTTCATTGCCTATCACAAAGACCTTCATAAAAAAGGGAATCTTTCCCCTATTGTATGCAGCAACCTTCCTCACCAACTCCTCTCACAAGAACAACATTCATCCTTCATTTTAAAATGAGGAAAAAGATTTGACTTCTAATGCAGAGAACTTGGAAGTTTGAACACACTCACAAACATATGCAAGGGCCAGTGCCCCAATTTAATGCCAGTGAGTTTTGGAATTCAGTACTATGTTGGTTGTGGTAGATAATGAAAATACTGAACTTCTTTAAATGCTTATGATATTGGACATTCTTTAGGTTTGAGAATTTTCTTTGTTGGTTTTGCTGGTACTCTACCACCCACTTTGCAATGGAAGTGTGAGTATACAACAAAGAAAATCCATATTCTATTTAAAATATACATTTGTTCAAATTGGAAATTAATTTAACAGGTATTTTGTCTTCAAATTGTGAGAAGGAAGGGAAAGTAACATAATAAGTAGGTTTTAATCTATGAAGCAAATGTTAGTTTTCTCATATTATTAGCTGCATACATGAGAGGCTTTGTGCTCAATCTTATAGAATACATGATTTTTCACAAAGTTAAAATTGCTAGTGGCTATGAATTTCTGTTAAGAAATCAGTAAAATAAAACTGGAATAGTTTCTTAGAGTTTAAATCTAAAAAATGCTGATGCTTGAGACCACCAATGGTCATACAACTACTTAAAATGAACAGACTTTATATCTGTAAACGTTTGAATAATTGAATCTTTTCTGCATTTCAAGGCTTAACTTTTCCAAGACCACACACCCAAGAATTTAAATCTTCTAATGTGATATATATAAAATATTTCATCTGCATGTTTTCAAAACCACTGGTAACAAAAAGAAACAAACATATATTATGACATCCAAAGTACACTTACTGTTGTATTTAAATATATATATATGGATATATCTCTATGCTCTGCTGTAAGTTAATTCAAGAACACATGGTGACATGGAGAATGACATTATTACTAGGCTCTATTCACAATTACAGCAAATTTATCCCATGCTAATGAAAGTTGGGATAAACAGTTTCCTGAGTTGCCACAGATGTATTTTATTACATATATCACTGAAAAGTGTTTTTTTCTGAAAAAGAATATTATTAAAATCACTTCAAAATTTTCACTTGTTTCTTCCCTATTACAAAGCAAGAGTAATGACAACAATTAAAATAAATGAAAACCTGTTCTTACCATGACAGCTGGGCAGGGCTCTGTTCCATCCAGGTCTTCCATCATCTCCCATGATACATGTTAGTGTGGAGTATCCTTGAAGAACATATCCTGCATCACAGTAATATGTGACAGTGGAACCCAGTTTATAATCCATTCCAAGTCTTGTTCCATTCATTATATTTCCAGGATCAAAACAAGACTCACGAAGTTTTGCTGTAGAGGAAAGAAGTGTGAATGCAATTCTAAATATAATCCAAAATGACTAAATAATATCTACAAATAAAAATAAATATAATCTAAATATTTCCTGGAGCTCTCCTGAGGCCTTCTTTCAGCACCCTGTAGAACCTGGGAATTTTTAAGATGAGTTTGCATCAAAATTTTCTCTCCTTCATTTTAGCAACTGCACAAATTACCATATAAAGACAGAAACTGTGTCTTCTGTCCTTTTTTAATGAAAATTCCTATAGTGCTCCATTTTTTTTCCCCCAGAATTCATTCTGATTAATGATAAATTATGTAGTTAGATTAAATCAGATGTATGGATATTTTTCCAGTAGATAAGGCACATTCTAGTTTTAAAATCAGTGGAGTGAAAATTGGTAAATGGAGGAAATCAATATGAAAAATTTGTTGCAAAATAAGAAGCATGCAAACAGGAATGTTTTCAAAATTACTACAACTCAAATGAGTTTCTATATGTATATGATATGATGGTATATTTTCATATACATATATATCTCTCATTGGAGGAAAAAAATATAAAAATATTCCCTAAATGTAGCTCATTTTTTATTATTTATAGTTATTTGTTTTAAATTATTGAGATAAATTCAAACATATACATACACTTTTATATTTGTTTCCCTTTTACTTCTATAATAGGAATACCAGTGTCCAGTATCATACTGAACAAAAATAAATATTCAAAACTTCTAATTAACAGCATAATTATGCACAAGGTAAGAAAAGTAAAACATTTAGGAAAAAATGCAATTTTCCCTAAGGAAATAAGAGTAAATGTATTATGTAGAAACTGGAGTAAAGCTGATTGTTTTATGATGTGCAGGATGGAGTTTGCAATATATACTTTATCAGGCAGAAGATGGAAATTTCAGACTATCTTTAACATTTAAGGGTGTCGTGGAGAAAATCAATAGGGAACACTTCATTTTCTACAAGACCAGCTTTCAAACACATTAAAAAAAAAGTTTATTTACCCAGCATATTTGCACTGTGGAATTTTCTGCTACAGGAAGGTATGGTTGCCAAAAGACTATATGGTCTTTGAACTTCCTCAAAGGCTTTTTAAGAGTTTTACATAAAAAGACACTTTATCTGATCCTGTCAGTACCTAAACTGAAGTTTCTGAAAAATTACAGATAAGCAGGAACAGTTATTATTTATTTGGCTTTTATACAGTTTGGCCACACATAAACTGTTGGTCACTATCAGAGCCAAGCTAATGAACTTAGTACACCCCTTAAGGCCATTTTTATTTTGCAGTATTTCTGAGAGGAGATAAATAATTACATTGTGCTTATATTTGCTTTTGAATTTTAAATTTCACATCTTCCAAAAGAATGTCAAGATCTCCTAAAATGTTTAATAATTATTATGATTTGTTTATATAATCTACAGAGTATGGTTCTGCTATGAAAAATAACACAATAACAAATAATAGTTACAATACATGTTTAATCATTAAGAACAGGTATCCAGTATTTACACTGATTTATATAGGTAGTTGTAGTGTGTTGTCTAAAACCTATTTAACACTCATTGCAAAATTTGGATGGAAAATGAAAAGTCATAAGATTCAATTTACTAGCAAGTCTATAAAATATCATACAGATATTATTAATTATTATTTAATCCAACCACACTTTCATTTGAGAAGTCTGGTAGGTCTTAAGGCAAATTTCAAATTATTTCAAGGCTAAATTATCAAACTTGGGGGGAAAAAGGAAAAAAAGATAATTTAATTTACTATTTAATTTAATTTTTCCCTCTTACTGAACCAATACTGATATAACTGTATTGATTCATAATTGCTATTGTGAGAGCATCATTCGTGAGTTTATGACAAAAATAATTCAAAATGTTTCAAAGGTACTCTACAAGGTACACAGGTAAAGCAGATATTAGTACTAAACGAAAAAATAAAGAGAGAAAAAATGAAGTAATATATTACGTCTGGTGCATAAATCAAAAATTGATAAAAGAATAATCTGTCACAGCACAAATTATCTCTAGGGAAAAAATACAGCCCTGTAATTTTCTTTTCCCCAAAATTATAGTTGTGACAGGCTCCTAAAATTGCTGACTAAACAGTAGCAATGTCACCATAGAAATACAGTTTCTTAATACCAATTCTGAAAAATAAAGCCTGAAATACTACATATCTTAAAACTGCTTTTTCAATATAAAAAGTTAGTAGAACATGCTACAATGTGTGAAGGTACAAGAATCAAATGATTCTTCAGTCTGGCTGGGAACCAGTGAAAAAAAGAACAAGTAAGAAGATTGTTTCAACAAATTTATAAGTGCTCCCAGGAGACAGGAGAGAAAGTTCATCACCACTGACTTCATGTTGTTACAACCAAGGAACACAAGACACTGATTACCCCTGTAGTCCTTCCCCTTTTTTTTCCCGAAGAATATTAGTATCATTAAGCTAAAGACACGTAAGGACTGTGACAGATTTAGCAGAACATCAGAGAAAATGCCTTATTATTGCAAAGATTCTTTTTCAGAAGGAACATTTTAAAATTATTTTCTTTAATAAGTAGGAAGGAATTTTTTTCATTAGGCAGTTCAGATTTGGGTTACAGTAACATTGCACTCTTGGCTTCCATACCAGGTGTCAATTCCTTCTGTACATAATAAAATCTTGCAACAAGCTTCAAAGAAAAAAGCAATTACTTCTCTGATAACATTGTCACACCACCGGATCAAATAAGGCTCTGAAGTACAGGCTGAAAACAGTGACACATGCTGTTTCAATCTCAAGTGCAACAAGGAAGTTTCTGTTGAATAACAGAATAATAAAGCTAGAATCCTCCTGAAAACTAGTATCTCAATGCATGGAAAACAGTATTGAAAGTCGAAAGAATCAAGTGCTTTGTCCAGGACGTGATGACTTACTACTCCATCCCTAAGCTTCAGAGAGAATAAAGCCATAATAAACTTCTTCTAGATAATATTACAGACATACCAAATTATAACGAGCATTCCACAATTATTCTCCAGAGTACTTAATAGAACTAATAAGCTTTTCCTCCATTATAACATAGAAATGAAGTGAGGGAGAGAGAATGGGAATAAAACTCAACCAGATACATGGTTATAGATCAGACCTAGGACATGGGTCAGTCTGAAATTTGGATCTGAAAAATATGGCCCACCAATGAAGTATAATTTGAATACATTGTCATTTAAAATAGGATTAGTATACATAAAGGGCATGACTGCATCAGTTACAATTTGTATGAAAATTTTAAGTTCACCAAATTAGAAAAATGTAGGTTGAAAGAGATATAGTACAACTCCCATGTAAATCAGGGCCAATTTGATTAGCTTCCTTTGTACAGTCCAGTTATGATTTTGAAGGATTCCAATGACATCCTCTAAAGGTAGTCAGTTCCAATATTTGACTAACTTCAGAGTGATTTATTTTTTCTTAATATATAATTGAAATTTCTACTATTTCAACTTGTGTCCATTAGCTCTCAGCTTATCACTATCAGCACCTGACAAGACTTTGGCTCTGTCTTTTCAACATGGCCTTACAATACTCCTTCCTTAGGTAGTTGGAGCAAACTCATTTGGGATAGCTGACACCAAATGACTGAAGTTGGATCATACCACATGGTATGGGGTCCATATCATACGATGACATGCCCAGCATATAAATTTTGGGGAAGAAGAAAGCGAGGGACATTTGGAGTTAGTATTTTTCTCCCCTAGTCATCATTACATGTGATGTAGCCCTGTTTTATTGGAGATGGTTGAACATCTGCTGAACATCTGTCATCATGGGAATGAACTCCTTATTTCAGTCTGCATGCATGCATGGCTCTTGCTTTCTATATAACACTGCCTTTATCTCAACCCATGAGTTTTCTCAATTTTAATCTTATTCTTTCCCCCATCTTGCTGGAAACTGGAGTGGCCATTTTCCTGGAAAAACACTTGTGATTTTTTTCCTTGCAACTCAAATTCCCATGTCTCTAGGATTGAGCTTGATATTCTATCTCACTTTCTCATGTTCTCTTCATGTCCAGTTTACCCACTGATTGTCCCTCCCTGTCTTCCTAAGCCTCTGCCAATGAGGTGACATTTGATGTGCTCTGTAAAAACTTACAGCATGTGGATCATTTGCATTTAACTTCTGTATTTCTGGATAACTGCTCAGTATCAATGTCATCATATATAACCTGTAGCATGGCTAATTACTTCAGGTACTGGATACATCCTCATGGTGGTACACTTGCCTGAATGGATTATAGCATCTTCTTAGAAGGGATACCTTTTCCTCATGCCTGGAGGGAGTCACCTTCAGAGGTTGAGGACTTGTGCCCCATTTTCAATCAGTTTGTCAATGCCCCCTCCCCTAGAAAAGGATCCTGGATGACAGACTTTTCTCTCTTCCAGATTACTAACTCTGTTAACCCAGCATTGGCACAGCCAAAGTGACTGTTTGCTGATTGCATGGTCACTGATTGCTTATGAGGTTTTCCTCTTCCACCTCCTCTTATAATGGTCTTTTGGAGTAGCCCTCTTCATCTACTTCCTCCTCCATTCTCTTCTTACTAGGAGTTTCTTTCCTCACCAAACAAGCTGATGTTTGCATCCAGTATTTCAGTTTGTGTACAGGGGTGACTGATACAGGACAGGCTGTTCCTCTGGCTCACTTGCAAGGCCTATCACAGCAGCTGGAGCAGCTAGAGTTTCCAGTTGTTTTTGTTTTGAAGAGCTCTTCCACTAGAGGATAGTGAATTATGTTGAACAGGGCTTGGTAGGCCTGGGCCAGGTCCCAGCACATTGCAAGAGTTTGTGTCTCTCTGGAATTATTAGTGTGACAAGATATTTCCTGCTTATATTTTGGTACTTTTTCAGCATTCGACACTTGTTCAGGGCTGAACTACCAAAACATTGGAGGTTCCCACTGTCCTTGGTACTTGCCCACACTTTCCCATACACCCTGTAACTTGTAACAATCCAGCTTCAGGGCAAATTTCTGGGCAGTATTCCTAAATAATTTTTAACCTCAAATAAGAACTGAAATGCATGCAGGAGACATAGCTATATGAATGTGCTGGTTTGAACATCTCAAGGATACTCAAAATTCTCAAGAGCTATTGAAATTAACCTGGAGGAGAATGTAAAGGCAAAGGTGAAAGAAAAGGTGAAGGAGTGGGACAAGCCATTCCTCCTTATTTGCCCTATAGATTGCCTCTCTGAGGAGAAAAGATAAAGGTTGTAATTGTTAATAGTTTTCAAGAGGTGGTTCCCTAAAAGTTCAGGTATAACAAAAATACTGAGCAAAAATACCAGATCAGTCTCACTAACAGGAATTATTTTCTCATATCTTGAGCCAGCATTACACAGACCATCAAAATTATATCCTTAATCCAGTCTCCAGAGGTAACAAAAGAAGAACATACAGAGAAAATAAATTGTTACATAACCCAATTCTCAGAATAAGCACAACTCTGACTCCAACATTGTGACCAGTGACTATGAAATTAACATAATGGATGATTAAAACAAATTTGATTTAACACACTCTGGTCAGACCTCAGTCAACTTGCCAAAAAGGACTGTTGAGTTTTAGCCCCTGGCAGCAACTAAGGACCACAAAACTAAGGATCCACAGTAGTACAGGGAGAGAACTGGAAATGTTAAATTGAGATAACCTGTAAATTGAAATAAAAATTATTTAATAGCTTAAATAAAATGTAATAATAATAATAATAATAATAATAATAATAATAATAATAATATTGTAATGGAAAGGAAAATTTTTAAAAAGAGACAGACATAAAAACAGAAAAAAACCACTTATGTAAATGAAATACAATTGTTCATGACCAACTGACTGATGCCCAGCCAGCATCTAAGTAAGCTCCCCCAGGCCAGAACATCATGCTGGACATTTGGGGTCGGCTGTTGCAGCTATGTTCCCGCCCAGCTTCTGCTTCCCATACTCCTCACCAGCAAAGCAGCATGAGAAACTAAGTCATTGACTAAGTACTGGCCGGTGGCAACCAACACAGCATGTTCTCCACATTATTCTCATCCTAAATCCAAAATACAGCACTATACCAGCTGCTAGGAAGAAAAATTACTTTAACTCAGCTGAAATCAGAATGCTTTGTTCAGGGCTCCTGACAGTCTGATTCTATAACATCCTTTGAGTAGCACTAAAATATCCCCCCCCACAGTTTGCTCTCCGCAAATTTGGTCTGTCCTATCAAACAGGTTGTTAACAAAGAGAATACTGGCCACATTACTAATCCCAATTAATATTTGCCAAGAGTCTTCACTCAGCAGTCCAGCTGATTTTCCATACATGTTTTTTTGTAGAATAATAGAACAGAACCATAGAACCTTAGAATCATTTGGTCTGGAAAAGACCTCTAAGATCATTGAGCCCATCTGTAAGCCCAGCACTGTCAAATCCACCATGAAACCATGTCCCTCAGTGCCACATCTACACATCTTTTAAATGCTTCCAGGGATGGGGATTCTACCACTTCCCTGGCAGCCTCTTCCATGATTGACAACCCCTCTCACAAAGACTTCCTTTCCTAAAATTCAATCTAAACCCTCTCTGGTGTAACTTAAACCCGTTTTCTCTTGTTCTATTGCTTGTTACTTGTGAGAAGGGGCTAACTCCCCAATCACCACAATTTCCTCTCAGTTGATTGCACAGAATGTAAGGTCTCCTTCCTTTTCTCCAGATTAAACAGTTGAGCTCCCTCAGCAGCTCCTCACAAAACTTGTATTCTGGACCCAGAACCAGCTCCATTGTCCTTTGTCCATGCTCCATGGGTCCAGCTGCCTCGGGGAAGAGGCGCAGCAGGGCAGGAGTGGTGCGGAGAGCACGGACAGCCAGGAAAGACACAGGACCACAGGGAAAAAAAGGTGGGGGGAACAGGGAGGGAGAGGGGCCAAGATGATCCTGCAGGTGAGCCCCACTCCCTCCAAGAAGCCCAGAAAAAGTGGCCCCCGACGTGGTTTTATGTCGGGCTCTGCAGGATCGCAGGAGGAGGCGATTCCAGCCTGATCGTGACACTTCTCTGCCCTGCTCGGCTGCCAGAAGCCTCCCCGGCACAGGGCTCCCAGCACATGTGCAGCTCTCAGAGTAGCTTTTCACCTCGTGTATAACACATGGTGAGGCATATATAAAAATCACACTGGTCCCTTTCACAAAGTAGAGCAGCAGCACTTTGTTTAAATCTGGAACAAGAATTCAAAGAGACTTTCTCTCTAATAAATATCCTTTACATTTGGATTGGTGGAAAGGAGGAATACTTTGATTCCATGACACAAGATTTCATTCAACAGCACAGAAGAAAAACATTGGCCTCTTTAAAAATAATTTTTTTTCTCATTCTTCAGGAGTTCTGTGATCCTGAATCACTTCCTACCAAACTTCCATCTGCATTTATTATTTTTCAATGCAGTTGAAAAGAAGAAATATATTTAATTGAACTGAAACACTTCATACATTTGGGCTCATCACTAACATGGTTGAGACTACCTTTAATTTTTCAGTACTAGCTCAAACTGTGGAGACAACTTCCTTGACATCTAAAGGATACAATGACTGTAGGAAAGTATGAGGAGGCTTCACAGGCTTTACAAAGCAATAAATAAATTCTTTCTCTTCTATACCTTTTCACTTATTAATTTCTCCCAGAATAAACGGAGAAGGAAACAACACCAAGAAGGTTTATAAAACCTCTATTTTCTTTCTGGTTGTATTTACAGAATATTTTCATATTCATTTAATAGTAAATATTTCTGTTTCTCAAGCCATGCGGAGGCAGTTATGGAAGTTCCTGTTGTTTATATATTTTGCAAGTTTATATTTTCCTGTTTACTGTGCTATGACCTCAGACAGATCTGAGATAGGTGGGCAACTCTACTGTGGTCTACCATACAAAGGTCTAGCCAAAATATTTTTTTATTTTCCATATTGGACTCCTAGATTCTAGCATTTAATTTTATTTCACAGGACCTTAAATGCACCTAAATCAACACGACCTGCTATGTAAAATTAAAAAATGAATAAATTCTGGATAAAACATATATATTTATGCCACTGCACCATTATTTTTGAAACTTGAAAACTGCTGTCTCCTATTTTTCATAGAATCATAGATTCACAAAACAGTTTGGGTTGGAAGGGTCCATAAAGATCATCTAGCTCCAAATACTCCTGCCATGAGCAACAAACCTTCCACTAGACCAGGTTGCTCAGAGCTTCATCCATCCTGGTTCTGAACACCAGCAGGGATGGGGAGTCAATAACCTCTCTGGCTACCTTGCTCCAGTGCCTCACCACCCTCAGAACAAAGAATTTCTTCTTAATATCTAATCTAAATTTGTTTTCCTTCAGCTAAAGGCCGTTCCCCCTTGTCCTTTCACAATATGCCCTCATGAAAAATGCCTGCCCAGTCTCCTTGTAAGCCTGTTTCAAACACTGAAAGGAATCATACATTCAACATTACAGATAAACAAAACCATACTAGAAACTTTAAGTTAGCAATCTTTTAACATTATACTCATATGAATATATTATTCAGATTATCATATTCTCAGGCAAAACAAAAACATTACCAGGCAGAAAATTATGAGAAATAAAACCAAAATTTGCACTCATGTACTGAACTTTGTAAATATATAAGAAAAACAGGGTTTTTTACCTTTGTACTCCAGGTGGAATCCAGTAAAACTAACAGATCCATCACTCCGAAAAGCCAGATGCATGGTATTTGAACTGCTCTCTATCCTCTCTGGCAGTTTGCTATCTTGAAAGCTCCCAATCAATGGGCTATTACTGTCTGGCCCATCATAGATATAAAGAAAATCATAATTTGGTTCTATACTGAAGCTAGAGAACAAAAAAGAGAAATATCAGATGGAATAAGTTTTGCCTAACATTTTCACTCTTATTAGCTTAAATTTGAAATTTACTACCGCTGTTTCAATAAAAGAAAAAAAAATCCCTCTACTGTTAGAAAAAAAAGTGTTTTGTTGAAGTGTTTTATTACCAAACACAGAAATACTATATCTTTTGGTTCACACCTTCGAAACAATAATTTCCTGCCAGTCAGAGAAAAAAGGAAAGCTTTTTAAACAGAGAAAAAATTAGTAACTTATTTCTAAAGGTTTAGAAAAAAACCCAACCCAGATCTATTGGAACCCTTAGGAGAAATGCTTTATGATATAATACACTTGGCTCATTTTTAAACTTCTGGATTCCTTCAAAAATATTTTCTTATAAAAGAAATGCAAATGTAAAAAGTCAACAGCTTTGATTATTAAAGTGCCATATTTCATCTTGAGTTTAAAAGGATTAGCTGGAGTAAATTCCACTCAAAAGACTATTTAACAACACTTAGTGGAATTTTCAGTGTTCCTCACTCTAGATCAGTCTGTGTGTCATAAATGAGGCAATTCTTAGTAAAGATGCAATCTACTTTGACCAAGACTAAGCTTCTGAGTTTCTATCAAAGATTCATAGCAACTAACCATATTTTGAGATTTTTTTTAACTTGGCGTTATTTTGGATCTATAAACTGTTTGTAGTATCTGGAGTCACACTGCAAACTGTTAGATTTTTTTTTTTTATTCTAAGATGGAGGGGTTCTCAAATCTGAATACAGAATATAAAAAGCAGAATATTCTCAGAATATTCTTAAATATATTGAGAGTATGATATTAAACCAAATCAGCAAAAGAAGTGCTAGTACACAATAGAAAGTTTCCTTACCAACTTACCTTACAACATTTAGAAATCACCGACAAAAATAATTATGCTGTTAATTATGTAAATATAATTATGTGAATAATTTGCTTAGGACGAACTCATGAAAACACATACTATGTTACTGAGCACCAAGAAGAGAAAACTACAAGATCCACCTCTCTAAAGAAGTCATCACGTTAGCACTGGTCAGAACTATGTAGACACCATTACAGAATATCCAGCATAAGAAGAACTTAAATCACAACTACCATTTTAACTTTTTCCTAGTTGGGGTGCATAATTTTTACACATAATATATATATTAATTTACATCATGTGTTACATACAGTGCAGACAGCAAGAGCTTCTTTGTGAATTCTGTTAAGCTCGATTCAGTTTTGCATTGTGATAAAAGAAAATTCTAGAATAATTCCATTCAGTAGCCAGAATATCAGGAAGTATCTTGAGTATCTTTAAATTATATGGACTAATAAAACTGAATTTAAAGACAACTTTTGAAATTTTGTCTAAATAGCAGGTGTCACATACAAATAGTTTTCATCATTAAAGACCACCCTGTTTACACTCATTTCAGTCAGTTACTCCATGCTGCCTTTTCAGGAACTGAATCTTAGCTAAATTGAGCACCATCTACCTCAGCATTAGTCAGTGTAAACAACACTTTTAAGCAAACAGCAATGAGTTTCCAAGCTCCACCTGTATGTGTATTGATGAGCCTGACGTATTTATAGTAACTTTTAACAAATAAAAGGATTACTAATCTGATATTCATATAATGTATGCATATATTACCCTACAGAGATCTGAGCAATAATAAAGTTATAATAATAAAGCCAATAATAAAGTTGTAAATGTGACTTAAAAATAATAAGTAGCAGCTTACCTGATAAATGCTAATGATATAACATAGTCACTATTAACATTGATAGTCCAGTCACAATCTCTGCTGTGCGGATAAGGATGAGGGAAGTTTGGTGAAAGTATAAAACCTGATGAGCCAGTCAGGTTTCCTCCACAGGGAGCTGTGAATAAAAATAGATTGGACTTGAGTAAGGAAGGTAAGAGACAAAGAAGCAAGTAGCAGCAATCTGTTCTCTGACATTTAGTGTCCTCCAAAAGTTAAGCAAGTGAGGTATTTACAAAGCTTTAATAGAAACAAACAAAAAATATATTCACATTTTGCCTTAGACATATACTAATATTATAATGTGAAACACTTTGTTTTGAAATCTGGCTTTCTGGTTGCATAACATTATTTCAAGGCTTTTCTAAATATACTGTGAACTTGAAAAATGCTCTGGTTGCACGCATAAAAAGACTTGACTGGATAAGCTTTCCTCTTCCTACTTCTTGTTAAAGACATTCTAAAAGAACCTCCGTGGGCTAGGAAACATGATGCTTACTTTGATAATGCAATTATCTGCTTTTTCACCAGATAACAGTGATTAGTTCAGATCAAGATGGATATAATATAAATTAAATTATTAAATATTCAAGTAATTGCAGTCATCAAACTCAGAGATAAATAAAATAGCTTTAAGCACAATGAGAATAAAACAATCAGATTTTTCTATGTGACTTTGAGGTTCCCAAATGCTGTGGGGTTTTGGTCCAGATAAACAAATAGTAAAAAAGAAGGAACATATAGTGAAATTTTGTTCTTCAACATTCCTTATCTGAGACTTCATGCAGCAACAAGAGAATAATCAGGTTTTCTAAAGATCTTTTTTGAAAGAACTTCTTAAAATGTTATGCAAAAGATTCCAGATAAGATTTATAACGACTTATAATTTTGGAAGTTTTAATTCTGCTAAATTATCATCTGGGCCTAGGAAAGCAATTGATTACTCAGGTCTTCTGTAACAGAGATTCTGAGAGGTATCAGGTTATTTAAATCTATTTTAGAATCATATAGGTCAATGAATCAACCATAAACATAACACTGCCAAGTCCACCACCAAACTATGTCCCCAAGTGCACCCCCATCTGTGGCACATATTTAAAACACATATGTGTTTTAAATAGTTCCAGCCACTTCCCTTATCAGCCTGTTCCAATGCTTGGTAATCCTACTGGTGGTTAAGAAATCTGCCCTTATATCCAATCTAAACCTCCCATGGTGCAATTTGAGGCCACTTCCTCTCATCCTATCATTTGTTACTTGGGTGAAGAAATGAGCACTATCCTCAATGCAACCTCCTTTCAGGTAGTTGTAGAGAACAAGAATGTCTTCCCTGAGTCTCCTTTCCTCTAGGCCACACAACATCAGCTTCCTCAGACCACCATCAGGTGATCTTCATTATGTTGTTCTCTGGACCCTTCACCAGCTTTGCTGCCCTTCTCTGGACTTGCTCTATTACTACAACGTCTTTCATACCAGAACTTAACAGAGGATGTGAGGTGTGGTCTCACCAGCACCGAGTACAAGGGGACAATCGCTGCCCTGGTTGTGTTGGCCATACCTTGCTGATACAAGCTGGGATGCCATTGGATTTCTTGGCCTCTGGGTACACACTGGCTCCTATTTGGCAACTTGTCAACCAACGACCCCAGGTCCTTTTCCACTGGTCCTTTTCCATTCATCCCCCAAGCCTGGAGTGCTATATGGTGTAGTGCAGGACTCATCGCTTCACCTTATTGAACCTTACAGCAGTGGCCTTGGCCCACTGATCCAGCCTCTCCAGATCCCTCTGCAGACCCTTCCTACCCTCTAACAGATCAATACTCCAGCACAACTTAGTGATACCTGAAAAGTGAGAGCATGCTCAGTCACCTCACTCAGATCGTCAATAAGGATGTGAAACAGGACTGGCCCCAGTACTGAGCCCTGGGGAGCACCACTAGTGACTGGCCACCAATTGGATGTTCACCCTGACTCTCTGGGCCCAGCCATCCAGTTTCAGCAGCTAACCTCTGAAGAGTTCACCTGTCCAAATTATGAATAATCAGTTTCTCCATGAGAATCATGTGGGAAATAGAGTCAAACACTTTACTAAAGTCTGGATAGTTAACATCCCCTGAGCAGGTGTCCTTGTCATACAAGGAGATCAGGTTGCTCATACAGACCCTGCCTTTCATAAATCAATGTTGTCTGGGCCTGATCCTCTGGTTGTTCTGTATGTGTGGTGTGATTGCACTCAAGAGGATTTGTACAAGATGATATGTACAGGTATAATTCAACCTACTAGCAAATATACAGAGTATTCCCTAATATCATAAGAAATACTGCAACCAGCTCTGGGGCATCCAATGCAAGAAAGACATCAACTCTTTGGAGAGAGTCCAGAGGAGGGATGAGCAGGGAGATGGAACACCTCTCCTGTGAAAACAATCTGAGAGAGTTGGGATTGCTCTGCCTGGGGAAGACAGTGTTCCAGGAAAACTAATGGTGCCTTCCAGTGCCTAAAGAGGCCTACCAGAGAGCTGGAGTGGGATTTTTCACAAGGTCATTCAGTAACAAGACAAGGGGGAAGTGTTTTAGACTTAAAGGTAGGTTTAGATCAGGTTTTAGGAAGAGTGGTGAGATTTGGAGCAAGTTTTCCACGGAATTTTTGGATGCCTAGCCCTAAAACTGCTCAAGGTCAGGCTGGATGGGGCTTTGAGCAATTTGGTCTAATGAAAAGTGTCCCTGACATGGTAGGAGGGTGAGAATTAGATGGTCCAACCCAAAGCACTCTGCGAATCTATGATTCTATGAACTAAATCAGAGGTCATTTATGAATCCAAGTAAAGTAAGTAAAATACTCAAGTAGATTAACATATCCACAGTCACAGTACATATGAGTATAATCTTTCTACATTTCACATATCCATTTATATTAAAAGGGAGAAATGAATAGCAAAATTAAAACAAAACACAAAAAAATTAGAATCTTAATTTACATTTTGGTATTAAAATTGGTGATGAATCATAAAATCATCATTTTGTGTAAAAGAAGTTAGAAGCTGAAACAATGCCTGGATTTAGGAACACATTAATATAATAAATTAATACTACTAGCAAATGCATAAAATATATATTCCAGGCCTAGCACAATTTGTTTTGGTTTTTTTTTTTGACAATCACCAAATACAGTTTTTATAACAATAACATTTTTCCAGATGTTTACAGTTGATAGATGAAGTTCCATTAGTTATAACTGAACAGACAGGAGAAACTTCATTTAGTGTGAAACATTTACTTAGTTTTACAATAAGGATAATAATTGCAATTTTTCTATCTTCAAAAATTAAAATTTGTATTGTTTCTAATTAAAAGTATATACTGTTGAATGTTCCTTTGTCACAATTTCAAAATGAGTAATATTAAATCATTACAAAATATGTCAATTAATTGTAAAAGAGTTCACTTTAATTTTCTGTAACCTTGTTAAAGTTCACGTAAACAAGGAACTGTGAGGAAAGAACTGTGAGGTTGTATGGAATGTAAAGGCTGCTTATCAGCTGGAACTAATGTTCTTCAGTACAACCCTGTACATTCCTCTTTTTCAGGTACTTTAATGGCTCAGGTTGCACTCTCTGCATATCCTAGGAATGAAAATGTGAAGATTACCAAAGAGGATATTTGGGTTGTTCACTGTAACCAGGCTTCACTGAAATGAGCATGAAACTGTATGAGTCTGATGATAATTTGGAAATACTCTGAGCTGGCATATAATGATACAAGGAAGCTAAATGCTAGCTATGTCCTTATTCCAGAGGAAATTCTGCCCATGTCTGAATTCATGATACTCTCCTGAGGTCTTGATTTACTTTAGTTTCTTGTTAGTTCACGGATAGAATATTTTCCTACTAGTAACTTCTTTCTTACACACTTATTCTTTCTTTACATACATGAGCAGTTACCTTTGCTGTTTACAGTGTCTCCATTTAATTCTTCCCAAGGTCTGTTGCTAATCAAAAAGGGAATATATGGAAAGTACACTAAGCTAGACAGACAGCCACAATATTTTTAATTTCAGGTTATGCCATTTACAGCAGTAAAAAATAATAATAAAAAACTAATCTTCAACTTTGCAAAATATCTCCCAGATAGTTTTCTTCAAATAGAATGATTTCAGATTATTTTAATTTTCAGTCCATAAGATAGCAAATTGAGAATGTTAATATCATCAAATGAAAAAAAAAAAAAAAGTTTGTAGATTATATTTCCTTTTCCAGTTTACTATTGTCTCTAAACTTAGTCATAGACTTTCTTAAATTCTTACATGTTTCAGAATCCATAATTTTCTGAATTTCATGTGTAGAAAATTATTATTGCCATAACCTTATTTTTAACTGAGGACAGACCAGCTCTAAAAACAAAGTTTAAAGAACACCTTTTATTGTATTAGACATAAGAGGTAAGACTGAACAAATATAACAGCCCATCTAGAAAGAAAGGCAAATGTCAAAACACTAGGAAAAATATATTTTTTATGTGTTACGCAGTAAAAACCAGATATAGGTTATGTGAGCCTCTTCATAAACCTCTGTGTAGACACAGTGGTAAGAAAGCACCAAGCCTTGCTGTCTCTGTGATGATCTCAGCATTTATTTTTTCTAAATGAAAGAAGTATAGGTACATTTTCCTAGTTTTGAGCATTAATAATTAGGAGGTTTGAAAAGACACTTTGGTGTGTAAAGAGCTAAGAAAATAGACCTAGAACATAGTACAACTACATATCTTAGGAATTATTCCTGCCTCTTATTCTTTCATCAAAATTATGGGTTTTTTTCCTAAAACTTTGAGAAATGATGATGATGTTGAAATTATGTGTAGCATAAGTATTGCACAGCTTACAGGGATGGAAGCAACATTAATGAATATATTACAGGTTATGAGGAAAAAAATCAATGAACTTCAGGGTGCACTGAGCTATAACACAATTTTGAAATCACTTAGCTCTAAGGTAAGGTTTGCACACTCTAGTCTATTAGTAGTTCATATTCCCCAAGAATGTATCATTATAGGAAATCAATAGAGGATAACTTCATGCTTGATATTTGGACAAATAAATCATCATAATAAGCATTCTTGTTACCCTGTGTACAGCAGGTGCTCTTGCATGAAGTGAGGAACTTACCAGTATTAGATAAATGGATGCATGCAGCTAAAAATCAAGTGTATGCATATTTAATATGTGCTACAGACAGAATGTTAGTCGAGTGCCTACACCTACATTTAATCTATTTTGTAATATCATCAACTCACCATTGATAGTGATTAAAAGTGCTACTACTGCTTTATAATAGGGTAATTATTTATCAGTTAAGACATACTTTTTAAAAACAGCAATATCAAATAAGGACAGCATGATAGAATAATATTTTAACTTTAGGGCCCAGAGCCCAAGAATTCCTTTTATTTTTTCACTTAGATATCTATAGATGTTCAGTTTCTGTTACCATTACTATAAAATGCATATTTTCCCATTTAAGTATTGTAAGAGATGAGAAATAAAATATTGTTTTACTGCAGTCTCCCAGAAAATAGTCTAAAGACCATTCTTGTCTTCAAGCCCATAAACTCACACTACACAGGAAGGCATAGTAAGGAGAGTAAGAACAGAGAAAATAATACTTTAACACATTAAGTAGAATAGCCAAGACACCAAGTCAGCACTGTAGTGTTTGCAAACACCTGTCTGCAGATATGCATGAACAGGGTAGATGGTGGGCATGCAGAGGATATGCAAATAGAATGCAGACCTTATTTGCAACAGCTAAGGTCAAATTATGTTTATTTAAGGAAAGAGTATTTGAAAGCTGTATGGTGTTCCTTGCAGCTGTAATCTCTGGCAAGTTCCTCCCCACAACGTTTGTCCAAGAATAGACTGCCAAGGATAATAGTCATTGGTACTGACTTATTTGCTTTCCCTGTCCCAGATCATCAAATTATAAATTAGATGGCCCTGAGGGGGAGAGCATGAGAACTATTATACTAACAGCTACAGAGGAAAGGTTTTGATTATAACTATCAGAGGTTGATGTAAAATAATTTTTAAGATGTGTGGTACATGTATTTTCTTTAAACAAGTTCCTAGAATAGTGTGATTCATTACATAGAGATTTCTATTTTTAGGAAAGCAGTATTTAATTTTTTCTGCATACCTATACAGACTGGTGGGTTTGGCTGCCAGAAGTACCGGTTTTCTACCTGAATGCAGGTTATTCTCTCATCTCCTTGAAGTTCATAGCCAGGGTCACACTGAAAAATGACAGTGTCTCCAGGTTCTCTTCCATCACCATTTCTAGTTCCATTCATGGGGACACCAGGGTCACGACAGGCAGTGGCTACAGAACCTAGCAGCAAAGTGAAAAAAACAAAAAATAATAATTTTTGAGGAAAACCCCAGCTNCCATTTTGTTAATTTTTTCTAATCAGGAAGCTCTGCAAATTCAAAATTTCTTATTAGTCTAAAAATGTTGAGAAATCATTGAACAATCTGCTACTTTTATACTAAGTTTTGCTACATCCTTTAGTTATTAAAATGAAGTGCCTAATTTTTCTTTTGGTTAATTTTTTTAATTTTTTTTTTAATTTTTGTGAAGCACTTCAGTATATAAAAAGGAAATGAGACAATTTCCTATTACCCTGGGTATTTAGCACTTTTAACTTAAAGCAAATTTTAATATGAATAAAATTAAAAGCAGAATAATGGCTTCAGGTTTTCCGATAAAGGTATGCTTGTACATGTCTTTAATTCTCCACAATTCTATAGTTCATAGATATATCTATGCTGTAATATTTAGCTGTGACCTTGGAAGTGAATTTCATTGATCACTCAGGTCTATACACTTGCACACGACCTATCTACAATGCTAGACTTTTATAGTAATAATAAAGAAATCAATACAAAAAATGCACATGGATCTAGTCTGAGAGAATGTACAGCGATATAGAATCCATAACTATGTATTATTATTAATATAAAATACAATCAAAATGATTACAAAAATATAAAAAAATATTTTCCTCATGATCAATATAAGAAATATATTATACACAATGATATGCAAGTTTAAGTAAAAAGTAAGTACATCAACATTTATTTCAGTAAATATTATTGCCTACTAACATTATAGAACTGAAATATGTTATACATATTACAAATAAATACCAAATGTCAGACTTGCCTGTGGAACTAGTCCCACTGAGCTCGGCAATCTGTGTAACATAAACACAAAGTGGCAGTACTGAGATTTAATTCAGATGGTCTATTTCTGGATAGGTAATACCATCAGACAGCAATCTTCTCATCCAAAATGTGTGTGGGCTTTGTATTTACATTGTTTTTGAAGAGCAAATTTTGGTCTAAATAGTTTATTTTTCTAAAAAAACAAAAAAAGCCCTCCAAGTACCTTCCTTTCCAAGATGTACTTAATAAAAAATATAATTGACTCGATACAGTTATTGGGATTTTTATGGGGTTGTTTTTATGCATAGTAAATACTGACTATAGGGAAAAAAAATCCCCACAAATAAATCCACACACAAAAAAAAAAAATCAAGTATGAACAGAAGTAAAGGGAAAATTTTCCTTCTTAGTCCTCAAATATTAAACACATATTTCTTTCAAATGTTTCATAATAAATGAAAGACAAGTTTATTTTATATTTTCATTCAATTTTTTAAAACTTCTGCATTAGACACTACCATGACTCCGGTTTGTGTCTTTAAATATGCTGTGGGGGTTAAATTTAGAAAAAATAGTACTAAAATATGAAATTATTAAATTCACTACACTGTACTAGCGGGTCTTGCAAATGTTGCATGCAAGACAATAAGATAAAAGCTAGATTACACTAGACTAAAATTTCATCAAATATGAAATGGTTCCAAAGGTTCTTAATGCAGGTCAGAAATAAAAGAAAAAATCCTTAAGGTAAACAGATTGAAGCAAGTAGTAAATCCAGTCATATATTAATGTGCATCCCTCCCTGCTGAGAACAAAGTACACACTCTATCTTTTGATTGGTGTTGGCCAGTCAGAACAGTCCATATTGAAGAGAAACTGTGTTCTGCCCACTTTGATATTGTCTGCCTTGAATTTTGCCATAAACAAGAAAAACACTTCTCTGCTTTATTTAAAACATGTAATTCCAGAAGAATGGGGGCTGATCCTTACTCAGAACTTGCAATCAATCTTGAAGACCAAAAGAGAGAAAGATGTTATAATGAAACTTGTTATTGTCTATACATCATATTGCTCTTACTAAATTTCATCATTCTGCAAAAAAAAGTGATATGGATGAAAAAGACATGAAGTGACCATATAGGAATTTCTGATACAATCTGTTTGGGTTTTTTAATCACTTAGTAATATTTATGCAAATTATAATATGAGGTCTGTGTGCCAAACTTATAACCTTACCCTTATTTGCCCTGTATAGTAGTAATCTTGCACGCTTGCTCAACCCATCTCCTGGTCTTTTGGCTTTGTAGCCAAATTGATGAAGCATGGATTGGATAAGTGGAGTATGTAATGGGTGGAAAACAGGTTGGTGTGCCAGGTTCAAAGAGTGTCCATGATCCAAAACCTAGGCAGGAGCTGATAGCAGCAGTGTCCCTCAGGGTGGTTGTTGACTTCAATATTCATTAAAGATGGGGACAACGAGACAGAGTGAGCTTTTGGCAAGTTTACAGACACTGGAAGATCAGTTGATATGCTTTAGTGCAGGGATGCTATTTAGGGAGGTCTCAGTAGGCTGGAGAAAAAGCCTGAGAAATACTTCATGAGGTTTTAGAAAGGAAATTCATCCAGGACAAATTAATCCCAAGAAGCAATTTAACAGAGCGCAGCTTTACAGAAAAGGGATATAGAAGACTAAAGCTCTTCTAGGAGCCATGTGTGTAGCAAAAGCACAAACATACTAATCAGAAGATGCAACAAGCTAAACTCCAGCTGTATAGAAGAAAACACTGTCTCACTTCAAGTGTGGCCAAACATTTACAGTAGTTTCACGAATATAAGCCACACCATTTTAACTAAAATTTTGCTCCCACACCGGAAATGCGGNTTACATTCAGGGGCGGCTAATATGTGAATAATTTTCTGATATTTCCAACCCCTGAGGTGGAAACCGAGGTGCCGAGTCGAGCAACCTACCAGTAAAAGCCGGCATTTTGTGATTGTTACAAATTGTTACTCTGTTGTGCC
>PYHW01009979.1:10905027-10918532 GCA_013186435.1 Turdus rufiventris
TACTACTACTATATGATATGTGATTTATTTATTCATGTATTGCATGACATTATCCTCAATATCATCATCAAGATAATAAAACAGGGATGAGTTCTTAGTGAAAGCAAACTTTAGAGCTACAACGCTGCTAGCTTGGAGCACTTAGTAAAATTTTTCACATCCTTTGGAGATGTGGTAGGGTAAAAATAGAAAATAGCCTTAGATAGCTATGTATATTGGACAATTCAAATATATATAAAAGGTTTAGAAACAGCTTTTGCTCTAAATTTTTAAGTTACAGCTATATAACAATCTGTTTTGGTTTTTTTCTTGCTGTTGTTGAAAGCAAGAACTCCAATGTTTCATGTCTTTCACCTCCATGTCAACATATACACATAGCTACACAGAGCATTTCAACAACTAGAATTGACAGATATAGATACCAAAATTCAGCTGTTATTTTACTTTGATGGTAATTTTAAATGGTGGTAAAGACCTATGTAAATAAATTATGGAAGAATATAATATATATATATATATATATATATATATGCATCTTTGTTTATTTACGTTTTTCCTGCATGCCACCATACTTTATGATGGAAATAAGTGAGCATTACAGAATTCCTAAAAATGACTGTTACTTTAATCTTCCTTTTTTTTAACTAATTCATTTTAAAGAGAAGAAACACGCAGAAGATATCCAGAGTTCCACAACTGCAATTAAATTAAAACATAAATAAATAATTCCTTCATGGTATTTCTGAAAACCATATATCTTGCTTTGTAAGCACATCTAAATTCAACTTGTTTAATTAGGAATGGGATTAATTTAACTCAATCTTGGCCATGCAAAGCTAGATGTCTTATTAACAAGTTTTTCCCCAGATTCCCTTTGCAATCAGTATCACAAGGGAGAAACTTTTACTTAAGCTTGGCACTTAACATTCTCATGCACTGGAACAGAAGGAAGCACATGTTTTTTTCTTCCCATTGAGACAGAAATAATTTATTGATAATATATTAAATGTGTAATCAATATTTCTCGAATAAATCTGTTGGTAATTTTTTTTCTTGCTTTTTGTTATATATTCACCTCAAAAAGGAAGTGGAATTTTCTTTTTATAAATAAATTTGTCAGAATAAGAATCCTCAAGCACTTCTTTTTTTTTTGAGGGAAAATTTAAAAAATAGCTATGCAAGAAGGAGACTGGAGAAAGATTATCTCAGTGCTGTATGTAATTATAGAATTAATGCATCTCTGGAGAGTTAGCATATATTACCCATATATTCAAACTGAATTTCTTAATCACAGCTTTCTGACATGTCTGCTGTAGTCATAAGGGTTTTTTTTCATGTGCCTGACTCTAGCACATCATTACTACTGTTAAAAGCTGTGTGTGTTTGCAGGTTTTGGTTTTTTTTTTTTTATTTCAGAGAGTTTATCTATGTGTTCTGCCCTGCATTCTCAACTCCGTTTTCCTCTTTAATCTGTTTAATTTTTTAAATATTTCTTTTCATTACCTGCTTTCAGCCTATTTCTTTTTCTCCTTTTTAAGTGTCAATGCTGTTTATGCAGTGTGTATTCCAGTACAAGAAGGGGTTTTGTTATTTTTTCCTGTTGTATATTCAGGCATCTCAATCACTGCCTTCATCATTCCCCATGAAAATTTGTGGAGTAAACAAAAATTCTGGGAATAATAAAATTATTGATGTTTTTAATAGTTTACCTGCAATGCATTCTTGCAAGCTCTCTGCAAATAAAACAAGTAGGCTATCACAATTCCCCATAAATTCATGTATAAAGTACTGAAGTGCTTTGTGACATATTAGAGTTGATAAAGAAAGAAAAGAATTCCTCATATTTTATTCTATTACAATAATTGGAAACTTAGAGTTTAGGAAGTACTGTCTTGAATAACTTATAAATTGTGAATTGAGAATGCAATCCATTAAATTCCCATTAAAAACATTTTTATGGGAAATAGACAAACCTCAGATGTGTCTATTACCTAATAAATGCAGCATAACTGGTGCAAGAGTGACTGTGTGTAGCACAAACCTGTGAGTGATCATCTGAGAACCTTTTTTCTCTAATGAAGTTAGAGAAATGCAGAAATCTATTTTATTTTTTTCTCTAGGCACTGCTAGTTTAGAATAATCACACTGTAATTAAGTAGGTGAGAGATTAGTGAACATATTAGATATACAGAGCTTGTATGTCTCTCTCCATGGTCAGAGTGACAGAAAGTGTTTCAGCATAGTGTTATGACACACTTCTGAGCTGAATATGTTTGTAAAATAAAACTCCAGATTGTGTTTTGGTTTGCAATGGGGCATGCTTTTGGAGCAGATGAATAGCTTTCATTTGGATGAGGCTAAATTTGAAGATACATTACTGAACTATGTTAGAATGACTCTGAACTAAGAATATCTCTGAACAGTGCTGCCAGCAGTGGTTCAGTACCAGCTGTTTCCATCTGTGTATCAGCTCCTCTTAGTTCTTCTGTGTGATGTGCTGACACAGAAATAACTGAAGGACCCACAAGTGAGACTTAATATCACAGATAGCCATATAGACATATTCTCTAATTTAGGCTTTGAATATGAGATCACCAATCCTCCAGAAAACAAGTGCCATTGCACAGGAAGAAATATTTACTCCGGGAAGTTGTTTATCTTACATAGTTCCTGCTAGGTGACTTGAATGAAGTGGAGCAGAATCTTGTTTAGAATCTTCACAGCCAAGCTATGCAAAAAATTCAGTTCCCTTCCTTCCACGACTTTTTTTTCCTAAGAGCATTCATATAAACAGATTCATGTTTTGAGCAGTGGAGATGAGGGAGTATCCTAAATCATCTCTTTATGAACTGTACAATACTCTGCAAATGCTACTACAGAGCCACAGAAACCATTGAACCTGCATTCATATTCAGAAAATATGCAAACACAGATCTACAAGTGTCCTTTACATGGGGTATAAAAGAATTTTGATACAACTTTTTAATATTAATGAGGCAAAAAAGTATATTTAATCCATAAATCAGAAAATTAAATATTCTAAATTGATTATTTCTGCTTCAAAAGGGGTAAGTTACTCCCAGGATCAAAAAGTTTCTAAAACTTTAGAAACCTAACCAATTTAATAGGAGACTGAAATATTCTCAAAGGACAGCTCTATGTTCATGCAGGAAAGATACCTTGAAACAGCATTAAAAGTGGGACAAGGTTATAATAGACTCCACTGATGCTAGAAACAATATAATAAATGTCTTGGGATTTCTTGGTGTTAACAATGATTTCTGAATTTGATGTTCTAATGCATGCTGAGTCAATTATAATTAAAGAGTCTGAATCTTAAACCTGGAGAATTAAGGAGAAAAAGAGATATCTTTCCTTTTTTTTTTTTTTTTTTTTTCCTTCAGAGTCCACAATCATGTCAGCAGCTTCAAGCCTTCCAAATTGCAAGCTCTTCATAACACGTATCATGTCAAAAAAAATTTTTATATGCTTATCTAAACCAACATATTCTTTCAAACTCCTATCACTTTAAATAAAGGCTTTCTGGTATTGCTGCTCTTTCAAACTCACATCAGCCTGAACCAATTGTGACTGCACCTTCAAAATTCAAGCTGTCTCAGAACCCACATAATACCTTTACCCATATGGACACTGCAGTCTCCCTGAATCTCTAATGCTGTTTGAGAACCAGGTAAGCCTGGTATTTGCTATCTCAAATCCAACCTTCTATATAACTTTTCCTGAAAAAGAAAGAATAAATTATCCACAGTGTTTTCATTGTCTTCTACCAACAGAGGCACTGCTGATAGCATTTCTTTAATCTATTTTTAACTTTCCTTGCTACTGTAGATCTAACAGAGATTTACAAGCATAGTCATTGTAATTCTTAAGTAAATTCTAACCACAGACTCCATTTGTTGATTTTGCATGACTTCATGGATTTTATCTAAGTTTGTCAGTTATTGTTTAAAGATTAAAATGGGAAAATATTAGGAATAAATCAGAGAATTTCATTTGGGACAATGCATCCTTTTGATGAAGTTTAACATCTTGCACAACCACGGTTTTCTATGTTGCATAGGCAGCTCTCTGTGTTAAGGAAACTTCCCCATCCAACCATTTGGGACCAACTCTGCCAGTCACACTTGCACAGCCAAAGCTTGGTCCAAGGCTCCTTCATAGCTACACACCCCACACTCACACAGTCAGAACACGTTTCCTCACCAGCTGGACCCTGTCTCAGACATCAACTGAACTTGGGTTAAAATTCTTGTTTACACTGCAACCTGGTATAGTCTCTTTTTGGGGGGATGAATGGGGGAAGAGGGCAAAAATGGGCATCAAATTTTTTTTAAGAGTCCTTATCTACAGTAATTTCACGATTACAAGCAGCACCATTTTGACTAAAATTTTGGTCTGAACCCAAAGTGCGGTTTATAATCAGGTGTGACTTATGTATGGACAAAGAAGGAAAAGTTGCTGACACCCAGAAGTGAGGCCTATACTCAGTGCGGCTTATAATTGTGAAATTACTGTAATTTTACTATCAGGTAGGTTAGGATTATAGACAGGTTATCAGAAAGGACAGGTTATGGATCTTACTACTAGATACATTACTTTTTCTTATTGTTTTTGGTTATGTCAATTTATACTAATTGTTAAAATCATCCAAAGGGCTACACTTCTCTTACCGTGTCTTATTGGAAAGCTCAAGAGCTATGTTATTTTTAGTTCATAAGCAATAATATTTTTTTTCCCATTAGTATGAACTCTTCAGAACAGGTATCATTTCTTAAGCATTTGCTCTGAGCTTTGGCACTGAGTATAAAACTCAGGCCCAAATAAATAATTTGACATACGATGATTTCTTAAACTCAGTAGAAAATGAATACTGTGTCTATTTAATCATGCCAGCAATGCATTTCATCTGGGAAGAAGTGTTTTGAAAATCTTAATTTCATTTAGATTGAATGTTCAGGGCTTGGAGTTTTTGGAACCTTTTGGTTCTTTAAAGCTTTTATACAAAGTCCATCCCTGTGTCAAACACGTATCCTTCGCATTTACATGTGCATACAGTGAGATAGAAATAACTTCTCAAAAAGGAAAAATTATGAGAACCTTGGTCTACATACAAGGGCTGCTCATGCAGTGAGAAATTTTACCAATGGTAATTCAGTTCCTAGTAGCATTTACATTAAAAAGATTATTAAGATGAACAGAGGTAAAATATGTTTGTTTCATTTGCTTGGCTGCAGAATATTTTGCAACCTGCTTTGTTGCAACTGTTAAGGATATGGTTGTACAACAGAGAACAGCACTTCTGGTTTGCCTTGAATTTTAACTGAAATCTCCTGAAGAGAGGGGGAGATTTTTCCTAAATTTTTTATTTTGTTTTTTAATTTCAAAATTTGTATGTATGCATTATAGCTCTATAACTTCAAAACACCAAGAATATTTTGATAGTTCTTAAAGATATGGCCAAATCTTTAATGTATCTGAATTTTTTACTTTTTTTTTTTTTTCCATTAATTCTTTTTATTTGCTTGTTTGGGTTGGGTTGGCATGGCTTGGGTGGGTTGGCTTGGGTTGGAGTAGTGTACTATAATTGATAAGTTTGACATCGATACAGAATTTTCTCATTATTTCGTAATATTCTATCCATACACTTGAATGTCATTACCCTGATCTTTGCTAAGGCAATTATTTTTTTCTGTTGCCGTATGATACTATAATCACTTAAAAAAAAAAAAAAAAAAAAAAAAGAACACGGTCAAAGAATGGCTTCTGTTTTCTTCAGCATTATACAATTTACATCTTATCAAAACAACAACAGAATATATATATATAAAAGAATAAAGATTTTTTAAAATTTTGTGAGATTTTAAATTTCATCTGTGTAGATGAATTTTATCTCGGACTGCATGTCAGAATATATGTCAGCCCATAATTGAAGACACCAGCCCAAAAATAATTTCTTCCACATTCATATACATAGGACTGAAAGATGAGCATTCATCAGCCAAGAGTCTTTTCTATATCTGTCAATCATATGATCAGGCAGATTATTGGAATGCTGGAAAGAAAAAAAAATTTCCTTGACAAAATAATAGCAGCAAAGTTTCCTTTTTACATTACTATGTTACAAAATGGCTATCCCTGGCCAGAAATGGGGTAAGAGAGAAAGTAGAACAGACAATGAGCTGACAAATTTGGAGTCAACTCCATTGTAGCACGGTGTTTGCACTACATTGATGGTTGGACTTGATGATCTTAGAAGTCTTTTCCAACAATAATAATTCTATTACACACACATACATATATATATACACACACATATATATATATTTCTGCCAGTTCCTCTAAAAATTACTTCTCTCTATATAGATTTCTGTGTGTTCAGTCAATTACAAGCTTACAATAAAAACTCCTAACACTTTCCTTTCCTTTGTTATGGATTGCACACAATAAAATATGCACTTATTTTACACTCAATGACTAAAAAAGAGAGATGTTCAACTGACAGGAGGATAAGATCTTGGAGAAACAGAAGATAATTCTCAAAATATTTGTCTCTCCTGTACATTTGTGAACTCTACTGTAATATGAATGTAGAAAAAAGATAACAGTCCTGAAAATGTACCTGTGCTGTACTTGCAGGGAAGATCCCATCACATATTTGCATGTGCATATATCTATAAAGGATGGTACATGACTGATAAACAAATGAAACCAATGATACCGAAAATTATGAAGAGAAAATCTATCTCCAAAGTCACATTAAACAAAACCAGAATTTCTCAGTGACAACAGAGAGCAGAATAACTATGGCTTCTAATTTATCTACCATTGAAAAATGGCTTAGCCACTAATTTGGTTAAATGTCAATTCCACACTTCTGTCACCTATATAAAATAATTAGCAATTTACCATTTTTGAGACTCCTCCAAAAACAGCTCACTATACTATTCTCCTCTGTACAGAACTTATTGTAAGAAGATGAACTCCACATACATTTAAAGATGTGCAACATCACCTGTATGCGGTTTGGCAAAAATAAATCTCATAAACTTCAAATGATGAATTTGTCAGTCCAACAGTATTTAACTTGATTTTCTGTATAAGGTTGCAAGTAAGGACCTCTGAATAATCAATCTAGTATATGAATTCAGAGACTAATTTTCATGGTGAAATCTTCACAAGACAAGTGGTTTGGGTTTAGTTTCTTTGTATATAGAAGACAAAACATGGTAAGTCTTTGTCCCATGCAGTTTTGTTCACTTATTGGTAGCAAAAGAAATTCAAAGGAAGGAAAGCTTAATTGAGATTATACTACTTATCCAGTAAATGGAGTTCACATCATTTTCGTCCCAAAACCGCATAAAGAGGCAAACTATATTATTAAGCATAGGTTATTTGATCATCAGGCTTCCTCATATCCTCATTCTATGATTTGATACTTTGAATAAAATCATACAATTGTGTATGTGGATATGGACCAAATTGCAATGCTTCTCTGTTGGTGTCACACCTAAATATTAGGAAGGTACCTGGTACAAAAAATATATGATCTGTACACTTTTGACAAATTTTTAGTGACTAATACAAAAAGGAAAATAAAATACATGTTATTAATTTAATCTTCAAGGTATCTTAGTTGAAAAAAATTCAAGGATTTCTATTATTACATAAATATTTTGCAGTCTGGTGCTATATTTTGATCAGTAGTTGACTTGAAAGAATTCAATGAAAGAAATTGGATTAATTAAAAGGAAAACAAAAGAAGTTAGAAAACTTTCTCTGAAATAGAAAATTAATTTTATTTATAATATTAAGAATCACAAAAGTATATTTTCGCATTTACAAACTACTTTGCTGTATACACAATTATAAATATCTGTAATGGACTTCTTCTGCAAGTAAAATAACTCATTGGAACCGAAAGTTTTATATGCAGAACTTAAAGCAGAGTGTTCAATTTTATTATTCTGTAAAAGAAAGCATAGCATCAGATTTTTCAGATTCAAAGAATAGCTTTCCCATATATAGAATTTAAATATGAAAGCAAATTATTATTTGAGACACACAACATTAAAAATTTGGAACCATATCAGCTTGATTTCTCGGAAATGCCATGTCACAAGTCAGGCAAAGTCAACTTTATATCCATAAATTTAGGACAGGTGAAAAGCCTTTCTATTCATAGAAATCAAAAAGGTTTGGACAAACTATATTGCATGGGGTTTAAAATCAGGAATTTCAATCATAAATATAATTAAGTTACTTTTATGGTGACATGGCAGAGAGAAGGATTTTTTTCATCTATAATTTTAAAATTACACACATTTCTTTTGATACTTCCTTTCAGCTTTCACTTTTTAATGCTGTAACTCTAGGTCTCTCTAGCTACAAGTCATTACCAAGGCATTTTACAGGGAAGTTTTAACTCATAGTATTTGCTTGCATAAAATTCACATGCCCTCTATGCCGTTGAACTAAGAGATGACAGCTACTAAGTAGTTATTGCCATTTACAAACTTGTGACAGGAATGACATTTTTGTCATAGAAACACATAAATGGTCATCCCTTTCACTAATATCTACTTCTTACAAGGAAGGCAACAGCAGATAGAAGGAAACAAACCTATTAAATGGTTTCTTTCTTTTAAGTCTCTTGATGCTAAAAACAAAGCACACCCACCCTCACTCCCAAAATTCAACAAAAAAAGAAACCACAAAGCCAAAGAAAATGTATACCAAAACCACCCTCTGCAAATCTAAAACAAAACCACTGAGCTGAATTTACAAGTGTGGACAACCACAGATATTTCTGATAGGAAAGTAGTCATCCTGAAATCTCTAAATTCAAAGGATTCCACTCAAAGTTGAAAGAAATCAGCAAACCAGAGTGTGAAAAATATTTTAGATTAAAATTACTTCCTGCTATGGAATAGACACGAGGAAGAATAAATCCTATGTTAGTGACTTCAGAAAAGTGAAAAAAGTTATGTTAGGAAGTGATCCCTATACCAGCAGTGGTAGGAAACAGCATTCTGAGAAAGAAATCAGCAAAATCCCCCATATGCATTTGCAAATCACCTTCAGGGTAAATATGTCAAAAATGGAGATCTTTATTACTAGAAAGCTGAAGAAAAGAAAAAAACCAAAAATATAGGAGGATGTTCAGCATCAAAAGAATGTTCCTAAATGTAACTGCGGCTAATAGTTCTGTCTTTGAACAAAAGAAATTCCACCTATAAACAACAACAAGAAGAAGATAGCAAGACCAAAAGAAAAGGAAAAAAAAGAAAAACATTGAACACAAAACATTTAGAAGACACTGTCGCTGTAAATCATAAATATAGAATGCTGACTTGTAAGCATTTAATCATAATAGTAATCAATGTAAGCAATATGATGCATTATAATCCTAGACTGGAAATTAATATTGTCAGACTTAGGCCGCACAAGCAGATATCTGCCTCAAGTGTTCTAGGCTTTTTCTATAGAGTATAGAGGCAAGTAATTCCAAAGGGCTATTCACCCAGTCTTAAAATAAGGATGAACAGCTGCAGTTTGACAGTAAATCCAAGCATTTTAAGGCATATCTTGTTATATAAGAAATTTCTGTCGCATGGTATAAAATACTGCTACAACATCTATTTACAAAACCTTCCCAATACTAAAAAGATAATTCCAGTTTATTTCTGCACTAGCTGCCTTATAGTGGTCTGGAAAACATTCTATCCTGTGTGATGTTTAATTAGTCAGAAATGTGACTGCACTCTGAGATCTGAGCAGAATGCGTTCTGTAATGCTGAGTGACTCAGTACTGCAGCTATTAGTGGTGAAATAATGGCCTACCAAAGATGAATACAGATCCTTCCTTCCTGCATTAAAGATAAATGGCACCTGAAACGTTAAAGTTAGCAGAGAGAAAACTTTCCTGTAGTACCAGATTCAAAGGCCATTGAAATTTGTGGAAAGGATCTGATTAACTTCAGTGGGATCTGCTCTATGATATTAGGCAATTATTATCAGCCAATATTTTACATTTTAGTGTTCTTAGTCAACTACTTTCAGTTCTCTTTTTTTCACAGCTACTACCTTCATCTTGGTGACATGAAGTGATGTCAACTGATGAAAAAGTTTCATTGTGCCTAATATTTTGGTCTGACCCTGAGAAATGCAGTTCATGTATCTGGCAAATAAATGATTGTTCCCTTCTCTTTCTCCTTCACTTTTCTTGAAGGTTTAGTTTTCTATTCTGTGTAGAATTTGCTGTTAAAAAAAAAATACTGCTGGTTTTATTGGTGTTTTTCCATCACGTATTGGGGTCTTCATCCTCTGACAGTTGAGAGAAAATATGCTGTAACAGGTATTTCCTGTTTGCATATTGCTTCTGGTCTGTTGTCAACTTTTCAGATTTCTTTAAGGATAGACCTCTGGCATCTGTTCTATAGCTACATTAGTCACATTCCATTTAGATGTGCTCCAAAATCCTCATATTTTTTTGTGCTTTTGAATCACCAGGGGTTCTTATTTTGCTTTTACACATATGTAAAAATTTTTTGAAATATTCTACTTTATTATACATCTTTTGCTGCTTTGATTTTCAGGATCTGTGGGCTCTGTTTTCTATCATGTTACTTCATTGTAGTCTCAAAGAAGACTGCAGAAATTTAGAAGTTGTAATGTCTAAAATAAGAGATACTGTCATGGTCTTTTGCAGAAGTCCAACACAAAAATGAAAGACATAAAGACACATAAACTACAAAAGACATATTAGCCCAAACTTCTGCTCTGTCTTAATGACATGTGAAGTAATTTATTTATAAAAGAAGCTGTACTTTCACTAGCCCTGCATAATTGGTAGAAAGTACTGAAAACAATCCCTTATTTCATCTGAAATTCATCACTTTTAAGTCTTCCTCTCAGAGTAATGTACAATTGTATTAAATTTAAAAAAATTATCTTTATCAGCCATAAAAAATTCCCCAGTGTTCCTTAGTTCAGCATAAAATAAATAATTTCTTGCTGCTCTATTCTGGTCTTGTGAGACCTCAGCTGGAGTATTGCATCCAATTCCATGGTCTCCTGCACAGAAAGGACATCAGCGTGTTGGAGTGAGTCCAGAGGAGGCCACCAAGATGATTGGAGGGATAAGACACCTCCCCTGTGAGGAAAGGCTGGGAGAACTGGGATTGTTCTGTCTGGAAAAGAGAAAGCTACAGGGAGTCCTAGTGGTACACATGCAGTACATGATGAAAACCTTCATGAAACACAGAGAGAGACTTCTGACAAGAGCATGGAGTGGCAGGACAGGGGTTAAACTGAAACAGAGTAGGTTTACATTACATATTAGGAAGAAATTCTTTACTATGAGCATGGTGAGGCACTGGAACAGGCTGCCCAGAGAAGTTGTAGGTGATCCACAGTTGGCAGTGTTCAAGGCCAGGATGGATGGAGCTCTGAGCAACCTGGTCTAGGGAGAGGTGTCCCTGTCCATGGCAAGAGGGTTGAAAGTTTGGAACTAGATGGTATTTAAGGTCTCTTCCAACTCAGATCATTCTATGATGCTGTGATTATTTTCTTACAAAAAGAGATGATGGATGTTTAAACCATGAAAATAGTTCTACTATTCCAGATACAAATAACTTTTTGGGTCTGGTTTTTTTTTTTATCCACAAAAAAAGACAAACTAACAAAAAGCAACAAAATAGACTAACTGACACAATGGGCAAGAAAAATCTCATTGTCAAACCCTTTCCCTTCAGATCCTCTAAATTTTACAAAATTAATAACAACTTCCATGCCTTTTAAAGGATCGTTTTGGGCAGCCCAAGATAGAAACAATTCTAATATTATCTGCTATAATACATAACACTAATTAAATAATAATTTTCTTTCTACTTTTTATAAAATCTTTCAGCATCTTTAGGTTTTTCCTTCCACCCTTCCCCTTTTAATTTGGTGAAGTATGCTATCTCACCTGCCTTTTGTATCTCCAGATAAAACTTGTTTTTCTGATTATACTGGATGGCTTATGGAGGAGTCAAATATAAATTACACCACATTATCAGTGGTGAAAATTTTCACTCATTAAATGACAGATGCAAATTGTGTAAGAACAATTGACAACATGAAATAAAAAACTGAAAGGAACTAATAGGAAGGTTAACCCATTTTTTGAAACATAATTTTTGTTTAAAGGATAAGAATATAATAGAGAAGAAAGTAAAGCCTTCAGAATCTTAAAAGGATTTGACTGTAAAGTATCTGTGATCATTGAATAGTATTCCTCTTGAGGTAAAAGGGCCAATAATCCCGTTAAATACTTTTACCCAATTTCATGAAATGGCAAGAGGAAAGTAAAAGCAGATACCTCCCTTGTGTGAGCTTTCTGTTTGTTAATTACAGTGTAGCTAGAGTATGAAGACACCATCTGTTTCACTCAGACAACATCAGCTACTCAAAGAAAGCATAGAGATACTTGAAACAAAATTGCAAAGAATTGTCCTTCTCTTTCCTTTATCTCCTCGAATATTTTTCTTTATTGGTTAGTGAAATAATATATTCATAGAGCAATAGTGTTATTCAGGTTGTGTAGCTATTTGCACATTACTTTCAAAATCTTAACTTAGGAAAAAAAAAAAAAAAACCCTAAAACAAAAAACCCTGTTATTCTATTGAGAATATACACCCAAACTGTGCCACATCAACAATTTAAGAAGGATCATTCTGATTTTGAGAATCTGGACTAAAGAGAAGGAGAAATGCTGAGGCAGTAAAATTTAATTAATTCTTTAAAGTGTCATTAGAACTCAATAGGTTGCAAAAGCATGAAGAAACAAATAAGAAGCCTCTCAGATAAATTTATAAACCCTCTTTTCATGAAAATCACTGCAAGCACATCAGTAGCTGTTTTATAACTTTACTCTCATGTACTATCCATTTATCCTTTTAACTCCATTCTTACTCTGCATCAATCTATTTTTCCACTCACCTTAAATGACTGCCTAAATAAGTTCAGTGTATAACGGTTTCCCTCTCTGGCTTCAACATTAAATTTAAGAGCATGTCTGAGAATGAAAATACATATATGACAATCTCTCAAACAGGCTCTGGAAGGGGGAAAGGTCATAAAATGGCAAAAGTACCTTGGAGCCAAGGGATTAAAACTTTTATTCATGGCTTCAAAAATATGGAGCAGAAGCACTCTTTCACTACAAATAAAATATTTTTCACTTTGTACTCTATTTACATAATTCATTCTTCCTTCAATTTACTGTATACACATACATGCATTTGTTATACACATAGAAAGAAAGAGAGGAGGAGAAAACAAGGGCTAATACAACCACAAAGCACAGGAAACACAATGAGATAAATAGTGTTAACATTAAGAGTCTCTGTGTCAACCCATGTTAGAAATGTTGCTGCTGCTACACAAAATATTAGACTAGATCTTGCTAATCCTGAAAAATATATACATATATATATATATA
>PYHW01009979.1:10918582-10930037 GCA_013186435.1 Turdus rufiventris
TCAATGATTTCTTCTGTTGCAGCAATAAAATGTCTAAAGGGATTTAATAACAGTTAGGCAACTGTTTAGATTTGTCATCCTTCTGCCTGCAATAAGATGATATAGCACTAGAAGGCAAAAGGGAGAAGGACATTTCTGTTCCTGTGGAGCTCTTTTCTGTTTCATCCCATACAATCACAACACAAATGAAAATTCCCCACAGATGTCTCTGAAATCAGAAAACTTACTGATTAGAAAAGGATAGATATTTTGGCTACAGAGATGGCTACATCACCTCCTTTTTGAAAAACACTAATCATAACTATAACCATTCTGGTACTGCCCCAGGTGCCTTTAAAAACCAAAACTAGCAAAGAACATGATATTTTATTTGTTTTGTTTATTTGTTTCTTTAAGATAAAAATATAGCTTTGCAACAAAGTCTGTGACAATTCTTTCCCTTAAATCAGAAATGTTGTCACTGATTTCAAGTGTTTCCAGCACAATTATGTGTGAGTGAATTATCTTATAAAATAAGTTAAGAATTAAATTAATCAACTTACTTGAAAACTGTATGGCGAATCCAGATTTACTGATATAAAAATCTGTGTCAAACTGGATAGTTACTATGTTGAGTGTGCTGTGAATGCCTTCAGGAATAAGGGAGCCACTAATTTCTTTGAGCAACATCTCATTCTCAGGTGGACCATCCCAAACTCGAAGAATGTCATGGGATGCCTCAGTATCAAAAGCAAGAAATTGGAGGCTGAAAGAACACAATTTTATTGTCAGGTTTAATATTACTCAAGAGCATAACTTTAACAACAAAACTAAACAAGCAACAGAAAAAAACAGATAAAATTTAATTTCAAATAGTAATTTTTTTAATGTTTCGCACATTTATCTTTGAATGCATGAAATCCCAACACTAAAATGAATTTGAAAGAAAAACACCTTAAAATATGTGAATTTTTCCACTATAAAGTAATATACTGCTTTAACCATTCAAATAATCTATAAGTATCTATACAATCCATTCAGAAAAGAGTTTCATTTTCTCTTTTTATGATATTCCCATAAAAAAATTAAAAGGAACTGTGAAAATGCAGTTGTGTTGTTTAGTTGTTTTGCTGGTTTTTTTAATGTAGTATTTAACTAGAGAGTTCTGCTTCCTCCATCATTTCACAAAATTATAACAAATTTTAAAGTTCTGTCTTCTTTGGATAATGCTTGTTGAAAAATCAACAATTTCAATCCAAACCTCAAATGCCAAAACCAGAATCTGTATCTTAAGTTTTAAGCCCAAAATCCCTTTTTTTTTTTTTTTTTTTTTTTAATTTTAAGATCCATTTTCAGTACCTGACAATATTTCCTGGGTCAACTTCAATCACCCACATGCAACGCAGATTGTTGTCATAGGGAAAAGGATATCCAGGAGACAAGATCCTTCCTGATGACTCTCCTTTAAACCGTCCTCCACATTCAGCTAATAAAAAAACATCATTATGGAATGATCTTACAGCTAATCATCTGAGCAATAAATTTATACATTTACTCTTTTGTTGAATAGGTTACACAATTAAACTGACCACATGCTGTAATACTGTAAAACAGCACATAAGGACTGCATTTCACCCCTTTCTTCACTTACTAACTCAATCCCAATTTCCTCAAATGAAGATGAAAAAGAAAGTTACTATAATGTTTAAGTCTTGTCTTCTTTTCACTCTCCTGTGGGAATAATTGATCCTGTAGGATCTAACAATCATTACAAACTTTTTTTTTCTGTCTTGCATTCAAAAAAATAAGTAAAGAAATAAACAAATAGAAGAGTGATATACCAATGCATGATGGTAGAGGATAGTCCCATGCCCTTCTTTCCCCAGTCATACACTTTAGAAGGCTACTTCCATGCAGTGTGTAACCTGGATTGCATCCATAAATTATAGTACTTCCAGCAAAATGACCTTGGTCACTGATTTTATATCCAAACTGTGGCACACCAGGGTCCTCACAATGTGACAGCTCAAAACCTGTGCAAGGAATAAAATGTTGTATTTAAAAGAATCAAACAGATAAATACATTCATGAAATTCAGTTTTTCTCGTTTTCAGTGGAAATCAATCGTTTTCAAACTACATATAACAACATCTTTAGGATTTCTTCTAAGTAGGATAACTGCCTATAACCTTTCTTAGAGCATGACCAAGCTGTGTCATAAATTCAATTTTCCCAGGAGTTCAATTAAGGACAAAAAAAAATCCATTATAGTAATCAATAAGTTTTTAAATGTTATGATCAATTATAATCTGGTAGCTAAAGGAACTGTCCACTTACTTGTGAATAGACATTTAAAAGTTCATAAACAAAACTTAACAGCAGATTTCTTATTATTTTGCATAGTAACAGCAGCAGCACAACAGCACGTGTGATGCCAAAGAAAAACTGCTATTTTCATCAATCCCTACCCCAATTTTCTGTTCAGTAGTTCATAAATGTAAGAACTGCATGCAGGAATCAATGATAATGATGATATAGAGAATTCAAGCCAAACAACTTGGACATTTTGAGACCAAAGAGACATGAAGCAAGAAGAAAACAAAATAACAGTGCCTTACATGGAAAGAGGAAGGTATACTAACATGGGAAAACTGCATAAACCACAATTTGGGAGAAAAATTTCTATTCCAAATCAAATTTTCTGTTACTTTCTGAGAAGTAACTTCAAATGTCACTTTGTTCAAAAACAAATAATTTAACCAATATCATGTGGCTTAGGATGTGTGTAGGCAAAAAAAAGAGCCTTTGTATCAGCTTGCTATTCCTATACATAGGTAATACGGGAGGAAATGAAGGGGTTTTCAAGTCTGCTTTGTTCAACAAATCATTCACACAGTATCTGTCCATCTGGTCAACAGTTGGTAGCCTTTCACAATCTCTCCTCAGATGCTGCATTACTATCCTTGATTGAAAAAAAAAAAAAAAAAGTTATTTATTTTATTACACAGGCAAAATGCTTGTAAATGCATTGTAAATGTTGGATAAAGCTGCTCAGGTAGATTGAAAAAAAAAAAATCAAATGCTATATCTTTCTGGATCTTCTTTCAGCTCATTTCATGTGTGACCAAATATGTCTCAGCATCCACAACCCTTAAGTAGAACTTTTCTCATTCCTAAACTATTGTTTCTTAATATAGTGTGTGGTGCAGAAGCTCTGAAAGACATGAAAGTGAGTCCCAGATGAAGAACCATTTTTGATTATGCTGGTGTGGACACTGATTGACCAGTTAGAATTTCCTGTCTTCTAAGAAGACTTCTGACCACACTGCGAAAAGAAGTTCAAATCTGCCCTGATCACTGACATGTCTTCATTTCTGGACAGTCTCCTTACAGACATAGACAAAATGTGAACTTTTTAATTGATCACCTCCCTTTTGAGGGTGAACATGTAACTCCATTGCCTAGCCATAGGAACTAGCAGCATTTTTGCTGCCCTGTGGTGACCTGAGCAGGCAGAGGTTGTGGTGCCTCATCCAGGGCATGTGGGGCAGTTTGTGCAGGGCAGCACACAGGGAGAACGCCTCTTTGAAGGGTGAAGCTTCCACTGGGCCCGTAGAGAGACTTGAACTCCTCCTAACTCAAAGGGGCACTGGTTATTGACCATCTGCACAGCTCATCGTACAATCTGCCCTCAAGGCAGAATGGTGGGCACTCTGAGCAAAGGCTGCAGCTCTGACTGGGCAGCCTGCTCCACCTCTCCTGGTTATGGATCCACCCAGACAGAGCTCAGACCCAGCTCTTCCTTGTATCCAGCCTAAATGTGCCCTCTTTCAGTTTAAGGCCATTACCCCTTGTCCTGTTATCACACCTCCTTCTAAAGAGTCTCTCTCCATCTTTCTTGTAGGCTCTCTTTAGGCACTGGAAGGTCCTATAAGAGCCTTCTTTATTCCAGGCTGAACAGCCCCAAATCTCTCAGCCTTTCTTCATAGGAGAGGTGCTCCAGGCCTCTGATCATCTTTGTGCCCTTCTTCTGGACTTAATTTTTTTCTTCCAATTCTACCAATATCAACAAAAGAAGATTCATCACTGTTCAGGCTAAGAATTCTTCAGGCTAGGAAAGTGTACTCTTATATGAATGTCTCAAAAGACAGGAAATGTTACTGATCAGGTTCAAGTGCTTGGTTTGGTTGTACCTGTATAAATAAGAAAAATTAAATTCCTTGACACTTATATAGTAACACAGCACAGAAAGTCCCATCTTTAATCATAGGTTACAGTCTTATTCTATCACTTGCTATTACAGAACATAATTATTCAACTTTCATCTGAAAAATAATTACATATTCTTATATTATTTTGAAATAATTTCCTTTCATTTGGAAATAATTATGCAATTTTTTTTATTACAATTACTTTTTAAAAACATTATGTCAAGCTTTTAAATGAACAATTTTTGAACAGGTGAAAAATTAATGATTTGAGCACAAGGACTAAAAAAATATGTTGATAGCTGTATCGCAGAATTACCTTATAACACTGTCCTGCTTAATAAAAATAAATTCTACATAATAATTTAGTCATGGTGAAAAAATTATACACTGAAAAAGTCATATATACTACATACATGTCATTAGTCATGTGCTACAATTTTCAGATGTAGATAGCTTCTTCCATATACCCTCTAAGCCAGAGAGCAGGAACACTTTCCACTCATCTTTATAGTGTAAGTCCATATAGAGGTTTTGTTAGGAACCTTTGTTTATCATTTTGGTTCCAAATTGGATTATTCTAAACAATAATACAAGTTCAGAAATGAAAACAAAGTAATATCAGACATATGTCTTAAGAAGAAGAATTTCCTTCACTTATGACTTATCTTCATGAAGCAATGCTTTTTGGTTGAATTTTTTAAACTATTCACTCACTTAAATATTTTTATGTGCTAAAAAAAATTATCTGAAACTTACTCTGTTTTTATTTTGCTTTCCAAAACTGAAAAATATCCCTCTAGAAAAACAACAGTGATTTATGTAACAGATGAAATGTCAAATCCAAGTTTCAGCATGCTATATGTTTTGGGTTTTTTGAGGTACAGCAATGAATGTATACTATTTTGATGAGTGATTTGCTGTCCATTTCTTCCATAATTTTCATTTAACTGCATTTTCATCTTATGAGTGAAAAATGTTCATTCCTTTAAAAGCATAAATCTATTCCTACTGTTTTCACAAATACTTACTGGTATACACAAGCTGAAAACCTTCATCGGTGCCCTCTATGTCCGAGTTAAATTCCAACCATAAATGATTTGAAGTGCTACTTAGTGTCAGGCCTCTTAATGATGCCCCAGTATATGCTCCCAGCAGGTGAGCAGTGTTGTCTTTGCCATCATAGATCTGTAAAAAATGTGAGCTTTACAGTTATGAAGAAAGAAAAGAAGATATCTTTTACTCACAAAACAATTCTGTACATCTGCATTAAGAGGAAGAAGAGCTCTGTCAAGGGAGATCTATTGCCAGTCAACCTGAAGTACTATTTAGATATAATATTTGCCTCGACTTAAACTGACTCAGGGGTGGTGAATTCTCAAATGCAGTTTAAAATATGTCAATTCCTTTTTTATATAACAACAGAAGGGGGCAGAGGTGCCATATCAGCTCAGGTATTTCAGATCTCTGTGTTTTCCCTTTCGCTGTCAATATTGTAATGCTAATCACAGCCTATCAGCGAACACCTATAATGTGTATCTGCCTCAAGTCTGAGGTGGCACAACAGAAAATCTCATATATCCCCAACTTCAGCCTCTTAAATAAACTCAGGGTGGCTTTTCATCATGTGAAGACAGGTTAAAATATAACTGTGGAGTAAAAGGAGACTAGGAAATAAATTTACAGCTGCTTCTGTAAGTTGAAAGAGTATTGTAATCTATATGTAAATTATAGTACCAAATTTTTATTGTTTATTTTTCTTCAAGTGTTGTTTTTTTCCATCTATCAGAATACTAAATATGTAGAACAATACTCTAATAATTATTGGGAATTTTTCCTGCAAATCTGATTGCTTTAAAACATCATAGATTTTTGTATTCTTGTAATTCCTAAAAAAACTTCCTATAATTTAACTACAATTGCTCACCCAAACATTATTTCCTGCAGGATTTATTTAGTGACCTCTATAATAACTAAAACTTTGATTGATTTGTGGTTTATTTAAAAAATTCACTTGCAAATCAATAAATTTACCTATGAATAATTTTAAAGTTGCAATAAATGATAAATGGTAAAGACTTATTAAAATATACTGAATTGTCTGCAGTTCTAAAATCTATTTTAATTCTATTAATTACAAATGTAATTAAAGTTTGCATTTTTAGGCAGGAATCTTCATCAGAAAGAAACCAAAACAAATGCACCAGCAATAGCAGTAAGGCAACAGAGTAAATGTGAAGTATTATGTCAGTTCCTTATCTGTAAGAATGAGTTGCACACCTAATTCCTATTTCCTAGAAATCCTTATGTGTCTATTAATAACTAACAGTTTAAATTTAACAATATGCTGAAATAAAACAACTAAGTGACTTGTAGCTATCTGTAATGAGCACATAATTATACAGGAGTTTAAAATGCACAGCAAGATGACTTGACATAATTCCATGGTTTTTACTGACACAAGTACAGTAATTTTGCGTTTATAAGCCACACCATTTTGAATAAAATTTTGGTCCGAACCCGGAAGTGAGGCTTATAATCATGAAATTACTGTAAATAAATTCCAAGTAAATTTAAATTTAAAAGCCAATATCTTCATCTGGAAGTAAGAAATCAGAAAAGAATAAAAAGTGCAATTAATTCATATCAACTAAAAAATAATGTCAATATAAACTGCTTTAAGCTATACTGAGATCAGTAATCAAGCCAGAAAAAAAAAAAAAAAAAAAAAAAAACCAAGCAAAAACCCCAGCCAACATGGAAAATTAATTCTAAAATGCACTTGATTTTATTTTAGCAACTGAAAGGAAAATACCCATTTCAGGTTACTACTGATGTCCAGCAGAAATATTTACATCATGACAGTCTTAAACAAAACCCAGCTTGAATCCAATTATAATTAATAGTTACAAAAGATCCAGATGCATTTTATTTTTAAAAACTATATAAAAGGAAACCATTTCCTGCTATCTGTGTATAGCTAATACTTAACCAAAAGAAGCTGGTAATATCCAACTATACCAATATACCAACCATTCTCAATGTCTCACCAAAACTTCAAATAAGCTGTGCCATGATACTGATTTTCTTTACATTAGAATTTCCCCACACACACTTTATTGCCATTTTTTTTAGATGTTCTACCATATTAAATTTTCACATTAGTCCACTGACATCTCTCATTAGTTAATATTCTTTCTATTTCATGGGCTAACTAGGTGTCACACTGTATAATATTTTTAAACCTATATAATTTCTATGAAGGAATAGAATTTAAAGCATCTAACACTTCTGAAACTGATTCATTTGAGTAGGAGAACTGCATTTGGCTGAGGCAGGATTTTGATTCATCTGAACACTAAATTGAATTATTTATTTATTTTGATTGCTGTCTTTCAGACATTCAAAATACCCTTCTTCTTAAGACACTGGGGTCTCCCTTAGGACAATAAATGAATGCATGTTTTCTAGTGAAACTCTTAATTTAGGTCACATTTTCATTTTTCTGCTGCAGTTGAGTTCATAGGAAAAAATGGAAATGTATAGAATAATTTATATGATGCAATTTAGCTTCCCAATGGTAGCAGACCCTTATGAGATTTGCAGAACCAACATTTTCTTTCTAACCTTGTTAAATTAGGTGGGAGCTAAATATTTTGAATGAGTTAGTAATTCAGATTCTTATTTTTGGAAGGCAGTATTATACGCTAATTTAGGTAGCATGATTATCTTACTTTTAGCACATAAATTTACTTTCTTACAGGACTTGCCAGCACATCTGGATTTATGTCACTTGGGTGCTAAAGATAAGTCCAAGAATAATTATTATAAAAAATACTATTTGGTTGGATATATTTTTCTTAAAGTCATCCTGTAACATTAATTCAAAGATAAATGATTCATGACTGGATAATGCCAGGATATGCCAGTAACAAACAATTCATAAAACAGAGGTCCGCCTTTACTAGGTATTTAATGGTCCAAACTCTAAGTGATTAATTCATAGAGAAAAAGCAAAGGCACAGAATTTTTTAAAATGTCTTTCATACCACAATAATATGTTGAAATGTTATAGGGAAGAATGCTAATAGTGAACACTCTACCTAAATATTTGAACTAATAGATGTTATATTCAATTTTTGAAGGAAGTGTTGTTTGCATTTACAATCAGAGAGCAAATAAAACTTGCTAATCTCTTAAATGGCTCCATTATCAACAAATTTTAAATGGAAATTAGTGCCCTTTTTTCTGCTAATTTATTTAACTTACAAAATTTTAGCAAAGGAGTATCATAAGTGAATGTATAAAATTTGTGCATTTTAATCAAGCTCATCTTGAGATTTTCCATTGAAATATAAAAAGCATATGGATATGAAGATCTGTTCCTTCATAAAGAGAAGAAATAACATAAAATCAGCAGCTCAGAACTGAGGCTGTCAACACCCTGTCAAATGTATATCACACGCAAATAGAAGCACTAATATAAAGACAGAAAAGGGTCCATATGTTTGGGAGGGATGAGGGGGATGGTTGTCCCCTATATTTATTACCTTTTTCTCAGTCCTATATTCAGGACAATATTGCTTAATGTATTATTATTATTATAAATATGAAGATTCTTAAGAAACAAGCTAGCAAAAAGGTCCAAACATCACATTCCTTCGAAGTCTTTGCCCAAAACCCTCAAAAACGGAATAATGTGCACACCTTTAAAATCTAGCCCACAGAGGAGACAATGAACAAACACAGTAAGACTGAATTCTCTGTATTTGGCAGGAGCACAAACAGTGCTGAGCCAAGCACAGCCAAAGAGAGCCCTGAGTGCCAGTTCTGTTTGCTGACATACTGTTACCTGCCTGTTGCTGCAGTGAGTGCTTTACTAGAAGGAAAAAGAAAGATTGTTTTATAATGTTATTAAAAATAATTCTTATGTCAATTTTTCCACATAGGTGCAATACCACCTACCACATCTCATGTTCTCATGCTACATACAGCCAAGCACATAGTCTACTACAAAAGAGAAAACAAGATCCTTTTCATATTCAGTGTTCCTTTCTCTTTCATTTTTGGTTTACTCAATTAAATCTGTCTGCAGAATTTTTGGAGGTGGTTTGATTTTTTTTATTTAAACATTACCCATTAATTAGTACCATGCGCAGGTACATTTCTATTTATGCTGAAATCTACTGAAAATAAAGATAACAATCATATTAGCTATGTCCAAGTTTCAATTTTAACAAAAGTGCCTTTTTCCTTGTAAATTAAAAAGTATGTTAAAATATCCATGATATAAAAGAATATTTTCTACATTCAACAAATTTCAACAAATAACACGTTCACCACTGTCAATGGACTATTCAGGCAAGCAGAACAATGATAACTCTGTTCTTTCTGTATATATCTCAAGGACTTGCTTGCACTAGCAGAGACTTGAGAGCTAACAAGCAAAATTGCTGGATGGAGATAAAATCAGGGAAAAAAAAAAAAAAAGCGGATAGAAATATTTTCATACATTGGTAAAAATGCATTATTTATCTTTGCCTCCCACATAGATAGTTTACTCTAAAAGTATTGAAATATAATGCACAAACACAATTATCAGTACAATTGCAAAGAAGGAAGTGTTACAGTCTTTGTGAGATTAATATTAAATGGATTGGCATGTAGTCATTGCTCAAATCCTAAATTCTTCATATGTCTTAACTTTCATAAATATTAGATCAAGATATGACACTTTCAAGAGCAGGTTACATTCCTACACACACATAAACACACACAAGAAAAAAAAAAAAAAAGCAGATATATTTATGCATTTCTTACAGTTTCTAGTAAAACTCAAAAATAACTACACCATTAATATAAGTAGCCTGAGCAGTAACATTGAAAGGAGAACAAGGGAACTGCATACTAAATGAAACAAATTAAAAACAAATTATATGCTATGAAACCTCTGTTCTATACCAGCTCAGAACCGATAAAAGGGAACTCCTCCTTCTCTGCCCCTGGAGTAATAGTAAGGGTGGTGATTTACTTGTGTTAAATATGCTGTTTCTCTCTAATGCTGCATTCCCAGGACAGCTGTTTCATTGTTTGAATCACAGTGCTTGTCAGATATAAACGTCATCTACGCTCAATTAATCCACATGGCAAGCAGCAGACCTCCTGGCTTCATTAAAGAACTTGTCAAAATTTTATTAGAATACTCAGTCTATTCAGACTTTGAATGGAATTTTAGCTGCATACCTCTAGTGATCTAAAAATTCTAGCTGCAAGAAAAAGTAACACAAAGTACATTACTAACTTCTTTGCCAGCATTTTCATCGCTAGCTTCTGAGGAAAAGAAATAGATTATCCAAGCAAAGTTTGTCACTAAAAACCTAAGCTTCATCCATGAAATACTATGAAGTTGCTTAATTTGTGTTTGGGGAAGGAAGAGCCCTCTGGAAGCTGGTGTTTTAAGTATCTTGATCCCCCATTCATAGCTGACTGGGAACTATATGTCACTTGGCTGTTCTGAAGACAGGATGATTTTTTATTTTTTTTAAATTAAGTTTAACTTCCAGTAACAAAGTAGTGATACATATTAGGTTAAAAGCATTTGTTGACTATTAATGATTAATTTAAAACCAAAATAAAACCCTAATACCATATTCCTGTAGCCAAAAGGTTATTCTCCACAATCACCAAAACAGGCAATTATGCAGTCTATTCCCCTTTTCAAAGTAGAATAGGGTCATAGAAAGGGATTGACAAAAAACTGCAGAACTGATTCTGGGAGATAAGTGACTGAAAAATTCCTGAAGATATTTCTTTATTAAATGAGCACTTGAAAAGAGAGTAAGATAGAATTAAGACAGTTTGTGGGTATTTCATCTAAGATGGGAGGCAGGAAAAACATGGTGGGTTCCCTAGATATTTCTTCCCACAATTGCAAGGGGTGAGTATCTCTGCTTTTCTCTGATGTTAGATAGACTGAAAAAAGTGACAATCATAATCAAGAATACTCCTTATAATTTGTTTTGGATTTTTTTTAATAGGGAGGAGCTTTGGCTCCTTATAATTCGAGGCTGCTGACTTGAAAAGCAAACACACTAATTACATAAAACCAGTTTCTTTTAAAAAACACTCTTGCAATATACAGCAAATATTTCTGCCACTGGCATTTACAGCTGAATGGTGGCTTTCCTCTATTTATAATTAATTTTCCATTACAGTAATTTCACGACCATAAGGCGCACCGGACTATAAGGCGCACTTTTTTTTTTTTT
>PYHW01009979.1:10931992-10955615 GCA_013186435.1 Turdus rufiventris
TGAAATTACTGTACTCTTAATTTCACATTAATTGAGTAGAAGTATTAAAGCAGAATTTTCTTCTCTAAGTCTTTAAGATTATCTGGTTAAACATCTGAGGTTTATATTGTTAATAAAAAAAGTCATAAAAAGTCATAAATTATTAGATCTTTTCAAATATGTACATTAAATGATTATGAAAGTAAAAGGAGAAAAAACTTGATTTTTTTTTTTTATTTTCATATTCCTTTATATGTATCCAACTGTAGATAACTTTAGCTCCCTTCCCACAGTGGTCTTTTAAATTAAGATAATAAAATTGAATGGTTTCAACTGAAAAAAATATTGAGAAAAATCCATCTATGTCCTTTTACTGGCTAACAGTTACTTGAACAACTGATTTGGTTAGTTCATTGGTTGGTTTGAGGTTTTTTTCCATACTACTTATATTTTAATAAATACTAAACAGATTTCAGACTAAATCTTTCAAAATTAATAATTGCAACAATTAAAGGGCGTTCACTTGGCTCTCAAATAAGCAACAATTTTAATATAAAATAAATACACCTGAGCATTCTGGGTATCTAGCAGCCTTTGGTTCATTTTTCCTTTCTTCTGTTTTGCTTTAAGAAGAGCATAATTTCTTTTTTATCTAAAACCAGTTGATTTCTTTTTGATGCCTGATTTCAATTTACATTAATTTTTAGGTCTGCTTATACTTCAGGTGTAATTAGCCCCATTTGGAAATGCTTATATCTGACAAGTAATGGGAGAAAACCTACCCTAATGTACAGTTGATGGGATAAACCCCAGTATGAATCACAGTTTTTTTCTTAGGAATACATATTTTCATAAGTCTTCTCATTTAATAAGTACATGGAAGAATATGGCAGAAAAACTTTGTAAAATCAAACATGATTGCCATGGTACATCTTGTTTCTTTGATTTCACAGAAGCAAATGTAATTATATTATGTATTCTGAACAATTTGACGATTATTTAATCACGTTTATCTTATTGCACTGGTGTGCTATTGCAGATGGTATTTGAGAAAATACACCCTGATCAACATCAACTTTAAATGTTTATTTGGCTAAATAATACATGCATCTGGAATTATACTTTTTGGAGTACCGTAATAAAATCTATTAACAAATCAAAGATTGGGGGAAATCATTGTATAAAACTGTGGTAGGTTCTAGTATCCTTCTTTCCTCTTAATTTTTCTTTTTTTAATACACACCTGGTTAAAGTAATTTAAAGTGTAAAACTCATGTACAAAAGGCAGTATGTAGATTCTGCTAAATTAAAGTTATGTTTTATTATGTTTTTGCTATGTTTTATTATGTTTAGATCATAGCTCAAGTTATGAAGATACTGTGAAAGCAAAAATATCAAAATATGTAATTGATTAATATGTAACACTAAAACTGCAATACAAATAACCATTAAGGTAACATTTATTTCATTATTTGGACCTCATTTTTAATTATCTCTGGTCAGAAAAAATATGTTATATGAAACAGATTATGGCAGTACCTGATGATGGCTAATTTTTAACTTCTTAAAAATGGAACTAGTTTAGAAAGATATTTTGTAACAGATGCTTTATATCCACTTACCTGGTTCTGTACTATTGAAGATAGATAAACCTCAGTGAGGGGAGGTACTAGAAGCTCAAAAATAACAAATGAGTTACATACCTTAAGAACATCTCCTTGGGCTAAGTGAAATGTTCTTGCAGAAATATTGATTCCTTTCCCTGCTTGTACCTGAATGCTATAAATACATTCATGGTTGTTTTCATAGTTAAGAGGATAATTGGGGGACAATAAGATTCCTTCATTATTTGTCGTGGAGGCTCCACATTCAGCTGAAATTTAAAAAAAAAAATAAAAAATGCTAAGGCATGTTTTAATAGAACACATACATATTTTTAGTAATGGTTATGATGGTAATGTTAATGTAACCTAGTTCAATATTAACTATGTTTATTAATACCAAAGTCTATTTTGAAGTCCATGATCATGACAGTGATTGGAGGCTACAAGAATATTTCTAAATTGCAATACTTTAATAAAAATATGTCAAAAACAACTGAGTTAAAATCACATTAATGACACATTTCATAATCACATTGTTTTATAGGATCTTCCTTGAATTTTGTTGTATTTGTTTTAATTGTTTTAATTTCTTCAACATTGAAATTCATATACATGAAAATTAAATTAAATTAGAAGAATTCTATAAACTTATATGAGTATTTATTTATATATACATGCACATGAATAAATACACATATATGTGAAGATACCTACATTTTCACATAGATTCATGAAAAAAAAAAAAGATTTTTTTTCCTCTGGTATTATTTAACCAAGATAACCAATATAGTCAATGGCATAAATTACAATTGGAAAATATTGTTATACTAGATAAATAGAGAAAAAAAGATTCAAACACAAAAATAAAAGAAAAACATAACTCTCAGGGAGGAAGGAAAGTTAATTTAATTATTTTCAAGTAATATAGTTATTATTTCAAGAAGTAAACCTTATAATTCAAGACTCTGGCAATTCATTTAATCACCCAAACATAAACACGTGTGGTAATGCTCCATTAGGCATTATTAACTAATTTTCACTTCCTATCATGTATTGGACTATATAAATAAGTTATTTTTAGCATTTAGTTATCACGCATTTTAAATAGACACTGAGAAACTACTACAATTACTTGCTCTCCTTTTTATTTAATCTTGATATGTGGTCATTATAGTGCAAGTACAAGAGTATTTCCTCTCTTTTTAACAGATTTAGATTCATTTTAAATTTAACACTAAATTTTCTGGGTTTATGTTTGTTTTCAGGATTATTTCAATATTCCTGCCACTTATTTTATCTACTCTCATTAGAATGAATCATTTATTTTAACCTGGAAAGTTAACTTATTTTTAATTTTAGAGAACAAATAATGTTGTTCTGCAAACAGAGAAGTATGTTGTAAACCTGATGGTTTGAAAAGATGTTTAGGCAAACTATGGTGTCAATTCTAAAAGTTTTTATTTTTTATTAACATTATTATAATTTCCACCCCAGACTTGTTTGAGCAACATTCAGCACATTGAAATATATACGTTGTATATGAAATTAAGTCAGCAATGACAAAAACACACCAACTTGATTAACTACCTTTTCTATATGCAGCTAAAGCAGATATTGCACAGAAAGCCAAATCAGGCACAGATCAAAGAACAAATGCTTGATGACTACATCTAATTCGGCAATATAGAACAAGTACCCAAATAGTTCAGGTGACATTATTTTGTCCTGGAACAGCTGGATACACACAGTCTAGGAAAAGTGGAAAACCTTCTATTCCACACGATCACATCTATCCTTTTATTGCATTCTCAAATAAATGGGTATTTGCTATTTCAAAGACGCATAGGTGGCTTCAAATTACAACAGAAAGGAGTAAGATGATTGTAATTTCAGGATTGTGAGAACTCTTTTCCCATTCCAGAGGGATATAAAAGCCAAAAGGCACAAGGTAATTATGGTATTAAGTGGATCCAACAACTCTGGGCAATGTCAGAACTACAATTCAAAGCAATTTTTAAAATTCTGAACACAGCAGTAAGCTAACTGTTAGGACATTTTAACTAGTGTTTTAGAATCACGCTAAGTTTTCCATTAAGAAAAAGGATATAATTTCATCATGTTTCATGTCATGATATTTATCAGTATGATTTTCTGAATTTAGAGAGAGAATATTGTGTTCCAAGTTGTGGATGTCCCATCCCTGAAAGTGTCCAAAATCAGGTTGAATAAGGCTTGAGCAACATGATTGATTAAAAAATATTCCTGCCTGTGGCAAACAGATGTACCACACGATCTTCAAAAGTTCCTTCCAAACCAAACCATTCTGTGATTCTTTGTATCTTATGTTAGCAGGCAAAGCTAGTTTAGCAAAAGCAGTCTCAAAAACCACAGTATAATAAAATTTCTCCCATAGCATCATCACAGTTCCACGGAGGCACACAGTCCAGCCTGCAACAGTTGCTTCTTTTGTACACTTCTCAAAAATCAACAGTTAGGTCCTGGCTTCTCTCCTTGCCTTCTGTCAGTGCAAATTATGGCTTAAAAAATCACAACCGAACAACTAACCCCAAAGTGTCAAACACATGCTCAGACAAAAACGGGGAGTTAGGATTATATTTTGGAACAGGTGCTAAATCAGACTGGGAAGGTCCACAACTAATATTGTAAGGCATTCCAAACTACAGCATAGATATTTCTATCTGAGAATCTCCACTCCTATCTATAAACACAAACAGTTAGGTTATATTGCTTAAAGTCACATGGAGCTTCATGGGAGAGTTTCTTTCTATTCTCTGATGTTAATAGTAGAGCAAAGATAAAAAAAGACCATAATAATTCTATTTGAATTTAAGTGCTGAGTATAAAAGTGTCTCGAAAAAGTAAAGTAGTTGGACTTCTAAAGTTTAAAATAAATCCAAATATTAAATATATGCAATTTTTTCAAAGTGTTTGGAAAATAATTTTAACAGGCATTACAGTCAGTGAAAGATAAATACAGACTTCAGAGGAAAACCAGGATAAAATTAAGGCAATATGTGTAAATAGGGAAACAGAAGAGAGAAAAGAGATGACAAAACGGTACTTCATGAGTGAAGGAAAAATTACAGTGGATCAGAGAATCTGTAACCTTCTTTAAATCATACATAGAGCTGTTATCAAAACTTACTAATATTTCATTACTGAATTAATGTTTCATTTTAGTAATATTCCCGGATCAACTGTGAAAAGAATCAAGCTGCTTTATTAATAAAGTCCTGGGGTTTTAAAAAAAAATCTACTTGTTTCAGCTGAAACCTAGAACCTGCCCTACACACTTTTATTGTATTAAAAAAAAAAGGAAAAACCTTCCACATCCAGATATATTTTCACAAAGACTTTAATTCAGCCTAATAGAAAGTAGAAGGATGTAACAGTAAGTGGATTATTGAAGTGAATTACTGTTTCCAGACTGGCAGAAATAATAGATTCATTTCAGTATTAGAAAGAAAAATAAAGAAAAATCTCAAAGGAAAAATAATGAAAAGTAAAAACTTCTATAGGAAGATAATTACAATAAAAGACTGTTATGCTTTTGGCTATGAATGTGTGTTCATTGCACCTTACCATAATAAAACAGATGAATTTTAACTGCTGTTTATTAGTGTATTTAAATTCTGTAAGCAAGTGAAATGTCATTAAGATTGTAACCAGGGAATGGAATGCATCTATTTGAGTAGCTTAACTACTTGAACCCAATTCTTCAATGAATTGAATTGCTCATAAATTACAAAAAAAAAAAAAATTTGCAATATTTCTCACAATTTAGCTGATTCAATTCTTGCCATAAATAGATATAAATCCAAAAACCACAGATCAAAAATCAGACAGAGTGAAATTGTTTTCTTCAACGCAATCCTTTAGAATCAAAAGATAAAAGCTACATCTAGCATTCTGTGTTTTGAAAAGATGGTATCTTTTGGTTAGGAGACTGGGCAATGCAACAGCTTGACTGGGCAAGTTGGCAGAAGCATTTCAAACAGGATTTTATCTTTAAACAACTTTGTACTAGATTGTAAATAAACAGTTATTTCAGAAACTGTATCTAAATTCAATGCTCAACAAAGAGTTTCTTCTTAAGCCATTTGTCTTCAGACCTTCTAGCTCTTCAGCTGGAGGCTGGCAGAAACCAGAAAGTAGACTCTTGTCAAAACAAAGCAATAAAACAGACGATTGCGCAGAAATTCTGAGAGGATTAACTTGCTACTAAAGCTTTCTTTCTGTGACTAGCATGAGTCATAAGGTTATCACAAGTTTTCCAGGCAGTTTTTAGATTCTGACAGGTTAAATACAGGGAATTCTATGCTGATGAAAAAAAGTGAAAAGAACATTGTCTTCTTCAATCAGTAAGAAAAGTGGGGTTTCCTTTAATTTTACGTTGTTCCAAAATACAAGACTTCCTTTCATATAGACAAAAATGATTGACAGAATTTAGTATCATGTATCTGCAATACAGGTACCTACTTCCTAGTTGGTCTGAACATCAAAAGATTCCTGTGGTTATTCGTGTATTAAAATTATTTACAATATACTTTGTCTGTTCCAATACTACATTATTTATGTTATAATGAAAGACAGTATTTCCAGATCTGGGAAGATCCTGTATTTATGACCTAAAAATAATTTTACAAAAAGATGATATTTTTACATCAATGGACAATTGGACAATGGCCAAATACAAAAGAAATTTTTCTTAGATAGGATCACTTACATTATTAATGTTATTTTTCATAACTGATTGCTCCAGCTGACAAGAATGGGTAGGAGTCCCATATACTTTAAATAACATAGCATTTAAATAAAATAGCATGGCAAATGAGCTTCTGCATTAACATTAACGAGGCAAATTGTATTTAAAAACCCACATTCTATATTAGAAGAATTCAAACTACCAATGTGCATGATTTTCCTTTAAAGTAATTTAATATTCTTATAAAAAACCCCAACACCAACTAAAATATCCCAAAACATGAACAAACAAAGAAACCCCTTCACAAAGTAACTCAGGAACTTCTGGAACTGTTGGAACTTAGTAAAAATTTCCACATGGGGAACAGGAACAGTTAAAGCTTGATGCAAAATCTTAAAATACATAAGAAATATGAAAAAACATCTTATCACACAATAATGCTATTATACTAACATATGGTGAGATCTCAATGACTGTATTATGGGTTTTTTTCAGGAATTCTATCCCTGAAGAAAATAACAGACATATAAAATACTCACAAACTACAGAAGAAATATTTAAGGGAATACATTTACTTTTGATAAACAAAAGAAAGATTAGGATTTATATGTTCTGAGTTGAATCAATGACATTTATATCACAATCCTTAAACTCAGAATTCATGCTGCCCAAACATTCCACATATTAAAAGAAATTTCAAAACTAGCAAAAGGACATTTTTTAAAAGCAAAATATATTAAAAGCAATCTTTAATGTTTTGTGTGCTCAGAAATGGACAGAGCTATGCAGATGGAGCAAGACTAATGGGATATAGAATAAGATGTGCAGAGGGTAGCTAATGGTTCTCCTGCTAATCAGGGAACTTACTACAGATGTATCGGTGGTAGAACCTTCCCTTCCTTGGTTCTATATTTATGCATATCCAGTCAATGCTGAATTTATTTTTCCTCTCATACAATATATCTTTCAGACATTTCTGAAATTTCTTAGTGTTCTTTGAAAAGCACACCTTAGCTAAAACTTGGCAAAGAAGCTATATCAGTGAACATCTTGGCAAAAAATCTCTACCAGCAAAAATTCATGTACAGTATTATCTAAAAAGTATGCAACATTACAGAAATTAATGAGTTTGCTTGTAGATATTTTATGTATTTTTGCCTGCTTTTTATAATTTCAAGGGGCATAATTCCTTAGAAATCTGTGAATCCAGAATTATAGACTGTTTAGGACCTGCTGAGAAGAATGAACAGAAAAAGTGAAAGTAGCACAGAAGAAAAATGTTTTAAAGTCATTGTCTTCCAGTGAAGGTTTAGCAGTCTGGAAAGAAACCATATGGCCCTAAGAAAGCCAAAGGAAAAGACTTGACATGATTGGGAAACTATGAAGCCACAGACTATTTTACACAGACATAGAAACAATTAGGGTCTATAAATTCAAACATGACAGTTATAGTGAAAGGTAATACAATTTGGCTACTGGACTGCCTTATAAGCAGTGAAAAAACAAACTGGAAAAGGGCAAGAGAGAGAGAAAAAAATAGATAAGAAATCCTGGCATAATAGGGGCAACTTCACTGAAAAGAAAAGCAATTCCAAGAAAGGTGTGCAGAATATGAATACTCCATTTGGTTACCACTTGAGTGTAGCTTTAAAATAAATCATGAAACTAAGGAATGACAGTATTTTAACAGATCTTTAATCATCTTCATTCCATTATTGATTATAAGAAAAGTTTAATTTTATCTATGTCGCTATTTTTCCCTTTGAAGCAATAATAATTACTCTTGTTTGTTCCTATCTGCAACATAGTTACAGGAAAATTCTTGCAACCTATCTTTGGCATTGAAAATTATAAAGACAACTAGGCAAAGACATCTGAACTCCAAACACATCAGAACATTTCAGAGGCACTACAGCCCCGTGAAAACAGCTCCATATTTGCAAATTTAAGACGATTTCTCTGCTCTGTATTACAAGCTGGAGACAAACCCCTAGCATATTGAAAGAAAAGTTGATTCCCTAGAACCATCCAGAGCTTACAGTTTGCTTTTTATAAAGTCAAAAGTGAGCATGAATTCACACTCACTTGTGTGTATTCTTGAAAGAATCTATTACTTAGAGTCAAAATAAGATTTCCTTTTCACTGTCCATGGAAAAGTCCAAAGCAAACAATTTAAAGATTACGGATTTTTTTTTCTGTCATCATTAGATACACCCATTTATTATCAGCTTGTTCTATTGGCTGTGTTGTAGTTAATTTGTAGTAACTCATAAAGTGTGTTTTAGATTTGTTAGCCAGCACAGAGTGGATAACACACCAAAGTTTCAGCTACCATTAAAATATTCTTGACCCATGACTACAGATATCCCCAAGAAGTGCTGCATCACATGGTGAACAGAAAAATGGAAAATCTTCATACATTTTTAGAAAAATCTTATTATAAAATTTATTTCAGTGCAACGTCAATCCCTACTGATTTGAGATAATACCATCATTTGAGAAATTCAGCTTTAAAAATTCAATAAAAATATAATTGTTTGCTATTTGAACAAACACTAGCTTTCCATTTAATAATTCCTAATTTCAAATTTTCATTTCTTAAGTCAATTTCTTTTTAAAAATACTATCTTTATATATTGAATAATAACATTAATTAATAAATAACAAGTATTTATCCATTTTCTAAATAAGAAAAGGAAAGACAGCTTCTAATTTTCTGGCAAATTATTTGGTTTAGAATTGATTATGATTGACCCTTTTTCAAAACCCAACACATTGGCCTTTGCTGTATCCAGAAGGGATGCTTGGCATTCCACCAAACTTCTGCTTTATCTGTCTTCCTTGCATTTTGCTCTCGTGTTGACAATCCGAACACAAATGCTATGAGCAGTGGTTGTTTCCCAATTGATGTTGCTTGTATGTGAAAGTGCACATTATATCAGAAGGATTACATATCATTAATCATTTTGATTAAAAAAAATGCCAAGCATGAACAACAGCAACAATACATACATTTTTAGTCTAACACAAGTGGTCAACAGGAATTTTCGACTCCTGTTATGTTTGAATTTCATTAATATGACACATAAATTAAGCACAAGATTGAAAAAGGCTGGATACTTATGGGAGAAAATTGCTAATTAAGCCATTCTAGTTGAGACTATCTTTTATTTTCAAAAGTAAGGAGAAAACATATTGACTAGAAAATAATTTATTTCTTGTGTTGCATCTTATTCCTTGTGCTACAACTTTTCTCTTTCCCCCCATCAAACAAACAAACATAAACATTCTTTTTCTATGTCATGAAAGCTATATAGCATTTTTTTTTTTACTTTTATGCTATTGTGAAGTTTCTTTTTGCTGGTAATTTACCGATTCATTTCATATTAATGCTGCCTGAAATTTATTACTGAAATTTAACCTGTCTTCTTGACTGTGCACACATTCATTATTATTCTCATGGTTAAAAATTCATCAATCCCAACAGAAAATGAACTTTCATTCATCCATTGCTCTGAGTAAGTTTCTAAATCATCTCTTCTATAGGTATGTACATAAATATTGCATAAGCTAAATTCATAATTTTCCTTATACTGAAGTAAGCACAGGAGTGGTTTGAACCTAAAAATGTTGATACAGTAACTAACAACAAATAAGAGGAAACACATAATCAATCCATATGCAATCATCTGAAAGACATTTATGTTTTGCTAACAATTTAGTATGAAAAAATATTTTAAATGCACACTGATACAGATGTTTTAATGTATAAACCTTTTCATATAATACATACCCTTTAATAAATTTCAGCAATATATACACTTAGAAAAAGTAATGCAGACACTTAAGTAACTATCCTACATTTTAGAGATCGTGTTGTTTTAACAGTTCTCAACAGGACTGAAATTCAAATAATTTAGGAAGAATTCAGCTCAATCAACATTCATTAGACATTTAAAGATAAATTTCTAGTCAAAGCTACATATATAAGCTACCTCTGCAGTGAGTGGAGAGTGTTAAGTAGGAATCATCAGAAAGTGTTTCTTCTCAATTATCTTGGTTACCATTTAAAAACCAGAATAATTGTTTTAAGGATATTCTGAGGATATGGTTCTTATGTAGGATGTCCGGGTTGACTGTACTCCTATACATGGCCCTAGTTTTATGAAATAAATCTGGTCTAAGTGCTCTAACTGCAATTTTATAATACCTCTTGAAGTTTTCATTGACAAAAATTCAAATACCTTACACCTGAACTAGTAAATGCTGATTTAAATTTATACCTAGTTTTCCTAACCTATTAATCCAAATAAGAAGAGGAAGTACTGTGCCCTCAATCTGAATTACTTTCAAGTGTAGACTATGAAGTACACTTATAATACTAAATATATTTTTAAAAGGTTAAAAAAATCAACTAAGGAGATATGGAGAATATGAGAGTACATTAAAAAGGGGTGCATTACCATGCTTTTCATGCTCTAAATCTGCAAGTCCATGGACAATGACTACACATACAAGCAAATGAAAGCAGCTGACCACGTACCCACACACCTTGGCAGAGGTGCACTCCATACTCGTCGTCCACCACCAAGACAAATAACCTCTGAAGCTCCTTCTAAACGATATCCAGATGAACAGGAGAATGTCAGAATATCTCCAACACCAAAATTAAATCCTATTCTGTTACCAAATTGTGGGATCCCAGGATCTTCACAAGGTTCAAGATTATACTCTGAAAACAAGAGCAAGTCAGCTTCTGTGAGAACACGTTCTCTACCAGTCATCTGCAATCAGACTGCAATCTTGCAGTCTAGTGATTTCTGTATATTTCCACCTGAATATCAATACAGGCAATGGATTTAAAAACTGAATTACTGTGTCAATGTTAAATTGATAGATTATGTTAAAAAGTAAGGCAAATGAATACATTCACAATGTTTTAAAGATGCATGACACAACTTGATTTGTCAATATTGTAAGAGTCATAAATAACTCTAGTAAATAAAAAATTTAAAAAAAAATTAACAACAAGAGCTAAATAGTTGACATGTCAGGCCACCTGGAATTTCAGTAAGTGAAATTAGACTAGTTCTGTTTCCTCCCCATACTGTAACGTGTCTTACAGTTTACTGCCATCTTATTTATGATATGGCACAAATGTCCTTTGCCTCCATAGAGGCACAGAGGCTCACTTGCTTTGAAATTATTGTGCTTAGGAAAAAATTTATATATTTTTTCAGTATGTATATTCATCAAAATAATTTCAGTTCTTTTTTTCTCTATGTAACATAGAGAAAAAAAACCCAAAACTTTTCAGGAGCCAAGTATTACAGGTATTTCCTTACCAGAGAATGAAATATTAAATCCTTCATATGATATTGAAAAATCTGAAATAAACCGCAACTGAGCTCTGAAATTTCCATAGAGACCAGCATTGATTAGTGAAGGAAGCTCTGAGCCCGTCAGGCGTGCCAATGGCTGTGTGAAACTGCCATTCTCTGTTATTAGTAAGTAGTCATGATGATCCTCCAAGTGAAACGTGTAGAAGGTGAATTGCACACCTGTTAGAAAAAGTAGAATTAGATTTACATTTTACCCTTTTAACATCCATGTAACCAAGCCAAGGTTAAAATTCATGCATTGCATTATGAATCATCTTTTGGAAAATGAAGATAGTCCCATTTTATTAAAATTGAGCATCTGTCCTGATTTTGGAAATAAAATATGTTTGCACCAGGTTTTATTTTGACAACATCTTTAACTCTTGCCTTTAGCGGCAAAATAGGGCCATCTGATCTACAGAATTTAAAGATATATGCTTCCATTTTTGTGCAAAATACAGTGATACAATTATGTATATTCAAAAATACAAACGAGTAATGGCAGAATAAACCTTATTTCTTACTATCACCTGTATCCTTATATCCTGAATACACCAGTGAAAAGAAAGATTATAAAATATATGATATTAAATTCTAATGACACATATAGTAGCAGCACCAATTCTTCCCAAAAAAGGGGTGGTCTCCTAATAAGATGTGACATATGGCAACAGTACCATTTTTTTGTCAATATAATTTCATTATATCATCATATATAAATCCCACATCTAGAAAGGAAGATACTTCCTGGAACACAGTAACAATAAAAAGACTTAAAGATCAAGATAGACAATTTAATCACTTCTGCATTTTTAACTAAGGGTTAAAGCATGGTATTTTGGTAGAATGCACTGAAATGCCAAGAAAAGTAAATAGAAGAATCCATTATCCAGCTTAAATGATTATGGATACCTCTAGTGTAATACCATTTTCAGTTTTTTCATGTAAGTTATGATTCAGTCTCTTCAAATATATCTGATGATGTAATACTTAGGATGATCCATTCATGTGGTTGCAAATTAACAGATGAAGATTAATGACCTTTGGGTACCCTCATGGCCAACAAATTTTTAATAGTAAACATAACTTAATCAAAAAACAATGAAATAGTTCTCCTTCCTACTGACCCAACACTGTACCACTCAGCCTACCCCTGACACCACTAGCCCAAAATTTCCCAAACCAGGAAATAAAATGCCAGCTGGATATATTCTGCTTGACTCAGCTGTCTAAATACAGAAACATCATGCCCCTTCAGTTGTTGTAGGTTACCTCTTCTAGACCTCACGTGCAGCATTAGAAGCCCCCAGTACTGCCTGTTACTCAGTAAGCCTGTTACTGTTTCTGGAGTTTTGGGGGTGGTTTTTTGTTGTTGTTTGCTTTGGGTGGTGATTTTTTTTTTTTTTTTTTTAATAACATTCCTAAGGTTGTCTGAATAGCATTAAATATTTATGTTAATGCAACTCAGTCACACCAAAGAAATACAGCCTGTATGGGTATCTGGAATGCAAGTTCACTTGGTTTAAAAACATGGTAAAGGACTTTTCAGTGCAGGAAGGAAAGACAGGAAATGAGAGAAGTAACAAATGGTATACACATACACATAAGATTGAATGAGCAGGATTAAGTGGCAGTACTAACAAAGACCAGAATTCTTATGTTTCTGTCTGATGGCAAATTAAATGTAGTCACTGTAATCTTAAAGCAGTTAAATCTTAGTAATTTATGATAATGGGAATAGAATTTTATCTTGGGTCTCATGAAAATTAGAAATTTACCATGGAGTACTTGAGGAAATTTGTGAGATTAAGTAAAACTGAAGATGAGATTTTCTTTTTTTAAATGGTAGTTGGAGACCTTAAAATGTTTTGTGAGATGTTTTGGGCCAAAGGAAGATAAGGGAAGGGATCATGCTAGGTAAGAGTGAAAAAAGTGTGGGAAAAGAGAGAGTTTTAAGGCTCTCTAATCCCTGCACCTAGCCAGTACAGCCTGTCCTCTATTATTTTAAAACTCTGCTCCTGACCTCCTGACGAGTGTGCAAATGTGTCTTCTTCCCAGAGTGTGAGCACATGGGTGACCTTTAGTGAACATTAGTATGGATTGTCTGGGGAGCAGGATGAGACCAGGAGACAACTGGAAAAAGGGTCACTGTTCACAGACCAGGCCGGAACCTAGTAGGAGTAGAATTTGGTGCCCAGCTCCTGGATCACAATATGGAAGGATGAGGGAGCACATGCACGTACGTATGTGAGTGTCACTTCTAACAGACTCCTTTTCCCCTCAGCCTGGGTGGAGAAACAGGATTGGGTTGCCTGTGGTGTGCATGTCTGTTTCAGTGCTACAGTGTTTTTATGTCCTTGTTAGTCTGTGTGACCAGCTGTATACACTGGCGTCTTTGGAACACATGCTTAGTCTTGCCATCAGCTGGACATGCAGATGGGAGCAATCAGAGAAAAACCTTGGATCTTGGAGACCTCTATCTTTTGCTTCCCTTTAAAGAGACTGGAGAACCATTCAGCTTTTTCAAGCAGATATCTCCTTCTCTTCTTTAAACTCCACCCACATCTCATAATCCCTCTGGATCCAGAAAAACACATTAATACTTAATAGCACTGATAAAAATTACTGGATGAGATTTTATGGCAAAAATAAATAATCCAAAGGATTTATTCTGGCTTTTAAAAATTCCTAATTTATTAATTACATGAGCAAAGCCATTCATCTATTTTTATCATCCTTTTCATTCTCCCAGCTTGTGTAAAAAGGAATTGGCAAAAAATCATCACACATAGAATTCTTGAATTGTGATTGGGTTGCATATATTTTGAACTAATGTATATAAATTTAGCTTTGGAATTAATAAATTCTTAAATATCTGTTTGTTTGTTTGGTTGTTTTTTTAACTTAGTTCATATAGGATGTAGTGTTGATTTCACATGAAAAGATCTCTTTAAAAACCCATGTGACATATATATGCAGAATAAGACCAAAATTCAGTTCATATTTGTTGCCTTTACTGCACTCCAAACTAATTTTTGCCCTTTTAATGCATGCATGTATACTGAATCAACAAAATCAGAAACGCCAAAGAAAATTTTATGGTAGTAACCCAAAATAATGAAATTCCTATGAATCACAGTTGAGCTTCACTGAGTATTGTTCAAACATCAGACTCAAGGTTTAACTCTAGGGAATGTTTCAATCAATTTTCCAGATTGCCATGACATTTCTTAGCAAAACCCCAAGGTATATTATAGCACTAGCTGTACAATTTGGTTTTCTTCAGAAAATATTCTAATCATATTAATATATGCTGTATGACAGATTGTGTCTTCTCCAGGGAAGAATTTTAAAAGATATGTTCAGGTAGATTCCTTCTCATTCTGCCTCATATGTGCCTTTCTTTATAAGGGGAATATTTAAAATCTGAAATGAAGATAGGAAGACATAAAACTGTAAAATGTCATTTCTCTATGTTCCAATTCAGACTGTTGGGGAATAGGTTAATTAACTGATCTCATAATACATCTTTCAAAGCATACTCCATATGTATGTGGTATGATACTCCATAAATTTCATTTCATCATATATTTAAATTGCATTTTAATCACAGACAAAATGCAGTAATTATTGTCAACAGGTGTTTCCGTTTCCCTTTATAAAGGTAATTAATAGACATATTAACATATTAACTATTTTTAAAATAAAGGTTCAATTTTCTAGTGAACACAATTTTTTTTTTAAATGAAACATAATTATATCAAATTTTAATGGACACTCAAGGATCATAATGCTTGTGTACAAGAACATAAATGAAAAATTAATTCTAAAACTTTAGAATTTTACTTGAAGAATAAAATTAAAACCCATATATTTATATTGCAATATTGTTATTTAAAACAGTATATACAAACACAGAAACTGTTTTTACTAGAAATTCAACATATACAGATATAAAATATACATCATAACTACATCTACGCATTTAATTACCTGTTATTATGCAATAGCAATATGAAGTTGTGGCATAAAGATGTGTGTATAAGAAAGTACCTCACAGCAATCTGGAGCTACAAATTATATACTTTTTCTTGGCAGTCTGACATGAAATTACAAAACTTTTTGGAAAAAAAACCCCTAAATAGTCGAAAGTAAAATCATCTGTTAGTAACCAATAGAAGATACTCCTTGAGTTTCTGAAGTTGAAATTACACTAGCCATGAAATAGAGCAGAAAATGAGATATCCAGAAGAAAGTTTATTTTTCCCTCTCATTAAAATAACCCATTTATGTGTATGGGATTAATTCGTCTAAATGGTAACTATGTAAACCTCAGTCATTCAGTCTCCCCATAGACACTTCATCTGGGTACTGTATTAACCTGCTGGTCATTACATGATAAACAGGTACCTTCAGAGGATAGTTCATTCCACCCGCTTTAGATACCTTTTCAGGGTGCAATGACTCATATCCTGAAGATATATGCATTTTTCCATTAAATACAGAAGTGTCCTAATTGACTAGCTCACTGTGACATAGTATTTAACTGTTAGAAATTTAAATTGAGTAAGCCTGTGACTTATTATCATAAAAGGACAGCTATCTTCCTCATGCAGTATAACAGGAAGAGCTTAAAGAATTAATAGCCTTTTGCCAACAAGTACAAAGTATGAGGATTTCACACACTATTTCCTACTCAGAGCAAATACCCACTCTACATTTTTTTCCAGCAGCTCTTTGAGCAGCATGAATCAAAATGTCCAAGTCAAATTACGATATTGCGTTCATACTTCATGTTTTTCCTTAATAACATTTCCATACAATAACGTAAAATTTACAGAATCATAGGTCATTTAGGTTGGAAAAGACCACTTAGATCATTGAGTCCAACCACATCCAGCATGCCAAGTCCACCACTAAACCATGTCCTTAAGTGCCACATCAACGTGTTTTTCAAATAGCTTAAGTAATGATACTTCCCCGGGCAGCCTGTTTCAATGACTGAAATTTTCTCCTCATGTCCAGTCTTTGGACATGCTCCAACACCTCAATGTCATTTTTGCACTGAAGAACTGGATGCAGGACCACCAGTGCTGAGTACAGAGATACAATCATTGCCCTGCTCCTGTTGGCCACACTATTCTGATACAGGCCAGGATGCCACTGGCCTTCTTGGCCACCTGGGCTCGCTGCTGGATCATGTTCAGCTGCTGTCAAACAACACCCGCAGGTCTTTTTCCACTGAGCAGCTTTTCAGCTACTCTGCCCCGAGACTGTAACACTGCATGACATTGAATCACACAAGAATGAGAGTCTATAAGTATGTGTGCATATATGTATCATATATGCATATACAAATATCCGTATTTGTACTATTATGTCTTCCCCTGTATATTTTATTTTTGTAATTTTTTTTTTTTTGCAGGAGTCTCATTATATATGGTGGGCTTTCTCAATAGCCTTACGTAAAATGTTACAACATCGAGAAATTCAGTTTTTATTTATCCCAACTTTCAAGGACTTCTCTAGCTGAGGTTTTAAGAAAAAAAGATAAATCACAAAAAAGCTACTTCATTTTCTAAAAAAAATAAGAACGAAAAAACTACCAAAACTTCCCAAGTACTTTCCTTCATAATCCCATTTTTAATTTAAGAGAAATAGAAGTGTTAATAAAATATCTTTCAAGAATGCTGAAAAATATGGCTTAATCTGACCTTATTTTTACTGTAGAATTCACATCATTTTCTGTCATGTATTACTCTATGAAGCTAAACTCTTACCCATCTCTGCTATTTGCCTTCAATTCTCAGATTATAAAACTTGCACTGAAATCCAATGACTTCTCAGACAGAGTGCAAGATAAATGACTACAGGTCTAACAGTTTCCTTACACCTTCTATTAGTCTTTCTTGGTTATCCAGAACAAAAGATGCACAGTCCCTTATATTCCCACAACTCTAAAAGCCATGTATCATACCTAGAGGTAACAAAGGCAAATCTAGGATGTGATGTAGCATCAGTAAAGGTCAGGAGGCTTTTTCACTGTGGATATTTAGAATCAAATTACATTGACACAAAGGCATCACTTGGTAATAAGAGAGACTATAGAACAGCTGGAGCAATAACTATAAGAGATACACTTTGCCACTTTAATGCTTTAAGGAGTTTTAAATGGGACAACCAGTCAGAGCAATTTAACATCTAGATGAGAAACTACCACACTATTTGTACAAAATAGAATAAGGGGAACACAGATCAGCACAAGTCACTGTATCTGAAGTCTTATTTGTATGTTATCAATAGCTCTTCCTTAGAGGAATACATCATCAGCATACTTTGTAACATTTTTCATTCCCTCACTGAGAACATTGATGAAATTCAAATTAAATTTGCCTTCCTTCTTTTCCCTTACATTTCTTTTTCTGTATTCCTTCCAGTGTTACAATATAATTCTCCTTTTTGTTTTCTTACCAGTTTTTGTATTCAATCTCTCTTATAACATCTATCTCTGTCTCCTTCCCCTAATATTAAATCTCTCGAGCTCTTTCCACCTATAGCATAAGGGTACTATGCAGTCATTCCCACATTTAATATAAAATACAAACAGAATCTAAAAGTATCATCCATCTCATCTAGTACCAAAGCCTTTCATTTGAAAAAAAAAAAAACTAGGACACTTTATTTCTAGGAAACTTTGTTACCAGCTTCCATTTGTGTCCCAAGCATTATTTAATCTCTCAAAGACTTAAAGTCAGTATTACATCTTTTTACTGAAATCTACCTTCAAGAAAAAAACACCTCATCCTTCCTTCAGCTTCTGTGATCAGTCATTACATATTTCTTTCACACTGACTTTTCATTCTGTGGGAAGTATAAGGGCCTGGTCCACTTCTGGAATTCTAGGAGATACTACAAGAAAATTAAACAAACCCAAAAATCAGCAATGCAAATCCCAGTGCTTTGGTGCTAACCTAGGTCTGCTTCTAGAGCAGACAGTACTGGACTTACATATTTTAAAAAGTGGAAAAAGATAAAAGGATTTATTTACCTTTTCCATGAGTAACATCCACAGTCCATGTGCAATTCAGAGAATTTGGATATAGATCAGGATAACCTGGAGATAAAATTGTTCCACTAGGTCCTCTAACATCTCCACCACATAAAGCTAGAAACAAAGAAAATAATAATAATATAAAGAATAGAAAAAACATACAGATAAGTGAAAATGTGAGAAAACAAATCTAAAAATTTCTGCCTTTAAAATAACTTAAAAGTAGTTATCCAAATGATTTAGCAATTTCAGATGTGACTACTCATCATTTTCATGCAATAGAAAAATAAATGCAATCAATGGTTAATTAATTTGTGTTTAACATGCATAACAAAATCAAAATCAATTTTTGTTAGCTGCTTTTTCAGGTTTTCTGGAGCATCTGTGAAAATCATTAAGTTCAGCAGAGAGATGAAGGCAGATGATACAGAGCCAAACAATATCACTTAAGCAGAAGCCAAGGTTGGAGAGTTAAAACAGTGGATCTTGTCTATTAAAGAATTATTTACTTAAAATATTTGTACAGGGAATGTTGACATGGTTTCATGAATACAATTATAATTATTGGTTATGTATTTATATCGATGATGTTACTGCTAACAACAGGTTCCAATATAAGAATAAGAATTTCTATAGTTTCATTAGGAACTTTATAAAAGTAATGGCAATTGAGCAATAAAAAAATTAAATTACAGCTTGAACTAATGCAAAATACAAAATTTAGTAATTACAACACTGGCAAAAATGTACAGCTTAATGATTTTCTATTCCAGGGTTTTTAAAATACAACATTAATCAAGTAATTTTTAGTAAGGAAGAGTCTTGCATTTTAGAATTATCATATATCAATAACAGTTACTAAAATTCAGTACAAAGTTATTGCATCAGAATTATAGAATATAGATTATCTCAGAAGGGCATACATTGTAAAACACATGAGTAATTCTATTTCTTTTTCCTCAAGGTTAAAAGCATCTATTTCTTTTATTTTCCTTAGCCTAATTATACGCATTACCAAAATAATTTTGCAGAAATATTTTAGAATAAAAACAGTGAACTACTGTCACCAGTTTCAGGTCAAATAATTCAGACTGTTCAAGAAAGTTGGTTGATATGAGGAGTCCTTCCAAAGTAATTGACAGAAATCCTTCTCTTCTCTTTGGGAGATGTTAAAAGTCTTCAAAGGCACTTTTGGAGAGATGTAAATGGCAGCTACTTGTCTGAAACTCCACTCCACACAAACATCAGACCCTCCTCTTGTTCTATAAGTGGTCACTCACCTACTTCTTGCTCATGTCTGTGCTTCCCACCCTGCTGCCACAGCAATGAGGGAGAGGGAAGGAGCCTGTCAAAAATGGAGGAGCAATGCCACTTTTTAAGAGATGCTGCCCCACCTGCACTAGTTGGTTTAATCTGCTCCTACCCCTCCTATAACATGCAGCACTCAACAGTATGACTTGTAAAGGGGGGAGAAGTTTGGCGTTTCAGTATGTGCTCTAACATCTACACACTTCAGCAGAAAGGTGCTGTGAGTAATTTGCTCCATCATGCTGTTTCTTCTGCTATATCTTGATATTTATGCTGCTTATGGCAATTCCTGCTATACACTGATGGAGTAAATGAAGGAAGTTATACCCATTATGCCTTTGCTATTAATGTCATTTCAATGAATACATGGACATGTTACAATTTTCTGCTTATAGATGTAAATTCATAACTGCTTTGAGGACACAGCAGACAGGGAATCAAGAGAATACCCAGAATGTACTTTCAATCTCACCCTGTACCTAAGTAGACATTTGTGTCAATGAAATACATTCATTTTTCAAATATTTCAGTAGCACTGTGGAATGTTTTCATAGAGATCAATTATTTTTCATAATGAAGTGATGGTACTGCATACCATCACTGTGTTCAGGGCACTAAAAGAAATGTACATTTATTAACACTTTTTTAAAAAATCAGAAATGGAATGTCATCCTATATCCTATGATGAAGATTGCCCTATAGTTAAAATTTGTTTGATCATTCTAACTAGCTATATTTCTGCTTTAAACATGTTTACTTGTCTGGATAACCTTACGATTGCTTTGTATGTGCTATTTCTCCTGCCAACTTTCTAGCCTTTGTTGGCCTAGTTGTAAGATGAAAATTTGCAAATCCAGTACCACAGGCTGAAATAGGACATTCTAGGACCACATTTGCCCAATTTCTTCCTTGTTGCCACAGGCAAATAACCTCCTTCCATATTAATTTTCCTCCTCACTTCTCTGACGAAGAGACAGTGAAGGCAAATACTGCCACCGTATCATCTGATCTTGCTATATTTAGACATTAGTAAAATTCAGCCAGGGCTGTGACAGCATGCTATTGGAGCTTCTGATGGCAACTATCTACTTCATTCATTAAATAAAAAATATAGTCAGTTTTATAATCATGAGACCAAACAAATAATGTATTTTACAGAGGATGTTTGGAGTACCTTTCAGGAATGCAAATAGTGACAAAACATCTATAGAATGCCATCAGGCCTTCCATGTAACTCTATGAAGGCTAGCAGATGGCATAAAAGGGCATCAAGGGAGCAGCCTTTTAGAAAATACAGCCAAGCTGACAAATCTGAAATAGTAGATGTGCAACTGGCCCTGATAAGATGGCTAACAGCCCAAGCATGTAATATCACTACTAGCATCTGACTTTTTTTTTTAAGTGTAAAGGAAAACAAGAGCACATAAAAACAAAGCAAAGGATAAACACACATTTCCAAATTCTGCCTTTCTTTCACTTAATCTGATTATATAGAGATGGAAGCCAATGAAAAAGTAAAAGTAGAATGAATACTTAAGGATATAACTGAAACATTAATTTTGATTTCTAATATAGAAAATGGAACATTATTTTGACGCACTAATTAAAATTTTCTTTTTTTATGCAGTGAAGTTGAATCAAGACATGCCTGCATTACTGTTTTCCAAATACTGAAAATCAAAATCAAAATAAAATTTAAAAAACCCAAAATATAAAACAACAACAACAATGAAAATAAAGCAAAAGAAAAAATAAAGAGAACTGAATATAAAAATGACTGCATGAAACACAAATAGTTGCCTGGAAGGATACATTGTGGCTATCAGACATGATGTAACAATTTAAAAAACAAGTTTTGGATTACTATGAATGACGAGTCCAATTTAATAGTGGAGTTTTGTTCAGATGTTCAGCTGAAATAAATTCTTACGATATTGGGTTCATTACTTACACTCTCTTTTGTTGCACCTGCATTCATTCTGCTCAGTAACATGATCAATTGCAAAAAAAAAAATGACAGCAAGCAAGCCTCGCTTAGAAAATGGTCCAATATATATTTTGAAAATAATTTTTCAAAACAAACAATTTCAAACAATTCCAGAACCTTTAGTCAGGCTACTCATGTCTCAGTGGGAGACAGATCATGATTCATCCCTAAAACACATGAATAATTGTAATAAAAACACTTGACTTTTGTCATTCATACCAAAGTTCCACTTCAGACCATATTTCATGCCACTATAAAGCAGTTGTAGGAAATCAATCTTGCAATACTAGAAACAGCCTTATAATTTCCAGCCGAAATTTATTCATAGTCTATTTTTACCCATTTGATCTTCTGCTAAACTGTCATTACATTCTATTCCTTCTTGGGGTCTCACTTGGGGAGGCTGGTAACCTGCATAAGAATCTATGATTTTGGATCAGTAATGAGATAGTTTTTTTTAAACCTACTTCAATTAGATATGTTTTCCATCTCTACAACCCCTGCATTAACAACTGCAAGTACTTAGCTGTCTTGTCACAGCGGCTGTGCTACAGAAGCATATTTCTAGGACAGTTCACATTAGTTTATATATATATTTTTTTTTGTTTGTTCCTTTTTATTCTTACATGCCCCCTGTTCTGTTTTTAGCATGTTTATATTTTACTGTAGAATTCATTTTGTATATTCTCTTCCTGCACGGGGTCATCCTGTATAGCTAGCTTAACACTTATTCATAGAAACCCTCTTAAATTTTGCCTTTTATACCATGCAGGAAAACTCAACAACCACTAATTACATTTGCTGTCTTCTGAGGTCTACAAATACAATTTACTAACTATTTAAAACTAGTTTGTTTTGATGTGACACAAGCCAGTCTCAGACTTATGAAGAGTATAGTGATATGAAATGTAGAAATCTGGATATGAGAGGAAGGAGGTCCCTGTCAGTGACTGAAATATTATAGTTTATGACTTAAATATTTTAATGAAGGAATTTTAAAACTGTATTACAAAAGCTGCAGAGAAGATCACCACATCCTGAATGGGGCTCTGAGAGGCCCTGCACCATTCCCTGATGAAGATAAGATAAAGTGACAGCTCAGGGCTGGCTGGGGACACACAAAGCCCCCAACGCCTTCAGCGTGGAGACCACAGCCCCAAGGCTATCAGCTGCCAGGCTCCAACCAAAGGTGGGGGAGAGAGTGTTTGGGTGTTGGAAAGGCTCTGCTCAGAGGCAGTGAGCCCAGCTGAGGGGCCCTTCACAGCTTATCCACAGCACAGGGTGTGACACAGCCCATAAAGGGCCCCGAAGGGTCCCCAGACCTGCACCAGAGCTCTGCAGGACAATGCAACAGACCCTCAGTGCTGCGAGGGACAGTGTCACAGTGACCCCAGCAAGGGAGGCACAAGGGACAGTGTCACAGTGACCCCAGCAAGGGAGGCACAAGGGACAGTGCCACACTGACCCCAGCAAGGGAGGCACAAGGGACAGTGTCACACTGACCCCAGCAAGGGAGGCACAAGGGACAGTGTCACAGTGACCTCAGCAAGGGAGGCACCTGGCTTGCCTACCTGCCTGCCTGCCTGC
>PYHW01009979.1:10957462-10973334 GCA_013186435.1 Turdus rufiventris
AACTGCAGAGAAAAAAAAAGAAGAAAAATCTATTTATATGGAAATATGCTTGTGTATATATGTCTAAATACAAATATATATGTGCACAAACAGAGGCCTCATTACATTAATTTGTTTAATTGACTCTCACTTCTAACTAAAAATGTAATTCTGAGATGGTTTTCATTTATTGTGCAATTGGATAATAAAAGTGGCATATAAATAGACTTTAAAATTATTGAAACAGAGAATTAGAGTTTGAATCTTATATACTCTGCTTCATAGACGAAGAAACTTCAGCATTTGTCTTCCCTAATTAGAAAATGTAATGTATCTTAAAATGGGATGTAGTTCAGTAGGGGTAAATAAATAAGAATGTGGACATCAAATTAACATATTCGGCTTCAAGAAAGAAACCCTGGGCTTGAGTTATATTACACAAGAGATTAATTTAATATAAACTAGCGTAGCCTAGATTACTCACAATATAAACTTGCATTTTGACCTTCTCATTTAAATCTAAAATAGACCAGACATGCTCTCTATTTCCATTTCTGGCCTCTACTATGCTGACTATTTGAAGCAGGTTTTATAACAACTCTTTTTTAATGGAATTATTATTTTTATTTTAGAGATTTCAACAGAAAGGGCATAACACTGCTGCATTATTCCCTGAATACGTTCCTTAGGTACTGCATAAGTCATATTTGTTAATTCATTTGGACATCTAGGGATTTCCAATATAAACATTAAAGTTTTTTTTATCTTGCATGAATTATTTTCATTCTATTTATTAATTTTCTTAAGTAAATGAGGATCAGGGGGAATGACAATATTTATTTTTAATTCAAATAATGACTAAGAATTATCCATTAGCATTCAATTTTATGTTATGATGAAGGGAATAAAGAGCACTTTACACTCAAGTGGATATCGAACTTTTACATTCATTGTCTTGTAATTTTTGATGTGATTACTACAATAATTCATATACTGCGTAGAATAGGGTTCCTAACATATTTTTAAAGCTCCAAAGTAAAATTATCTTATAAAATTCATATAGAAACGGCATTATAAAATATAATTTGGTCTTTTTAGTTAAGCACTGGGTGACGATTACAGATAAGAAATCCAGGGCTTTCCAGATACACAGGTAAAAAGTCAATCACATGTAGTTAATACATGGGAATGATATCGATGCAATATAAGCGGTGTTTTCTCAGCAAAGCTCATAACCATCTATTTTAGCTCTTGTTTGTGGTGTTTCTCTGTGCAACATTAAACATATCACGAAAAATTTAGTTTACACTCCTTCAAATAATAGAATTTCAGACAACACCATATTCTGCTTTGAGGAGGAACTTGCTTTAAGTCTAAAATTTTTCCTTTTGTCGTCACTTCTGCAAACTACACCTACTCATGAGTTGCCATGACCTATCTGCAAAATTACCATGGTCTGTCTCCACATCTCTACACGATGCGATTATAAAAGAAGAGACGCAATTATAAAAAAGAATTTGTCTCCTCAGAAATCAGCAGAGTAACATTCTGAATGCGCAGTAATAGTGACTGATGTGCTTATTAGTGGTATGATTAATACAAACCCATACTTGTAATTTATGCAAAGAACAGCCCATTTAGCAAATGCCCTTTTTTGCCTCGGGTGCAAAGACTGGATTGTTTTGAAAAACATTCCACAGAGAGGAAATTCAGCAATGAAATTAAAATTACATCAACCATAAACTGATTAAATTTAGTAGAATAAATGTACTCAATCCTACCTTTACAACATATTTATTGAATGGACAATTGCCATTTAGCAATATGCTCTGGAGAAAAAGAAACCTCATTTATCTAATGAATTGCATGCTAGTTCAGCATCTTTAGGAAGAATTGATCACAATATGTAAGTTTATTTCACAACATAGCACGGTATTCGTAGGGAGTGTGCTTACACTGTTTGTTTTACATGGTTACCATCTAGTGCCTATCAACATTAGAAAACACATCCTAGTTTTGTGGTCTAGTCAGCAAAATATAGTCCCCTTGACCGCAAACTGTGGGAACCCTGCAATTCATAGCAAAACTTGACTGAGATGTTGAACCTTTTAGAAAATGGGCTTGTAGAACTATACAGGCCCATTTCAGCATTGATTATTCACATCCCTTTCTACCACCACAGGCGTCATACACTGACATCTTCAACTTCCTGAAATATAAAAACCCAAAGCATTTCCTAACTAAACAATGTGAAGGCCAAGGAACTTCCCACCATTTTCTAAAGAAAGTAATGCAGTGGGAATGAATAGTCTTCCATATGGGAAATCACACATGATTCAGTGAGCTTCTTCATCAGTCTTCATTTAGATTTTTTCTTCTTCAAAATGAGTGTCCTGAGACACTAAGAACTGTATTAGAAAAATACAGTATCATGTACATAAAAGCTCAGGAGACTTTCTCTGACTAAATACTACCCTAGAATTAAATTGTTAAATTATTCCTGGAAACATTTTTAACATGGTTAAACATGTTGAAACATGTATCATGCTCCAAGGAGGGAAAGTGTTTTAGGAAGCAAACATATCAATTAATGTAGCTGAATGAACATTACAATCTAATTTCTTAATGGTACATATAATTGATGTGACCCCGACTGGGAAAGCATTAAAATGAACAATTCAGATACAAGAGATGATTGAAAATGTTAGATAATTTTTCAGATTTAGTGTTTTGGTGGAAACCTGTTATTCGATCCCATTCTGGTTTAATGATCACCAGATATAATGCAGTCCTAATAAATTTCCACAGTGATTGAAGTTCTGTTAACAAGCGAGAAACAGATTGATCATCATGAAACAGGAGAAAATGAGGTTTTTGAGTCAGGTGCAAATAAACCTCATTTCATGTTTTGTATGACAGCAACGTTTCTCCATAGATGGATAGCCAAACACAAATTTTTAAGCTCTAATAAGTGCTTTACAACCACATATATATAAATTTTGCAATCAGTTAGCTCACAGTTACATAAATTCAGACAGACGTACCTTCAGTAATCTGTAGTACTAAATAACTATATCATTCTCTGCTTTCATGATCATATGTCTTGTCACAGAAATATATGACATTTATTTCTTCTTACTATTCTTTTTCTTTACTGAAAATTTAGGTTTTACAGGCTCTGGCATTTAACTCATTGTAAATGATAATAGTTTGGCAAAACTTGTCTATTTTGAAATACTTTGGCAAAACTTGTATATTTCGAAATATTCTGTATTAAATCTGTTCCTCCTTACCATCACAAGTTGGGAGTGGGTGACTCCACCAGTGATTTTTTTCACATAGTAAAGGCTCCTCATGACTCAGCCTATAACCTGGATCACAACTAAATGAGACAGTGGAACCTATAGAGAAGTCATGCCCATAACGACGTCCATGCACTGGTATGCCAGGATCCAAGCAAGAGTAAGTATTAACAGTTACACCTAGATTGAAAAAAAAATAAATAAATAAAGGTGAAAAAAAACCCAGTTAAATAAGGAACCTGTAGATTTTTAAAAATTAATGTAAGTAATTGGTTGTGATGGTTGTGAGGTGATGGCTTCATTATCGCACATTTACATCTTTCTGCTATTTTCCATGTCACCATTAAAAGATACTATGGATCTCAGTTTGAATTCTGCCACTGTTGTAGAGAAAAAGAAGAAAAATATCCAATAATTTTCAGGATATTTCCTTTGATCCTGTCTCAGTAACATCAAATGTTTTTGTACCTGATGCTGATATTAAAAGCTTTGATGATCACTCAAAATTCTGATTTTCAGACTTCAGACTTTTCAGATTTTTCTGACTTTTTTTCTGATCAAAATTTGCTAGTGTAGCTGAAATTGTTTACATTATTTTTGATATTTATATTTCAAATATTTACATAGATTAATTATTTACATAAATCACACTCATACCTAGTGTTATTTGAGAAGATAAAGAACAGCAGGAGAGAGTGAAGAGAAGTTGACTTGATAAAGGGAATTTCAAAGTGTACTAAAAAATTAAACCTTTTAGATTAGTTCCCAGTGAGTTGTTCATATACAAAGCTCATATAAAGAAGTTTATTATAAAATAATAATGAAAAAAAACCCCAACCCTCTACAAATAATACTGAAGTTAGTAAATTAGTAGAAGTATTCAGTGCAAGATTTTTTATGGGTGTTATTCCTTTTTTTTCTACACAGAAGTCATAAAAATCCTTCCTTTCAAAGGAATTAATTGTGGAAAGATATAATTAACAAAAGAATAAAGAACATATAAAAGATCTTTGCTTTCATTACAATATTTGAAGGGAGAAGAAGTGATAAATAGGAGATCACTGATCCTTATTGTTTGTGTTCCCAAAAAGAAAAACAGAATTGGATTGTACTGGATAATACAAAATGAGAAACCAGTAAGAATTAGCAAAAATAAAATGAATACTAGACTTCTGTGTATAAATAGGGGCTATTAAACAGAAAACATTGAAAATTGTTTATTTTGTGTAAAAATGAAAAAAAAATATTTTCCATGCTCCCTGATAATACAACTTCAGCTTTTATTCTCCACTAGAACAGAAAACTGTGGGGTGTGGATCAGTTTTACAAAAAATAGGATTCTATAAGGAAATTCAGGAATTTATTTATAAAGAAATTTCATATTTCCTTTCCAAATGTATTTAGTTGAAACTGTTTATTATTTGAAATAAATTTACAGATTTCCTCTTTTTGTTGTTCACATTCCCAAAGTATAACTTCTGCCATTTAACATTATTTAGTCTTTCTATTAATTTAGTGGTCTTGGCTGACAATCTTAATCTAGTTTTCCTGATGTTTTAAGATAGCCTTTCTTCAAACATCAGAATGAATGAAAACTTTAAAAAAATCATTATATGTTCATAATGCAGATGTTACAAATGGAAGTTTGAGGATGAATGCTAGGACAGGTAATAATTTTGGTATAATAAGAGATTTTTTTTCCCAATAAATAGCCTGAATTTAACATTCAGTAGAATTCAAATCAATCCAAATTTTATTAACAATTTTATTGGCAATATCCCAATATCCCCATGCATATCATTTTTATTATCCTTATAGTGGCTAGGAATAGTGAAAATTAAAAAAATTAATGTTAAAAATTAAGAACATCTGGAAAACTTTTGATGGTAATTCAAACAAGTAGAAGTACAAACAACGTGGCTATATTATTTCTCATATAGGTAGGAATTATTACAACAGAAATTATATTTAGAAAGACAAAATTTAAGCTGAATTATATATTTCAACATAGGAATTTAAATAATTCAAAAAGTATGAAAAACTTTCTGCGACATAGTTTATATGACTACAATAAGGACAAAAGAGTATTTCTATGTCAGAAAAAAATCATATAGGTGGGTGTTTAGAACTCTAAAAATCCATAATCAACCAATTCAATTTCTTGATTTTCAGGTCATCATGTAAACTGCATTTTCCCCTACTCCCAGTTAGAGCTGCAGACTTTAATAATCTTCCTGATCGCATGCCATTTTACACCCACAAAAATGCATTGTATAAAATATAAGAATATTAACACATAAAAACAGCCTCCAGAAGAAAGGCATTTTCTTCTTGTTCTCATCTTTGGATTCTTAAAGCACAGAGCAGTACATCAATGACATTAAATATAAATAAAATTAATGGTCATCCCTCTTGAAGTTAACCATTACTAAATCTTTCTCAGACTGGGAAATAACAGGAATTTACCCAAGATGATATCTTTACATGACGAGGGTAAGCATTGAGGGGAAGGGAAATCAAATAATACAACACAGAATTACTTACTTTCATAGTGAATTTTGAAACCATTGTTAGAACGACTGTTATCAGTTGTAAAGAGAAGATACATGAAATTGCTACTGCTGAACAGAAACTGTGGGACCTGTGTACCATTGTAAGAACCCAGAAGTGGAGATAATAGGTTTGGTCCATCATGAACTTCCAAAACATCATAATTGAGTTCAGTCTGAAATCTGGAAACAAAGAGGCACAAATTTAAGAGTCAGTTAAAACAAACCCATATTTTGAAACTATGCACCATTTCTAATAACATTCTTTTTCTCCACATATATATTTTTCAATACTATTGCAATAATATTTATTATCCTATAAATTTTATGCAATTATACATGTTCTGGTTAGCTCCTTAGAAATTTAAAGATCCTTAAACTCCTTGAACTGGTTTTTATGGCAGGAAATGAATTTAAACTCCTTGAGCTTATTTGTATGGCAAGAAAAAAAAGCTAGAAACAATTTGTTAATAAAGATTAATATTACTTGCATATGCTCTTTTATAACAATATTATTTTTCTTTCTTGAATAATTAATTAAATTATATGAGGGTATGTTGATGCACCTGGCAAAAATATCATCAAGGTGCTTTGTATCATCAAAGGCTCATACTCTTGAGTTCTTATCTTACAACCATCTATAAGAAGGGACAGAATTATTTGACTCCAGCAGCTTTTTGCCATCTGAGACTCAGTTCAAAGTAGTGACAGAAGTTATTTGAAAGAAACCCCACAACCGAAAATCCTTTTTAGAAAGCACTAGAAAACAAAAAGCCTATTTAAATACTGCATGTGTGCTCTCCCTGATAAGGAAAAGCTGAGTGTGATAGCGCTGCTAGATATCTCCTTGCTTGTCATGTTTTAGATGGTATCAGCAATTCCAAACACCTGTTTGGTATTTTGACAGTAGCATATCTCTTTCTTGCTATGACAGATTTTAGATCAATCATACTGCTTTATAATGGACTCTGATGGATTACTGAAAAACCTTCTCAGAATTAAAAAGAAACAATTAAGAGCAGGATCTGAAAAGGACCCTTAGATAGTCTTAATTCTTGCTCTGATTTACTCAGATGACTAATTCAGTTTTGTGAAATCCATTCAAAAAACTGTGTGAGTAAAACCAATGTACTGAAGAACTCGATATTTCAGTATTTATGTCCCATGAGTCTGAGTCTAAAGATCTAAAGGAGCCTGGCAAAAGACAAGAAGACAAATTAAACCCACAAAACATGTGTTTTCTTTTATTGATGTTCTGCTCCCACTAAATAATGTATAAAAGAGCACAGAACCAAAGTAATAGCAAGTTACAGAAATGAAGCGGGATAATTTTTGTAAGCAGGAAAAATGAAAATTTTGGGTTTTGTTAGTTCACACAGTAACTCACAACAAAATCCTGCTGAAAAGCTAATAGGCAATAACTTGCTCTTTCCAATACTTTTCTTTTTTTTTTTTTTTCCCCAGCAATCCATACAACACATGAGAAATCTTGGAAACAGATAATTTAGTCTTGCTCAGCTTACTCAGCACCTATATTAGAAGTATACTTGAGACAGAATCCATGGATCTTATAAATATAATGCAACTACCAGGCCATTTAAGTCAAGTTGAAAATAAGTTAAATTTCCAAATACATAAAGGAAATCCTCCCAAAACTACTTAGACTGTATGTACCACCACAAACATCAGAAAAATATGAAAATGAAAAAATTAATAATCACGCATGAAAGAAAATGCAAGAAGCATTTTTAAGTCAGAGGAACTGAAACAAGTTTGAAGAGGGGATTATGTTCAATGCTTTCGCTTGGTCATTTGGCTCAAAATTAAATTAAATTTATAAATATCAAGTTTATATCAGTTTTTTCCTTCCATATCTTTTCTCTTGATGCTCAACACATCTGCTAAATTTGCATATTGTTTTTCCTCTGGTGTGACAAAACAGTAGGGACTTTTAGGAAACTAAGAAATACCCTGTGCTAATGTGAAACACTTTCAGTGCTCCTTCCTACTTAATTGTCCACTATTTTTAAATTAACCTGGATGTCTTTATTGCTGTGTGACACCTAAAGTTATGGAGCACTCATAAGCAGACAGGTGTGAAACAAGTTTTAAGACAGGATGTGCCACAAACAAATTTTAAGGAAATCTTATTTTAATAGATAAAGGTGTCTGAATATTTATAACACACATCTTTGTTTCTAAGAGACACTCTTATCAACTCAATGCAGTGTCAGGATTTCCTACTGCACAGTATATGCTCAACAGACAAACATGAGTAGTACTCCAATCAGTAGTTTGCTATCATTATCTCTCACATTTAAATACTCATAATTAGGCTTCATGATAAACACTTCATTACAATCAAGAATGGCATTGCCATTTCTCACTTCTGTCATTTCAATTGAGCCTAAAAAATACTGATTTATAACAAAACATCAACAGATTTTCTGTCTTAGTTATGCATGTAAAACAGGAATTTTTTTTAAATACATGCACAATCATATAACAATATATTAAAAAGTTATTTTCTGCATGTCGAAAGCACAGAAGTTAATAGTTATTTTTATTTGCTTTGTCTGTGGATCTTCTTTTCTCATGTCTCTCTATCCTTGCACAGGAACATTTTAGCATGCAGTCATGGAATGCAGTACCTGGCGTCTATCCAATGTTGTAAGAGAGAAGCCATAGGAAGACAGAAAGATTAAAATTAAACTGCTCTGCAAGTAGGAAACTTCAAAAATCCTAAAATTATTTAGAAGTTATAGACATGGACTATGAATAGTTTACCTGACCAATAAATTCAAAATCTTTCAAAGAACCACACATATTGTGGAAGATTTGGTTTTTGCACCACTAAAGGCTAGAAAAAGTGCTTGTGTTTCTCAGGACAAAGCTGAAAGGCAAAGAACTGGGCAAAATATGAGAGTTTTTAAAAATCGTATAGGAAAACAATTTGACTATAGTTTTAAAACTGCATTTAAACAAAATTTCCTTTTCTTTTAAGAAAGTACAGCTGAAAATTTGCAAGCAGAAGCAGCAGAACAAGGGTAGCCAAGACTAGAATGAGTCTTTTAAAAACTAATGCATAAATGAGTTAGAAGGCAAATTTAAACTATGTGAAAAATAAGAGTCTAAATAAAAAACATAACAGTAGTTTATAAAATGTGTTTTTTTATTGCACTATAAAGTTTTATTTAATAGTTTGATTTATAGAATAACTTTTTCTTTGCATCCAGACATGTAAGTATATATATATCTAAGTGTATCTGTGTAAGCGTACACAGATGTATTTTTAAGTGTCCTTCTGCACAGAGATCCATAAGAGTACAAATTTATCTGTGGGTAGGGCCTCTCTGGATTGCCATGTGAGCAATATGCCTACCAGACCACTTTCTGACAAGTGACAAGAGTGTCAAAAATGAGCAGCAATGGGGAAAAAAAAGTGTCATAAAGAAGATAGAAGCTTTCTCTGTGATCCTAAGAGACCACATCTTGTTCTTTTTGATCTTACTTACAAGAGTAATAGAGGTTCTGCAATTTTATGACAAGGCATTAATGTATTAAAAGCAAAAAATTGTATGCAAGAGAGTGTCAGATGCAGGTGCAAAGAAAGAAAATGAAACTGGCATTGTATTTTGCAAATATAAAGGTAAATAAATGCTTTTTACTTTGAAATGACTGTCCACATCAAATGTGTAGTTTAAATTAATTGCTGTATTAAAAATCAACTATTAGAAATTATAATTTTCTTTTCAAAAACTTAACAGATGTCCCAGCAGGAGGGAATTATTGTATTTTTTATTGTATTCTACTTGGAAAAAAATTGGTAAATGATTATTTTAAGGGATATAGTAGTGATTTTGGAAGACTAGCTTTCATGTGATGATAAGGACAGAAAATAAATGAAATGCACATATTACTGTCCTTTGATTGTTTATATTTTCCCGTCAAAACTTCATTATAGTGTAAACTATAGTACTAAAAAAAAAGTTTAAAAATCTTATCACAACGACAAATTTTGCGAAGAGAATATGAATTTTATCCCTTGCTAAAACCAACTTTTTAATTGCTTTAATTTGACCTTTCTTCTTTTGACCTTTTGACCTTCTTTTAAGTCGAACCTAGTCAAAACATGCTGCATAAATATCAGCTGAAAATTACTTTCATGATATTTGTACACTGTAATTTTGATCAACTGAACTCTTTTACTGGATTGTCATCCTTTTTTTTAATATTCACAATTAAAAGTCATCTAAGTCATAAGACAAGTAGTATTCTTTATTGCATTTTTGTCTTGTGTTCTGATAGAGAGTTTAAATTAAATGAGATTTGTAAGGTGCTCAGCACATTTCAATCCTTTGAATGAAAAAGGAACCTTAATAACAGACATCAGTCTAGGAAAAGTAGAATGCTGCAGTAATTTAGGTACACTGGAAGTCCATCATGAGAGCACACAGTCTTTTCAATAGCTCAGCTGATATGATAAATATTCAGAGTGAGGAAAATTATAACTGCATTTAATTTAGTTTTCATAGCTGATTCAGATTTTCAGAGTTGAATATTATGTGATTTTGAGAGAAAAAAAAGAACTTAGCAATTATAATTCATCATAGCAATACAGTTACAAGCAAATGAAACATGCTAATATTTAAAAACAGACAACATTTTTTTACTGGCCTAGACAAGCTTAAATACAGTCAAGAGGGTAGAACTTTCAAAAGCTTTTCAGCACATCAAAGTAGAAATTACATTGAAGATAATCTGTGCTCTGAAGGAGTTTCCAAAAGTCCTACGTGATAAAACAATTGCTTGATTTTAGATACAATGCAAACTAATGTTATGATAAAGCTAATAACTCCTGCTTCTTGGTAAAAACTGAAAAACATTAAATAAGAAAAATATTAGCCAAGACCTTTCAAATGTAATTTTGATAGAGTGTCCAGGTTCAGCTTCTATCACCCACTCACAATTCAAGGAATCTTTATAATACCCTGGCCAGCCTGGAGAGAGGATTACTCCACTTGGAGATGAAAAATGCCCACCACATGGAGCTAAAAATGAAACAAAGAGAAAGGTAAATAATTCATATTTATTAGATGCAGTTCATATTTATCACTTACAATATAAGACAAGTAGAATGAACAAATATTGAAAATCCAGTTGCAGGAAGATGCAATTGTTTCAAACTTTACTGGCTCTGGGGTATTCAGAATTAGATGGAGATAACTAAGTTAAGACCTTAAAAAGATGAAATAAACTGTTCAATATTTCTGAAAAAGGTGTTTTTTTTTTTTCCTACTGCATTTCTACTTATGTGTATAATACATTTTCTGCATTAAAGAATATAAATAAAACATAGTGTCTACAAAGTATCATTATTTTTGCTTTTAATTGTGGGCAGGGAGACTTGAAAAACTAAAGTTTCAGATGAGTTTAAAGCTAGAAATCAGTGAACTGTTATTTTACTTTTGACATCACTGAATCCACAGTCATACCACATACATTTTGATAGGTGTGTTGGCAGTTCAAATTCCTCATTCGTGAGAAAGACATACTTACCATTCTCACAAGATTAGTTGGTATTTTTTAATTGGAAAACATATATAAATATTGCAATATATACTTCTGCAATTAGTACTCATGCAGAGGGGAAAGATCACCTGCCTTAGCCTGCTCAACAGTTTGCCTTATCCATGGCAGGGTACCACTGCCCTTTGCACCAAGGACATAAGGACGTGTGTTTAACCCGGTGTCCACCAGGATGCCCAGGGCCTTTTCCATTTAGACTGAGAGCAGAACCATGTTCCTTTGCAGGAAGGCTGTGCCCCAGATTTTCATAACACCATGGTTCCAGTGGCCTTTATACATTCAAGGCTACTCAAAAAAAAAAAAAATCTAGGTCACAGTTAGTGTCACAGCTAACTATGCACATGACTTGCAAAGAAGTGGGAAAGATCTTACTGTACTATTGACAAGCTAGTGTTTCTACTAAAAATAGTTTAAAATATACAACATTTTCTGAAAAATAAAACATGGCTATTTATTAAATTTCTGTTTGTGGTTATTTAACCTAGCAGAGCCTGAAAAACATTTTGGTTGCTCATTTTGACAAAGTAGAACAGTACATACCACTGTCTATATTATTCTGAACTTCTTCATTGCAAAAAAAAAAATTAATTTTGCTCTCCTTGACACAACTTGAAGACCATGAATTATTACATGTTTATCTGATTTTCATTTTTCTCAAGAGAATACCACAGTCCTATATTAAAATGATGAATTGCTATAAATAGGTTTGTTTAGTTTTTTTTTTTTGGTTTTTTTTTAGGACATAATACTTTATTTTTGCCTATTTTGTAGGGAAAACAAAGAAGTTATGGAGTTCAGAATTCAATAAGTTGCAAACACTTCTAAATATGCAGATGTATACTTCTTTTTTCACACACTGGTGGATTTAAGGCGGGCATTTCTCACCTTTTATCTTAGAGTATTTTTTATACTACCTTCAGTAAACAGTACCAGTCAAACAATAAGTTATTTAAACTCATATTTTCCTCAGCAACCAGAAAGTTAACTCTAGAGCATAATCTCTATATTTTATTGTATATAAGCACTTTTAAATGTTCATAATACCTATGGATCCTATAAACTACAAATTATATTGACAAGAATAGGAACCAGATGGCCTTATTCTGAGCCAATTACAGTACAGTATTACTAAACTTGTACAAATTTCCATATTCTCACCAAATTTTCTTGACACAGATTGCATTTAAAATACAAAAAACTCCAAACCTCTATTACAAAAATATCCCTATGAATAGTGCATTTAAAAAAATGAACACTTAAGATTGCCTAAATTTGGAATAGTTTCTGTATTTTATTTAGGAGTGTTTTGCTGCCGGTTTTACTTAAAGAAATGTTTCTTATCTGTCCTCTGATTATGGCTCTTGCAGATAAATATTTAATGGATTTTTTTATGTTTGACTTTCACCATTACATGCTGATTTTTTGAACCCAGGAGTACTTCCCTTCAGAACAGCTGAGCTACTGGGCTTATCTTAAAGAGCCTTGTTTTTTAGAAAATAAAACTCTCCATTCATCATGCCAAAGGATTATTTCCCTAACCTTTTTTACACTGATTTTAATCCTCTCTTCATTCTTATAGTCCTATTTGATGTTTGTCTGACAGATTCATATCCAATGTTCATGTGTTCAAAAGGAAACTTCAGAAATATAACACAACTAGAGGTGGTCATCTACCAGAATTTCTTTATCAAACACAGGCCTATGTCAAATAGCAAAATCTTAGTCTGATCTAAGAATTCTTACAAAGTCATTTGTATTTATTTCTTTGTATAGCAAAGTGCAGGGGTTGAAACAGGAAATTTTTGTATGTGAGCATGAAAAAACCTTTAGGATAAAAGGCTGTTCACAGAATCACTAAATATCTTGTAGATTCATAGTTTTAGAATTTTTTTAAGAGTTTATCACTTATTCTACTGAATGTCAGGATATTAAGCCTTACAAGAGTTATGCAGGAAAATCAAGGCTAGATCTTCAGCATGGGTACAACAGCAATACTAGAACAGATTATGGGAAAGTCCTCCATACAACCCTCACACATGAAAGGTGAAAGGTAGGAGGACAGGAACCCCAAACTCAAAATCATCAGGGAGCAGCAAAAGCAGGACCCCTTCCCTAAAGAAAGGCAGACAGGAACCAGGGAGAGTCACTTTGAACATGTGCATACACACAAACTGAGTAAGTGCCTTTACAGACATACATAACTCCACCTGAGATAGCTGAACAGGACTGGATTGGTTACAGGAAAGGTGTTTGGTGGCAGTGAAGTGACTGTCTGAGCTGAAATAGAATCCTGGGCTGTGAGCAGGGCTGGGAGGAAGTCCCAGCAGAGACTAGCCAGGACTGCCCTGAAAAATGAGCATATTGACCCTGTTCATCTCCACCTGATTATTAAATAGCTTCCACCTGTATACTGTAATTCTGACATTTCTGAAGTGTAAGAAAAACTGCACAGAAATCACATTCCTAGTCAGTATGTGGAGCTTATGTCTTTGACTTGATATATATGAATGAAATTATGAGGTGTATGTAGCTTATATCAGACAACTTTGTTTTACAGACAAATATGTACACAGTCAGTAAAACTTCTGAACACCCTAACAGACCAAATTAAATTGTTAATTTAAAAATATTTTCATTAGCCTTCCAATGTTACAATAAATTTTAAAAATATATCTGATTCTACAGCTGATAAAAACAATCTAATTCAAATATACCTGTGTCTCAAACTTTAGGATTCCAATATATTTTCTACTCAGAATTTCAGATCACCTATGGATGCAGATTGTGGGTGCACTGACACTTAAAACTGCTACTGATACTTACCAGTATTCCCAGTGATTTAAGATTTTAATGTTGCATTGGAAATGCAACCTTATATTTTATTAGCAATGTTGTAAAGATCCATGAAACTTATAGTAAATAAAAGGTATTATAGTTTATCTTGACTAGTCAAACTGACACACCTTACATCTATGGAACAATAATCATTCATCACAGAAAGTAAACATGGATGCAAAGCATATGATAAGCAGTCACACTAATCTATTTAAAATTTTCAAATTTTGTCAGGAAGGCAGTTACATAGTGAAAATAAGAACTAAACTGTTGTTTAAAGTAAAAGCTAACAAATCAGAGATGATATTGTCATTTTTTTTTTAATCATTGCAAACAGATTAATTAATTTTCCCCTTTTAGATACAAAGATCCTAGAATATAGACGGGTAATGAAGCAAATATTATATTTTAGTGTCAATTATTATAAACAAGTCCAAGGAAATATGCACAACACTGTGGTTTTAGCTTGAGATCTGTGGAGGTATTTAATTTCTATAAAAAAGAAAAATCAATTGCTGAGAGAGCCTTCCCCAGTCTAGAGTTACTGTGGATAGAAGAAACACAAGTACTGCAACAGAGAACTAAAATATTTTAAACAGTTTTAAATACCATAGCCAAAGACCCAGAAGAGATCAGCATCTTCATTCTACTCTAATACTCTATCAGCAGTACAGCTTTGTGCTATTCATTTGCAAAATTCTCAACTTCATTTGAAATGCATTATATCAAGCTCTCCTGATTTAGGAAGAAATATTATACATACCTCCACACTTAGGAATAGGTCCACTCCACATTACTTTTCCATCCATTAGCATACAAGTAATTGTTTCAGTTCCTTGTGTTTTAATAAATCCTTCTTCACATATAACTGAAATTGAGCTCCCCAGCTGAAAGTTGTCACCAAAACGCCGAGCATTGATTGGCACTCCAGGATCCGGGCACTCGTTATGTCCAAATGCTTTATAAGAGAAAAAAGGAAAAGTGGCAGAGGACATAGAACTCTTCAAGGAAGATGACATTTTTAAGATTTTGTTCACTAGTAAGAACAAACTATTTATATTAGGAAACTGAAGGAAAAAAACAAGAATCAAAAACTTGCTCAACAGAAGAAAATGCAAAACAGTATAAATAATTGTTTAAAATATGAAGCTATACCAGCATGGATCTCAGCTTGGACAGCTTGTTGCTGGCAGATTTCAGCGATGGTTAAGTTCTTTTCCAACAACACTCATCCTATTTAATGATAAAATGGGGCAGAATGTTCCTTCAGAAGGGCAGGTCAAGGATCTATGTATGATACAAAAACTTTCTTCATCTTTTGCGCATATAATTCATCATCACACCATTTCAGTCATGCTGACCTTCATGGGCTTGATCCTATCATAGTTACAGTAATTTCACGAATATAAGTTGCACCATTTTCACAAAAATTTTAGTGGAAACCCGGAAGTGTTGCTAGTATTCCGGGGCGGTTAATATATTAACAATATTCTAAAAGCTGCCAACACGGAAGTGAGAGCCCGCAGCAGGCCCAAGCCAAGCTGGAGCCCGGCCAGCCCCAGCAGAGGTGGGAAAGCCTGGCAGAGGCGGGGCCAGCAGTGCGGGGGGCGGGCGGCAG
>PYHW01009979.1:10973633-10994490 GCA_013186435.1 Turdus rufiventris
GGCAGCGGCAGCACTGCCTGACCAGCCCCGAGCTGCCCCGCTGAGCCGTGGCGCCAAGCTGGGCCCCCCGGCTCCGTCGGCAACCATGAGCAGGGCGAGCCTGCCTGGCCCTGCCCCGAGCCAGTAAACACCGCCATGCTGTGATCCTGCTACTAATTGGCAAATTTGTGAAAGTTGCGCATGGATTCTCGCTACAAACGAAAGTGCGGCTAATATTCGGGTGTGGCTTTTTCATTGACAAAGACATCAAAGTTGTCGATGTACCGGAAGTGCGGCTTATACTCCGTGCGGCTTGTATTCATGAATTTACTGTAATTTTGTTTCATGTATTGAGAGCTGGTGAACAGTGACAAAAAGTGTTATGCTGGTCAAAGAAAGAAGACTTGAAATCTTGAACATTTCAAGTTTAGGTCTGGATGAATTCAAAAAAAATTAATTTCCCTGTATATATGTAGATCCTATGACAAAAACTGTTCGTATCTTTTTACTGCAGAATATACCTTACTTTTGAAGAAGAAATACCATCTTCCTGACAGAAATTAGCAATATAATATTTATAGCATTATCATTAAATGATATGCAGTAATTATGGCCTTTTGTTGTTTTATTGATGAAGAATACTGCACATACATCTTATATTTTTAAAATTTTGATTTTTTAGTGAGAAAAAATATACACCTTCCTCATGTATGATGGCTGCAAATTGTATCTTTATAAATATGTTTACATGTGGACACTTCAGAAAGGACTAAGCCCTAAAAAGATGTTAACTTTTTTCCCCTGCAGTTTCACTGATGTGTCTGCTAGACAAAATGTATACAAATCCCCTAATGAATTTTTTTATAAAATAATACCTCAATAACTCTGTAGAAAGATTTCTCATATGTTCCATTACAGAGGTATTTCAAATCATAAAAATATCATTTTTATGATAATAAATAAATAACAGAGAAGAGCAAGCATATATTTATTGACATTTTGACTTGGGCAATGCCATAGATATTGGGAATGAAAATAGTACATTCATTGAATAATGGTTTACCATTCAAAGATGGCATTAAAAGTGATGCAATCCCATACTTTTTCAGAGGAGTTACAAAAACTTTTCCAATCCTTTGTTCACAGTCATTACTTTTAGGGAAGGTATTGATTGTCTGTTTTTCTTACTACTTTCCGACAACCCAGATATAGATTTTCAATATTGTTGTCTATAAATATAGATAAATGTTGACTCCAGGTTTAGCTTGCCTGTGTGTGACACCAGTTTATTAAGGTTGAAAAATCAATTCATTGCTCTATATTTCAGCTCAGGAACTGCTGCCACTGCTGCTCCTATGTGATCAATTTTACTGCAGAGATTGACTTTGGGAGACAACATAGTGAAAGACAATTTGTCCCACCAATAGCAGTCACTCTTAGCTCAGCCTGGCTATATTTACATTACTAAATGAGCAAAATTCCATCTCTTCAGACTTCTGAAAAGCTTTATGGTGGAGCTGTAATATTAAATATTAGCCTAAGACTGAAAAGAAAAAGAACACGGGGCTATAACATTAATTAATATTTTACTAATCATCAACCATTCAAGAAACCATAGAAAAATTTCTTATGAACTATTACACATAAAGGGGGATCCAGTTTTCCTGGCATTTATCCTCATAAACTACCATGACTGTACAGGCATATTAGTAATATCTGGAAAAATGACAGGAAATAATATCACAGATCAGGGCAATGGTGATATTCTGCTATTAACTCAGAAGGATATTAAAATATGCATTTTGCATTAAAAACAAACTAACAAAAAAACAACAAAAGGGAAGGAGCTGAAGAGATCTTGTGAGATGGGAGGGCAGGTATGTAGTGAATCCCAACTCATCTCATCTAAAACCAGCTCTGAAAGGTCCTTTCAAATATGGTTAGAAAGGAGTGGTCCACTGGCACAGTTAATTGTTTCGGTGGATTGCTCTGCCAAGAGTTTTAGCTGGCAATGTAGTAATAACTTTGAAGTAAAGTTAGCACTTTCAGAAGAAAATACCAGAGAAAAAACAAAAGTTATGGGAATATAAAATAGCAATATATTTCATTCTAAAAACTATTGTGAAAGGCTATTTAAAGCTATGTAAACAAGTGGCAGCTTATTCAGTGCCATCACATGTAAACCCACACTTCTTTCTAGTATGCTACACTGAAGAATTCTAGCTTGGGAAGTACTGAGGCTGAAAAAGTCTTAACAGGAGAGACAGGCAGGAAAAACGTGCTGTGACACTCTAACACAGCAATAAACCACACTAAATCAGTTTTTAGATATAAACCCATCATCTGGGATTGACCATGTCTTGGTCCACTGAGCTGAAATGACTTGAGTAATTAGCCTGACGTTAGAGGCCCTGTTTGACCTTTTCCAGACTGCTGTGTAATTTATAAGGTTTTTGCTAGCACAATTAAACAGCTGTAATGAAAACAGTAACAAAAAATATCTACATAACAATAAACAGCAGATCTAAGATTATTCTGCGGTATTTCCCCAGCACTTCTATACTCTAATCAATGAGGAACAGCTCGAAGTCCACAGGGGAACATAAATCAAGCAATCTGGATGATGCTCTCCACCTCAAATACTCATCCACCTCAGCCCAAAGGAAGGTTAGCATGAAGGACCTAGCAACTATTGAGTTTCCTCTGCATTAACTCCTTTGTCATGGGAAGTAAATATGTATTCTCTGTCAGATGGCTTCAGTTGTCACACTGCGCTTAAGGGTACATTTTGTCTGTTCTAACCTAAGCTAGGAAATCTATACTGAAGCAAAGGGACTACATAAATTTATTGCTTGTAATTCATGAGACTGTATTTAATACTATGTCTAGCTCTGTTCTCCATAATTAAACAAAGATACAAAGTGGGAAGCATTCATACAGGAGTCATAAATATGATAAAAGGCTCACACTTTCCCTTGAACTGAGTAGTTCAATTCTTATAGCTTATTACAGGCAGGATTAGGGGATGACTGACTTTATAAATGTCTTCACAGGCACCAGAAATATCAACAGCTCTTGGGTTTGGGATATAAAGGGGAAACAAGAAATCAGGTGTAAATATTCATTTCCATAGCAACTTAAACCAATTTGGTTTAGGTTGCTACATCCCTGTGTTCTGCTGCACCTAGTGAAACATTCTTCTACGTCCTGTTCCAAGGAGAGAATCACAGCCTTTTGAGTTCCTAGCAATTTGCTTCCTGGAACATTCTCTGTATCATCCATTTTCAAGTCACATATTTCTATGATATAGTCCCAAAATCTAACTAAACAGGAAATCTTCGTTAGTGTAATAACTCAAAGATGACACATTTGAAATCTCATTTTTGCTTAATTCCAACAAAAGCTAGATTTATGTTCAATTTTAATGGAAGAAGAATAATTATCAGAGACCACACATGTTTCTGTAATAAAAACAAATAGGGCATAAATAGTTCCTGAGAAATACCATTAAATAATCAGATTATGTAATAGTAACTCAGTTTTATTCTTCTCAATATTTCACCTCAAAAACATCAATGAAGTTATTTACATTACTAGCCTACATTCTTATTAGAAAAGATTGATCAAGACATAATGTTTCTGTGATGTACTGCTTCTATTCTTGAAAGGGGAGAGACTGATAGCTTTGGAATATATCAACTAGAGTGTTAGCAGAAAGCAGATATTTTTAATTAACTTTGGGTTTACTAATGCTAAGATGGAATGAAATTCTATTAACTCCTTTTTTTCAACATCTCTTTTGGCTTTTATTTAAAATGGAAAGATCACTTCTGCAATTTGTCAGATTGCAGCTGTCTTTACTGAAGAAATAGTAGAGATAATTTGGAGATATTGCTGTTTTTGTAAGTAGATTTTACCTACAGTTTAACAAAGAGTTTAAAAAACCCAAGCACAAACACTCCCATGAAAAGAAGAAAAAAAAATGGTTTAAACTGCTCAAATGTGTAAAATGCTTTAAATTCTTTCCAGAGTTATTGGTTTCATTATACAATTGGTAAAAGTTAATATTGGATTGTTGTTTCTTTTTAAAATTTAAATTTTATGACTTGATACTATTAGTGCATAATGTAAATGACATGATCAAATTACTACATGCCCAAAGATGTCTGCAAATTTTTTAAAGAAGCAGAATTGGTCTGATAAGTAAATTTCTGTGTCACTGAAATGTTAAATCTGTAGTATTGGCAGTGTTTAAAGAATTAGTTAATTTCAAAATGCGAACAAAATATAAGAATTCCATGCTAATCTTTTCTATCTCTCATTTTTAACTGTAAATTCTACATTAAATGACTTTTATTTAGATCTAGTTGCACAAAATGGGATGACTTCAGGAAAATCCAATTATACACAGCCCTAATTTTTATCCGACAAGACTACCTTAGATCCTCCAATAATTGATTTTGGTTTTCTCATTACTAGATTTAGGCTTGACAGCATTGAGCACAGGGCAATGAAACTTTAAAGTAAAGAGAACTGTTAAAAACGTTAAAAGGACATGAGACAAAAGAAAAAAAAAAGAGCAAATATTAAAACTTCTGTAACGAAACATGGATTCAATATCTAATTTTCATTATAACTCATTTCATATTTCAGTAGCTCTGAATAACCTCTGGCTTTCTAATATTTAGTTATGGTACTGAGATATGTAGGTACCAGTCAAATGTTAGCTGGCAATGATGACTGGTACCTATAAAAACCAGTACAAAGATACCACATGTTCTTCAGGCTTACATTCTACATTTGTGACAAACAATCTGAGGATGAATCGGATGGCTGACAGCTTAAATTTAAGACAATATCAGAAAAACAATGTTTACAGAATAATCTAGTGTCAGTTTATCTCTTTCCTATTCTGATAGCAATGTTTAATATAGATCTTAATAAATAATTCTCTGAAAGACTGGCAATCTAAACCAAAACAAAAATAAAAAGAGAATAAATAAAGATGGAGAGGTGAAAGATGACGTGAGAAAAGTAAACAGCTACAGGGAAATTCAGTCCTTGAAATTTTATGAAAATAATATTAACTGCTAACATTCATTTGAGAAAAATGTGAAGTCTGGGTCTCTGAATTACCAGCCTATCTAATTTCCTTTTCCATTTAAGGGTTAGTTAATGTTTTTAGAGTAAAAAAACCTTAACAACACAGTATTTTTTTGTCATACAGCAGATTTCACGTTTCTCATACAGTCCAGCAGGTAACATAGGCAGGGAGAGATGTGGTCTCCTTAAAATCATGCTGTTATAGAGTCTCTTACATCACAAGCAAGCTGTTGGAATTATATATACTCTCAGATGTTAGGGAGAAAGACAGGTATGGGACTAATTGCACATGATATCACATTTTGGAAATATCAAAGTATTTATTGTACTTTGCTTATTTTTTTCCATCTGTTGACATGGAAAACTCTGGTACCCCTGCCATCAGAAAGAAAGAAAAAGAAAAAAATCCAAATATCCAGATATGGGGGGATTGATGAGGTGGAGAAGCTCTGGTTGAAGGGTACAATGAACCCCCTACTAGATGCTGACTTATTAATACCACTCTCTACACATAGCAGCAAGTCTAATACTTCAGAATACTGCTGGAGTGGTAAAATTTAATTTTGCACATGCTCCCAGGAAAGTTTCACAGTGTATTTTGCAATTATTCATGCTGTGGCCTTGTATCACCATGTCTGCACTAGCTGGGAATATATCCTGTCTGGATTCTAGTGTGGAATAAATACCAAATCACTTGCTACCAATGCAAGGTAGGCAGCTCTTCATATGTGTTTAAGAAGAAATGTAACTGTTTTGGCAGCAAAAATGTGAATAAATGCTAATAGTCTTTAGTATTGGAGGAGATATTTGATATCACCTTCAATTATTATTGTGTGATCAGTAAGTAAGGAAGGTAAAATGGGGAAAAAAAAGTAAGTCTACTGTGGTTTTACTGATCAAAGAGCTCCTATGGCTGCTCCCTCAAATGCAGTGACAAAGAGCTAGCACAAATTGCAGCCATCAGCTCCAGGGATATTACATATGTTCACTGCTGAACATATGAGTTTTCAAGAACAAAAGTTTTGTACAGGCAGAGGTGGTGATTAATATTATGTGTTACAAATCACGTTGTCAGCAAATTTAGTGAAGTCTTATTACACAATTTGGAACTGGCCTGATTTGTCAGTCTGCCAAACACTCCTACCACAATGATCTCTAAAGCCATAAATGAGAACAATACATGTATTTTCAGCCCCTGCACAGTATTTGAACAATAATAGAAACACCTATATTAGGAATTTTTAGGCACATAGGATTTACTTTAACGTGTATTACCACACCATCATTTTTAAATACTTATGCTTATCTCCTAGACTGTATGTTGAAAATAAAACCACACATACACACACACACAAAATACAATTACTCACTGTTATAAGTGATGTTAAATCCACGTCCTGACATTGAATGGTCAGCTTGAAATTCCAGACGCAAAATATGACCATTACTGGTAAGATGGGAAGGAACTTCAGCACCAGTAAATGTTCCAATTATGGGGGAATCTACAGAGTTGCCATCTTTAACTGCAAGGAAGTCAAACTGAGATTCCAAGTCAAAGTCATTAAAGGAGAGATGAATTCGGCTCCCAGGGTCTGAAATTATTGTCCAGATGCAGTTTAAATTATTCCCATATCCCTCTGGATAATCAGGTGAAAGAACTGTTCCCATCGGTGCAGTGAAATTGGAAAGACAAGGAACTGCCAAAAAAGGGACAGATTAATTAGATAACAGAATAAAACACTTCAACAAGGACTGGTTTTGTGCTAAGTTTTTGTAAGAAATCTTAAAACCTGCTGAGTATCTCAACAGAATAATTTGCTATTTGTGGCAATATGTGAATCTGGAAAGAAAATTGTTTTTTCAATTTTCATATTTCCTTCCTCTCAATAAAACTACTTCCCAAACAGACCCCAGAAGAAATAAAGAATATATGTGTTGCATTAGAAATCCACGGCAGTCCTTACAATTTACCCTTGATAACAATTACTTGACACCACTTATTTTCTCTGGTAGAGAACTATTTAGATGAGCAGACCTCCCACTGAGCGCATTAAAAGGGCAGAAAGTCAATAGTGCCCTTCTCATTTGTTGTTGACACAGAGGCACAAGAAATTAAGAAGCCTCAAAGAGACAGGAGATGTTTTGTTGTTGTCAGGTTAACATATTATATTCAATAAATTCAGTTAAGCCATATTAAATTGAGTTGCAGAGAGGAAAGGAACTGATTGGACTCTGAATATATTTGATTCATACTATTTTAGTGGAATAGTTAAGAGAGGTGTTGCCACAAAAGAACTATCACAACATTGTATATATCTATGCTATATAATGCAATTTATGCTGTATAATGCAAATATTTTACTTTTGCTATATAATGCAACTGGAAGAGAGCTAGAACTACTTATGATACTTAAAGTGCTAATAGGTATTTATATAAAATACATGGGGGAAATGTAAATAATTTACACTCGATTTCAATTCAGTGATTTCTAATCTGAGAAAATATATTAATTTATAAGACTAGCTATCAAAATTGTACCATACATAATTTACATAATTACATCCAGAGAATCCTACCAAAACCAAATCAATAATAATCCACTATATCAAAGTACATAAGGAGAATTGCTTTAAGAGTTGGTACAAGAGAAAAAATATGTTTCAGCAGTTTTAGAACCTGTCCCTTGGGCATGTACATTAGGCAAATCTGCCAAGAAAGAGGAAATCTGTCCTGTCAGGAATGTTAATTACTTTTTACTAACTCTGAAATCAATCACACAAATAATAACCTATAAGTAAAGTTTATCACAATGCCTTAAAAATAATAAGAAGAAAATATTTGGTACATACAAATACAGATTGGTATGTTTGCAGACCACTGGTTGTTTTCTTGGCAAATGATAGATTTCTCTCCAATTAATTCAAATCCAAACTGACACTCAAACCTTAAAACATCACGATTAGAAAATCCGTCCCCTTCTCTAATACCATACAATGGTGTTCCAGGATCCCCACAGCTTTCCTTTTCAATTTCTGTTGAAATAAATAAAGAATTTATTTATATGCATACATATACTGACACATAGAAAATTCAAAGCAAATTGAAATAATCTATGTAAAAACAGTTGTCAAGATGCACCGCTGAATCTGATTCTGTACCCCAGCTTCTTAGGGAGGAAATTCTGCATAAGGAATCCCACCAGGGGGAATGAGTGAGTGGTTGTGTTAGAGTTAATTGTTGTCTACAGTTAAACCATTACAAGGGATTAGAAAAATCAAAACTCTTTGTGTTTATAAAATATGAGGAAAAGTATTTATACCCTATTTTATTTCATAAAATTTTAAACAATAATATCACTAAGTAAAATACTGCTAGAAAATAAAGTCTTAAAAGTAAAAACAGAGATCAGTTCTCCAATATGCAGACACTGTCCATGTTGCAATACAGCTCAAATTGAGATACCAATGACACGGCAGTAAGGGAGTGGTGGCACCAAAAGAATTCATCACAGTAAAAAGGAGGCTAGACATAAATGTAGATACAAATTTAGATGCACATACATTATGTAAACATATGCAAAAAATAATTTCTCTATAGTCAAAGAATATTTTACCCCAGTAGCTTTAACTGCAAGGTACCTGAAAAGCTACTATTTCTACAAATATTAGAGCTATGATACTCTTTCAAGCAGCATCCTGTTTTGAACTTTCAGTAGTTACAGGCATGGAAGAATCTTTTAAAAATTTACATATAATGACAGAAAAAACATTCTTGTACCATAGTTTGAGGTTTTCTCTTTAAAGGTCTTGCAACATTTTTTTTTTGGTGTTGTAATGTTTTGGTTTTTTTCACATTTCCATATATGATGGTTTAAGTGCAAGGAAAAAACATAGCAATTGTTTTGATTTTAAACAATTTTTCTAGGGTAATATTTTCAGCAGCATACACTTGATTTCTCAAAGGTTTCAGTTATTAAGGTTCTAAATACAATTAAATTTGTGACAAGAAGCAAATAAAGAACACTCCATATCAATGAGAAACAGAAAAAGAGTTGAAGATTATTTTAAAAAGTATTCCACAGAGTTTTGAAAGGCTTTATTATTCTATTTGGATAAAGAAAACTCAAAAAGAACAAAATAAAAAGCACAAAAAGCACAAACACTTCTTATTGGTTTATTTGTATTTTTTTTTCCAAACACTTCTAGCAAAGGATTGATATAATTCATTATCATAAAAAGATAAAACCAAGCTCAATTTATCCTGAGATCACAGACCTCAAAAAAAAGTTACAGCTCTCTTGAAAAACAACATAAGCTATCCCAAAGAACACACAAATTCACTCTCGTGTCTTCAATTTTTGTGGGACTGTTAACGTCAAACCTACAGAACTGTTCAATTTTTAACTGCCAAAAAAAAAAAAATACAAAGTTCTCCTAGGCTGTCCTGGTAGATTAATACTATTCTAACTGTCTAAGTAATTTCATATTTCATTTGGGAAAACAAATATATCCTATAAACAGATGTATTCTATAAACTAGTTCTCCAGCAAGTGACTACATCACATAGCTTACTGCAGTTTTCTCAGACAAAATAGATTAGGCAGTAAATGTATTTATACCTACTTCAATTTACTCTCTTTTGGGGCTTCTTTTTGTTCTCTTTTACGATTCATTCTGCTTTTTGAGATTTGCACTTCATGTTAGCAGCAATGCGATGGCTAGGATGGATATTTGTTTTCCTGTGATCACTACCACTGTGATACAAAAGTATTGCTGTCTGTGCCTAAGGGGAAAAACAGCACCTTATGCTAATATTACTTCTAGTAAATAGTCCTTGTTTCCTTTCTATTCTTATAAAAAGGAAAAAATAACCTCTACCCATAAAATTTGTTAAATGTGTTAACAATGAATCAGGAACGTTCTTTTGCATTTTAAGGTTTTTGAGACAGAAAAGAAAACCTATTTTTGTTTTCAAAAATTGCTTCACAAAAGAACGATATTAACAGTAATAGGAGGGATGTTTTCTGGTGATGTTAGAAAGCCATCTTTTTTGAAAAGATAAAAAAGATAAACTTAGGGTTTTATAGTAAGTTTGAAAAAAACAATTAGCCTAAATAAATCTGCACAGTTAGCAGTTTCACAGCACTGAACTAAGTGAAAAATTACCAAAATATTTTCTAACAAGAAATATCTAGAAAAATATCAGTTTAAGTGAAAAGTAAAAGGATAATATAAAGAAAATTAAGAGAACCATCTCCTTTCATTTTAAATTATCCTTACACTACTTTGGTATATCTCACTGAAAGATTTTGCAGATTTCTAACCAATGATATACTGAAGGGAGAGCCACAAGCTACAGTAGCCCCCAGTATGGCAGGATAGGAATGTGTTTTTTTCTCTTACCCTTTCTCTTTGTGAAGGACAGGCCCATTTTGGAGGTGACTAAAGGGGCCTTGGGGAAAAGAAATGGTCATGTAAAAACAAATATATTTTGACAGAAATGCACTGGAGTTAGGGTTTGAAGAGGTAACTTGTCTATTTTTCCATTCCTATAACTCAAGAGTAAATAAAATATAAGAATGTCATTTCTATAAGGAAGATATTTTTGAAAGAAAAGAGATCACAGGTGCACACTGGAAAAGTGCAATACTGAAGACTTGTTATCACTACAGCAGAGATTCCAAATCTGTAGTCCTTAAGGGAAACGCCAAGCAAGACAAAACATTCTTTACTTTAACATCTCAGAATAACGCTCATTATTTGTTTTACTGATTGAATCAAAGCAAATATTACACACAACTAGATTAGTTTAGTCATTAGCAAAAGAGCATTTGAATTCATCACATATTATATTTTAAAACAAAAAATACAGATAAACTAAATACTAGTATGTGAAAAGAAAATTCAAGTATGTGATTCAAAAGGATAAAACTTTCTGTTTGATATTTGAATTCTTTATGCAAAAGCTATAAGCATTCACCACCATATATCAACACACTGACATTTTGCAAGGTAATGCATAAAAATCTTTGCAATCCCACTTTGAAATACCATTGTATGTACAACTTATATACACATTACTGAATACACATATCCAACTTGTGAAATTGTTGTGCTTGTGTTCCCAATGCAGGATATTCTTATTTGAAAATTCAGAAAAGTATAGCATCAAATATTTCACAGAATCACAGAACAGGTAAGGCTAGAAGGGAGCACAGTGAGTCATCTGGTTCAACCTCCCTGCTCAAGCAGGGTTATCCCAGAGCACATTGCACAGGATTGTGTCCAGACAGTTCTTGAATGTCTCAAATAAGGGAAGCAATCTGTGTAACTTTTACTTGCAAAGGCCAAGGAACCAGCGTTATTGTAATCATCTTTTGGTTTGCATGCCGAGGTTTTGATAGTGGAAGGACTATGCCCATGAAAGGGACTCACTCACATTAAGAAGCACATTAAGAAGAATTGCAGCCTGCGGGAAGAACCCATATTGAAGAAGTTTGTAGAAGACTGCTTCCCATGGGAGGGACCCCATGCTGAAGCAGAGGAGAAGTGTGGGGAGTCCTACCCCATGAGAAGGATCCAACAGCAGAGACAGCATGTGATGAACTGACCAGTCCCTATTGCCTGTCCTCCCGTGCCACTGAGAGGAAGGAGGGAGAGAATTCTGGAATAAAGTTAAGTCCAAGAAGAAGGGAGGAGTGAGGGGGAAAGTGTTTAAAGATTTAGTTCTTTATTTCCCATTATCTTTCTCAGATCTTGATTGGCGGCAAATTAAAGTACGTAATTTCTCCAAGTCAAGACTGTTTTTCATCTGATGGTGACTGGTAACTCTGCCCTTGACTCATAAACTTTTTGTTATATTTAATCTCCTCAATCCTGCTGAGGAGTGGGGTGATAGAGTCACTTTGCTGGGCACCTGACATTCAGCCAGAATCAATCCACCACATCATCTATCTTATCCTGAAAATTCAAACTTAAATATTAAGGAGAAAAGGCACAGAAAAAGCAGAAATTGGGAAAATAAAAACTAATAACCTATGAATCAAGAACATATATATTTCTCAGTGTAAATCAGGATGATAAATAATGTAAATTATAGCATGTGTCTTCATAGTAGATATACATAAAACCCCATTACCTTAAAGATACATAGCAGACAAAGAGTTTTGGACCAATTTCAGCAGTCTTAGAATATGCTTACCAATTTACATGGTAATAGATTGGAGATTGGTTACGTTTATTTGTAATAGGGCTTATATATCAGTAAACAAACAGAAATTTGAATCACCTAACAGATGATACCTTCTCCTAAATATTATATTTGCATGTATCTTCAAATAAAAGAGATTCTTTTGTCTATTACTTATTGTTACAGTGTGAGTATTTTTATAATCAAAGGATGGAAGCTCATTTGTGAGAGAAAACAATGTCTATTGCCATATGATTTCCAGTTATATTTTAAAGGTAATCAATACGCTTATTTCCTTCTAATGATTAGATTTTTATCTACAGAATCCGTATCTCAGAAAATCCAGATATATTAAAAATAATTTTAAAAAATTAAAATAAAATCACCTTAACCGCTATTTTTACCCAGAAAAACATAGTGTAATTTTCTCATTCTCAATTCTGGCCACAATAGATTTTATATTTATTTTCTTTTTTTTTTGCTTCCTTGTTTCCCTAAAAGACATGAAAGAAGAATCTTGTCTAATGTGTACTGTGGCTATTTTTTTTAGTAATTGGCAAGTGTGAAGACAGGGAATGAATCTTGCATTGTTTGTAAATACAAACAGAATGGAATGATGCCTGTAGCCAAACTATAAGAAAACTCCACCTGTGCCTGACTGCCTCAGGTGAGACACACATTATTACAGTGTTCCAGCACCTTCTCTGGGCTCCTGGGTCCCACTACCGAAGAAACAGGTATACAGAGGGAGGAAAGGAGATGAGGAGGAGGATTTAAGCATACAGTCTTTTCCCTATATGAATTAATGGGATGTTTAGTCTATAATGTGTTATACAGAACAGCCATTCAAGGGTATAGAGTCAGTTCTATTCTGCTCAAATTCTATGGAGAGAAAAAAAAATCTATAAAAAAGAGTTATTCTTTCCCTACTATGTATGTGGTGATAACCTTCTCTGTCCTTGCTGAATTGTGCCAATTGTCAGGGTATTTCTCATTTCCTGATCATATAATTTGATGAGCCAGAATGTGAACATTTCACAAAGGAAAAAAGGAGGTAATTAATTAAAGAAAGATACACATAGGAAAGTCAGATGAAGTTCCTCTGAGAATGAAGTAAGAAAACAATGGCAGACAGCATTAAAAGTCATATTTTATGTATATCACAATTGCTCAACATCTCTAGTATAAAGAAAACAAGTTACAGCCATTCTCCATGACAATAGACTTTTCAGAGGGACAGCAGATACATCAGCATGATTTTTATTGCATAATTTATCTGAAATTTTCTACTACTAGCATAAAACATTTCATAAGTATGTTCCATTATATATTTTAGGTACTTAAATAGATTCTGGGTAGACATATTCTTTCTCTTCCTATTCAGGACTGTGTTACATATCTAAGGTTGAGTTTTTTACTATTCAGCCAGAAATAAGCTGGCCTGGTCTGAATGAGCCCTGTGGGGCTTTAAATAATAACCACACCTTCAATAAAGTAAGTTGCTCTCTTAATTGAGGTCTAGAACATGAACTGTTATGTAGAATTCTATCCACACAAACAATTTAATCTCACCACAAGACTTCTCATTCATATAAAAAATTAACAAAAACTGGGGTCTTTCCTAAATTTCTATTGAAATATCACAGTATTTTGTTAATTCCAGATTTCCTTGCAAAAAACATCTGGTCTTGTATCACTTAAAGAATTTCAGTTAAAGTTGTGAGAATTAGCAACAATGCTTATATTTCATCTACGCTGCCTCAAGAGATTTCTGTGGCCTTCATACCTCTACTGTCCCAAACCCTGTCAGTATGGTCTTTCTCCTTCAGTCATATTGAAGTAATACTTGCTTTATTTCAGTATAATTTTGATGTGAAAATGCATGGTAAGAGAGACATTGTGTTCTTCTCAAACTGCAGTGTTTATCTGTATCTTTAAATTCTGGTTTGCCTATTCAATCCCCTTTGCTTCCCAAACACTATGGCTTTTAATCAATCACACCTTTCTCAGCTCTATCAAGAATCTGGACAATGGGTTGGAAAGAAACATGTTACATTTGCTTTCCTTATGCAGCTTCTTCAATCTGGAGCAACTTCATGGCATAGTTAGCTAATTCAGGATTACTTTTCCTTCATGTATCTGATTTTAGCTGGACCAAGGATGGATCACTGAATAATTTGAAGAAAGTTTCATGGAATTTGAACAGTTTCAATACAAATACGCAGAATACCCCTTAGACCAATGGTTACTGCTTGACTCTCAAAAGGGAAAAACAATGTAGATGGCTAGTCACCATATGCAGAAATGTCTGAAATCATTTTCAAGGTAGCATTAAGACTAAAATTCATTTATTAGCAGTTGCACAAATTCTATAATTTCTGTGGCTGAATCATCTCTATTTCAGTGGTGGGGCCTTTCATATTAAAATAAGACTGACTTGTTTTCTTCCACAGACTAAATAAAATCTATGCATGTTGTTAATCATCATAAAGAAATGAAGTTGTTGAGAATGTGGCCCTTTGATGTTTACAAAGTGTTCTAGGTTATGATTAGAACATTACCCTATTTAATAATACGACCAACAGGAATCTCATTTCTGTCATTGATGATTTGAGTAAGGCTTTTCACTCCACTTTAGAAAATCTTTAGGAAAATAAAATGTTTCACTGGACTAAATAGCTTCATCTCCAAATGTCAGTATGCTTTTGAAGAACATATAAATGAAAATAAACTAATTCAAGGGATGTTTTTCTGGCACTATGGGAGTCAGCATTGTACAGATAATTTTGATCCTTTTGCTATACATAGTGTTGTTCTTTTTCATCTTTAATGGTAAATGTGTACAGATAGAAGTCCAAACCCAAGACTGGTGAAGCTATCATCAAGAATGTATTTCTTGATACATACAGAGTTGATCTGTAGAAACATTAAATCTATTTGCAGATTATCTGTTGAACCTTTCAAATCTGTTGATCAAGGCAACCTACACCAGCTCTGCAACTTTCCTTTAATGATAATAATTTTTCCTCCAATAATTCTAATAAATGTTCCTTGTATCACATGATAAATATACATGTGACTATGCAAAGTCACCAAGGTTTTAATTTGGTAGCAACTTTATTGTCACTTAAAGTTTTTCAGTTTTGCTGAGCTAAACATCTAGTCAGGATGTAAGACTGTTACTTCCACCTTGCTTTTGCCTTTGTCAGAAGTTCACAGAACAGAACAAAAAAGGAAAATCTCTAGAGAAACAGTTACCAAGACTTATTTATGTAGCTTGTTTTCTTTCCCAAGCTCCTGGCCGTGATCCTTCAACCTGCTTCTTTCTAGTTTGATCACTAATTCCCTTCTGAGACAAGATAACTCTATCTATCCAAAAGGAAGCTACAACAGACCAAGCTAAACATCTAAAAAACCCCAATCCCAAAACGCAAAACAAATACTATTCTCTGACAAACACACACACACACATATATGAAACAGTTCCCAGACCAGCTCTATGAACAGAAAGTAGGGCTTGCTCCAAAAGTCATTTAATGCATTTGTACTGGGCTTAGACAACAAGGTTTTAGTAGTCAGGGGTCTACAGAAGTGGCCTCTGTGAGAAGAGGCTGCTCCCATATTGGACAGAGCCAGCTCCAATAAGGACCTACTTCTGGTAAAAGTTTGAATCCATCAGAAAAAATGGTGGTGCCCTTGTGATAATATATTTAAGAAAGAGTAAAAAAAAGCTGCAAAGCAACTGTGACAGAAGATCAATAAAAATATGTGAGAAACAGCCCTGCAAACGTGAAGGTCAGAGAAGGAAGGAGAAGTGCTCCAGATGTCAGAGCAGACACTCCCCTGCAGCCCACGGTGAAGACCACAGGGAAGCAGACTGTCTGTCTGCAGCACATGGAGGTCTCTGCTGGAGCCTGTGGATGGCCTCACATGCAGCAAGTGGATAAGCCCTGAAGGGATCTGCAACTAGTGGAGCAGTCCATTCCTGAAAAAGCACACCCCATGGAAAGGATGCATGCTAGAGCAGCTGCAAAAGAACTACAGATGATGCAAAGGACCCCACACTGAATCAGGGGAGAGCATGAGGAGGAAGAAGTAGCAAAGACCAAGTATTATGAACTGAACACAAATCCCATTCCCGATTCTCAATCCATCCTTACTGCCTGGATGAAGGAAAATGTAGAAGATATGGGAATAAAGGAGTGGAGTCTGGGAAAAAGAGGAGGTGGAGGAAATTTTTTAGTTTTGTTTTCACTTTGCACTATCCTACTTTGTTTTTATTTGGCAATAAATCAAATGAAACTTCCTGTAGCTGAGTCTGTTTGTCTTTGACAATAACTAGTAAATTATCTCCCATTGCCATCTCAACTCACAAGTTTTTTCCTCTTATTTTCCTCCCTGTTCTGCTGAGGAGAAGGAGTGGGAGCAGCTTTAGGGACATACTGCAGTCAGCCAAGGTTATCCAGTACAGAGATGCATACAAATTTCATCTAAACCTGGCTGTCAAATGTAGACTTTTTCCAAGTTAGAAATAAAATGCTCTCACACCCCCTACCCTGAAAAAAAAAAATGAAAAAAATATTAAGAGAGAGAAACCTTGCTAGAAGCTCTGATAAGACTGCAGCTTGGACTAAGCTCTTGTGGATTTCAGTTTTTGTAAGCTAAATCCTCTTAAACAAGTGAATAAGCCTATGCAAATCAGAATTTTACAAACTGAATCTGGTTAGATATCCCTTGCCAAATTTCAGGTCACCAATTCAACGTTCAAGAAAGTTAAAACTTATCAAAAAGCTTGTTTTGTTTTGTTTTGTTTTGTTTTTTACTGGCCACAATGGAATTCATTTTCCTGAAATCATGTTCTTTAAAGCTACTAAGTGTTTTGCATTAATTTGTACATAAGCACTTTAAGTGAGGTAGCCCCTGTACAGATAATTTCAGGCCAAAAATCAGTTAAAGCTCAGAATTTCTAAACAGTAAAGAATAATTAAACCAGTTCTTATCTTAGGAACTGATGATTCAACTCAAAGTAATGAATTGGTTTTGCCAATATATTTTATTGTTTCACTCTCTATGGTTAAAATATACAAATTAGAGAAAGGAGTTTATTTGCGTATGGATGGGAGAAGAATGACCAAAATTTAGACAGGAATTTCATCACTACATCAGGAAGAGTACTACTGTGACTGTATGTCCCATATGTAATATTAAAATATTGGAAAAATGTCAATATGATGATGAGAGTAATTTTTTTAGTCCACGTAATGAAATAAATTTATCTATAAGTTGCATGTGATCTTTTTTATGTGCATATTTGCACATGTAAAAAAAGACTAAGAAATATGTAAACTGCATGAGAGAAAAGTGTTGCATTCCAAATTGCATGTACATCCAATTTAATATCAAATTTTTAAAGATAAAAATCAATAATGACTGAAAATAAAAGTGTGGTCTTAAAATTATAAAGATACTTAATGGATGGTTTAATGTTTTTCTAAGCTATAAGTTTTAGATCAACTACAGGACACTGAACATAACCATGTAAAAAAATATAGAAGCATCCATTTCTTCTTCCTGTTGTTTTTTCCTTCTCGTGTCCACCCCCTTGCTATACTGATCTTTACTGACAGCTTACACAACCTGGAATATAAATAGTAATGCTATTTATTGAAACGGAAATATAAGAGAAATTAGAATCACAGAAAACTAAAGGACTGATTCAGACTGATTCAAAACATATTAAATTATAATAGTTCATTAACATTTTAATTTTCCTTGATACACAACACAATTTCTTTGTTTTAAGTCTAATGAACTCATTCTTCATTGTCTCTTTTAAAGGTATTTCCAATAAATCTGATGAGAAAGAGAAAATTCAGTTTGTGTAATTCAGGAAATATTTTTCGGGAATCTTATCGATGTATGCTTATTATAAAGTACAGTATCACATAAAAATTACAAGACAGAATCAAATAATGGCTTACTGTCCTGCGGTACAAATCCCTGCACATGCTACTTCATATTGCTTACTAGATACAGCTTTTTATCTGCCCTAGTGCTGCACAGCAGCGCTGATGATCAGGTGTGGGTGGTGCTCCTCAGGGTTGGCTATTGAGGCCAGCACTGACAGCAGGAATGAGGGCATCTATGGCAAGTTTACCAACACCACTGAGCTGTGTGGTGCAGTTGACACGCTGGGGAGATGTCATTCAGTGGCACTTAGCAGTCCTGAGAGTGGGGCCTGTGCAAATCTCATGGAGTTCAATAAGGCCAAGTGAACGGTCTTGCACCTGGGCCAAGGCAACCAGTAGGCAGGGCAGAGCATGGATTAGGAGCAGGTCTGAGGAAGACTTGGGGCAGTTGGTTGACAGAAAACTCAACACAATCCAGAAAACCAGCTCTATCCAGGGCTGCATCAAAGGGAATGTGATCAGCAGGTCAAGGAAGGTGATCCTGCCCCTCTACTCTACTCTGGTCTGGTAAGAGCCCCACTGGAGTACACAGCACAGGAATCAGCCTGTTGGAGCAAGTCCAGAGGAGGGCCATTAAGGTGATGAGAGAGCTGGAGCACCTCTCCTATGAAGACAGGATGAAAAAGTTGGGGTTGTTTTTCCTAGAGAAGGGAGACTTCATAGCAGCCTTCCAGTATCTACAAGGGCTGTATGGAAGTTGAAGAGGGGCTTTTTACAAGGGCATGTACTGAAAGGACAAGGAGAAATAGCCTTGGATTGCAACAGGAGAGATCTGGAGCAGATATTAGGAAGAAATTTTTTACTGTGAGTCACTGGAACAGATTGCCCAGAGAAGTTGTGGATGCCCAGTGCCTGGAAGGGTTCAAGAACATGTTGAATGGTGCCCTGAGAAAGCTGATCTGGTGGGTGGCATTCGTGCTTATAGTGGAAGAAAGAACTAAATGATCTTTAAGGTCTCTTCCAAGCCAAACCACTCTATGATACTATAAAAAACTTGTATTTAAAGGAGTTATGTCAAAGCACTTGAAGATGCAATAATGATTCTTTGAATTGTGCATACATCACTTGATAGATGAGTTGAAAGAGTTCAAGCAAATGACAACGTGAATAGCCTGATGGTCATAAACCTATTACCATTTACTTATGAAAATATAATGCAGATGATGAAGTGAACAAAGTGAAGTTAAGCACTTAGAAATCTGTCATCTTTCTCAGAAGCTTCATTCATTTTGAAGTAGTGAAAAATATTATGAGTCAAGAGACCAACTGTAGCTTCTTGTTTGCTGTTTCTGACTTAAGACAAAGAGCATGATTTCCTGGCAAGGTAACCTAACAATCTCAAACACTTCTGCTGTAACACTATGAGTACAGCATGAGTTTTCCCCACAAAGTAGATGGAAATAATTATAGATTCATTATTCCAAGTTATATGCAAGCAAATAAAATACACCTGGGTCTTGGCAAATCAACAAACTCCTAGGACAAAACAGCAATTATGCAGCAATTACTCTCATTGTCAGAACTCAATGTTCAACCTGAAGCTGGTAAAAGTTGCTGTTTACTTTCCAATCTCACGTGACACCTAGAGCCTGCAGTGCTTTTACAGTCTGCTCCTTTACACTATCATATTTAGGAAAAGATTTTAGCTGGTATTGTTGGAAAATTTTATCATGAAGCACTTGATTATTGCCCTGCCATAAATGGTCAGAAGTAATATTTCTGTCACTACATCATCTGCTATGCTACAGTTCCACTCTTCCAAGTATTATATTCAAAAGAGCCCATAGTTACAATGATTCAAAGATAACCTCATTAGTATTGGACAATTTCCTGAAAATAAGAGTTGTTCCTGCAAAAATGTGACCATGCTACTCTTAAGCTAATGCAGAGATGGAAAACCACACAAGACATGTGAAAGAAAGCTTACAAAATAAAAACTCAGAGAAACTGTCTTGAAAGACATTCACTACAACTTGGTGTTCTGTAGTACCATGGGCTTCTTGTTAAATTACACATAGTGTTTCTTCCTCCACTAGAAAAAAAATAGTAAGTTAAGAAATATTCTTAAGTTAGATTTTTTTTAATGTACCTAATAATTAATAAAGGTGATTAATATTTATTGCTAACCTTAAACTTACAGTGGAGTTAGGCTGCTGAAGTTTAGCATAGTGACCTTATATAAAGTAGCAAAAGGATGCTAATACTTAGCTAAAGGTGTGCATGCCATGATAAAATATTTATGCAGATGCCCATATCACAAAGTAAAATAAACATAGACATACTTTATCCTAAAGTAATACAAAGGTGGTCAAGCAAGTTTTAGGCTGGGCTTCTGTAATATTTGCTAAATACTACAAAACTATGGAGCATTTTAAAACACTTTTTTCCAGAATAATAAAAGAAAGAAGGTGTTACATGATTTCATCTGCAGTTATTAATAATCAGCAGCAGTATGGTTTGGTTTTTATTATGTAAGATAAGCATCAGAAAATTATTTCCTTCTCCTATGAGCTCATACTTTTCAAACCATGAAAATTTTTCCTGTATATTTCTCTTCTAGGAAGGAATTACAGTAAATTCACGACCATAAGGCGCACCTGACTATAAGGCGCACCCC
>PYHW01009979.1:10995805-11009835 GCA_013186435.1 Turdus rufiventris
CACTTCCGGGTTTGGGGAAAAATTTTAGTCAAAAGGGTGCGCCTTATAGTCGTGAAATTACTGTAAATCCTGTCTTAGCTATCACTTTGGTGCACATACTCCAAAGAGAATTGTCTAAGAATGTAACTTGAGGACAAGCTATTTTCTAGCGCAGCAGAATAAACTAACCCCAGTTTTGACATGGAAAAATCTCAGGAGGAAACAGTGCAGACAGACTGTCTACACCAACAGTAAGCAGTGTAAAGTGCATTGGGTATGGCTGGAGTGGAGTCACCTTTCCCCACAGCAGTCTCACAGGGCTGTGCTTTGCATTGTTAGCTAGAACATGTTGATGACACACCAGTGTTTTAGCTACTGTCCTGATACAGCATCAAGGCTGTCACTCCAGCACTGAAGTTGGGGACTTCAGCTTGCCAGACGTCAACTGTGAACACTACACAGAAACAGGTCCAGAAGATTCCTAGAACACCTGGTTAATAACTTCTTGATACAGGTACTAAAGGAGATGACTAACAAAGGTGTTTGGTTTGTTGTTTGTAATCATTTAAAGAGCACAATGAACTGTCTCAAGTGCTGTCAAAGAAGGATGTTTCCATAAGATAAGCTACCATACAGGAACTTAAGCACAGATGGCAAACAGGAAGGTCTTAATACAAGACCTAACAGATTAATGTTTTTGAATTAGCACAAGGAACAAAATTCTGCTGTGCAGACTGTGGAAAAAGCACAGATGGCAACAACAGGAAGATGCCAACAACAGGAAGATGCCAGGCCTGGTGAGGCAGATCTGAGTAGCCTGTCTGGACAAAAATTCCCACCATGGCAAACTGTGGGAAAGGAAGCAAGCCCTTATACACATGCCAGCCCAAGCTGTGGGAATAGCATTTACACTCTGTGAATACCTGGGACATGGACTGTATAAAAGTGTATCTCCTCCTTCTCCCCTCCCCACTGAGACCAGAAGAGGGGCTGATGAGATGCTGCAGGAACCCACATGGTGGTATCTTCTGTAAACTCACTCTCTACCTCTCTTCTCCTCCTCCCCTCCCTCCTCCTGTCCTCCAAGCCCCTTCCCCCTCTCTTTCCCCCACCTCTCCCTTCCTTTCTTCTTTTCCTATCTATTTCACTTCCTCACATCTACTGTTAAATAAAATCTGTACTGACATTGGCACATGGTCTTGTCCGCACCTTAATTCAGGCAGGGGCATCTCTTAATAATCTTATCTTAACATTATTTTGGAGTCAGGAGTGGGATCATAACAGGCTCATGGGTGAAGTTGTGATTGATGACCATATTGGTTATAGGAACAATAAAGCAGATGGGTTTATATTCTCTAGTGACAGGAAGAAAACTGTCAGGAAAATTTCACCTCTGGCCATAAGAAGAGCCGACATGTTTGAAGCTGCTAAGATTCATCAGTACTGGTCACTTTTTAAATGCCACCTCCATATTGCACAGGAGCAGGCAATTCCAAAATGTCAAGCAGGCAAGGCAGAGGGCTGACTTGATCGAACAGAGAATCTTCTGGGGTTAAGGTGAAAAAAATGAAGTGTATTGCCACTGAAAGCAAGGTCAGGTGACATAGGAGGAATACAGAAATAGAGGAATACTTGCCACTATAGGGAGAAATTTCATGTTGCCAGAGCTCAATTAGAGTAGAATCTGGCCAGAACTATGTGGGATAGTTAAAAGAGCTTGTTAAAATGCATCAATAGCAAAAGACAGCAAAATAACATCATCCTGTTGCAGTATGAAGGTGTTCAACTGAAAAACAGGGACATAGCCAAGGCAGGGATGGTCAATGCTTTCTTTGCTTCAGCCTTAAACACTGATTATGGGCTATGGGTTTCCCATTGCTCTGAGGTGGAGGAACTTGTTTGTGAGTATGGAAAACTCTAAACTTGTGTGGGATCTGCTGCTCCCTGTAAGTCTCTGGGGCCTGGTAGGATTCATCTCAAAACACTCAAAGCACTGACAGATATAATGGGGAAACCTCTCTAAATGATTTTTGAATCTTCTTAGGAATCTGAAGAGGTACCAGTTGACTGAGAGCTGGATAATGCATTCCAGTTTTCATGAAAGGCAAGAAGGAAGCTCCTGAAAGCTACTGTCAGTCTCACTTCAACACCTGATAAAACTATGGAGAAGATTTTTCTGGGAGTTACTGCAAAACAACTGAAGGGCAAATAAATTGGGAGGAGCTATCAGGAGCTTTTAGGGCAATGTGTTACTCCTTGATTATATACCTATAAGCTTAGTCTGAGAAATAAGCATATAGGCAAACTAACAGATACCTGTTTGTTTCTTTACAAAATAATGAAAGCAGAATTCCTTTGACCCTAAGGGTTACTGCTAGGCAGGCAGATCAGTATATTGACAGTTAGGTGTTAAATCTATATATAACAAAAAAAAAAAACAAAAAAAAACCCAAAAAACAAACAAACAAAAAAAAAAACAATAAAAAAAGACTTAAAGGACTACTGTCCTTTAAGGCAAAATGTGGATGGAATATATTTATTTATAGCATTTGCTTAAATGCTACTTTTATGGATGAACACAGTTTTATTTAGGTAGGTTACACTTGTTCAAAACATTAGACTATGCTCTTAAATCAGCTTGAGATGAAAATTTTTGAGATATTTTCTACAGAGAAGAGAAAATAACTAGTAAAATGTCCTTCTAGACACCTGGAGACAAGAGCACATTGTTGCAGTTAAAAATGTGATGAGAAGAATCTAAGTTGGAGGCTGTGATGTGATACAAATATTACCACCATTAAATGGATGATAACAATTAATGTATAAGCCTGAAGAGAATGAAAAACCACAATTTTAACATTTGGCCATTTCTCATGTGAATTTAATTTTTGGAATGTCTAAGTTGAGGTACTGCTGCTTGAGCAATAAAAAAATATCTGGAAAGTACATGAGAGACAGAAAGCATCACCTAATATTGCAGTTTGGTTAGCAGCAATAAAGCCTGAGTAGTGCATCATACAATAAAAAGTTGTAACAGTAGTTTTGCCACTAATTCTGATTAATTCTTATCCCTTTTTCTGCACATGTAGCACTACGTTAATAATGATTTTTTTTTCTCTTGAAGTGGAGAAGTATTACAATTTTTACAACTATAATTATTATAATCTTTGTTATAATTAGAAAATAAGATCATATTTATGTTAAAACTATGGAGAATAAATTGTGTATTAATTTCAGGCTTCAAAAGAATGTGCAGTAAATAAGGCAAAGACCAACACTTGAATTATGAACTTAAAAATATTAAACAGCTGCCACATACTCAAGACACCATTCATCCAATGCAATGAAGGAGGCAGGGAGCCTAAGGGAAATACTGTGTGATTCTGTAATTAAAGACTATGCTAATGAATTTGTGCACAGAGGCTGAAATATGCTTTCATAAGTAACTTACATATTGATACTTATTAATTTTTGAAAAATTGACTTGGCAAAAAGACTATCCTCTGTAAAATCCATCCCACAGTTTCTGTGGGGGTCTTTTAGGGGTTTTTTTGGTTTTTTTTTTTTGTTTTTTTTTTAATTCAATGCACTCCATAAGTAGGTTAAGCTAAAGACAGAAACATCATATATTGTTTAAATAAACTTTTCACTTCTACTATACTATGTTTCACTAGTAGTTTTTGAAAATTAACTACTGCAGCACAGACTGAATCCGAGGTCTAATGATAAATAGGTTGTGGAGAAATCCTAATTCCAGCAGAGTAGAAAAGGATCACTGTGCCATATGCTGGTGCATCTCTCAAACATCACCCATTCAGATGCCAAAATAACACAGACATCTCAAAAGAATAGATAGGTTTCAGATTCATTCTTTCTCTTCCTACAGAAACAACTCTGATTTATGAAATAGTATTGGGTATATGAATTATCTCTTTACTAAAATTAAGAAGTCAAATTAAATACCTCAAAGCTGTAATTAGGGACTCAGAATTTAAAATATTAATTACATTTGAGTTTAATTTTCTAAACAGAAATAGGATTTTTTAAATCATGAAAGAAATACTCAATTCTATATCAGAAAGAAATCTAAAATGTGTAAATTTTAGGAGAAGGAGCACACAGCTAATCTCGCTTAGGTTTAAGAACTGGGTGTTTTTTTTAATTATTTTTTTATTTTTTTTTTTTTTAAGAAATTATCTTGCTTTCAAAACATTGTTGTACAATTAGGTTTTTATATGTTCATGTTAGGTATTAGTCACTCATGTATTTAAGGCATGCATATAGAATCAGTTTTGGGGTTTCCATATGCTTTTCTTATGGTCAAGACTATTCAAATACTTTTATTGAAACAAAGCATTAAAGATTATAAAGATCAGAAAAACATGAGAATCTGCTTAGATTTTGTAGTCACATTTTTGTTATGTGGATATCACCAAGTAAGATATTGCTCTTTTTAATGGTTCTAAGGACTTAAGGAGCACAGCTGCCTCTCTCAAAACACTGTGAAGCCCACTGAAGGAACTTGCCATAAAATAAGCCACCACAGCAGGAACTTGCAACGAGCACAGAAGAGACAAATTTTCAAAAGGAAGATGCTGATTCCAGGCCTGACAGAGTTACGATCTGGTTAGTGCATCCTGGTTAATGTATCCAGGAAAAAAATCCCACTGTGGCAAACGGTGGGAAACAAAGTAACCGCTCATCCCGAGAATCACAGAATATCAAGGGGCAAAGAGGATCATTGACTCGAGCTCTAAAGGAAAGGGCAGGTACAGGGATTGAATCCACAGCCTTGGCATTATCAGCACCAAGTGAGCAAATCTCAAGGTACATGTACTGCCCTAAATTAGGAAACAGCATCTGCACCCCATGAATACCTGGAACTTGGACTGCATGGAGGTGATACCCCCAGAAGAACAATTCTGGGAACCCCACCACAGAGAAGCCCAGAGTGAAGAAAGGATGCTGCTGGATCCATGGGGGAAACTATTTTCTATATTTTTGACTTTGTCATTTGGTCTCATTTGCACCTTAATTTGGGCAGAGGCATCTCTCACCAACTGGATCATAACAATAATTTATGGGAAGAAAGTAGATGCCAAACTACTGCCAGAATATTTATTATGACTTTAACTTGTGCTGTCAGGATTTTTTAAATGAATGAGGTATTTATTGTTGTGCATAATGCAGTATATTCCACCTCTTCAGTCACGTAAAAAAAGTTAACTACAATAGGACAGAATCTCCCTCATAAACCACCATCTGAAGACAGACAGACAAAAAATAAACTAATTGTTGCATTTCAATGATAGGCCGAATCCAGTTATTAATTTTATTTCAGAGAATCACAGTTTTGCCATAAAGGTTGGCAGGCAAGACTGTTACCATGGCTAAGACCTGTCAGAGAGCCACCATATATTTAACTTTTCCATGTTTCCATGGAAGTTAAGTAGATTAATTAGATCACTTTTCAAGAAGGAAATGTGAGTTACTTTGGAAATTATGCAGCCTGCAAATCTTCTTAATTTGCTAGAACTGCAAAATCATGGAACATGCACTTTTCAACACAGAAAATAAATGAAAATTGTGTACCTAATTTTTGAGCTACCACAGAACAGAAAATCATTTGGACCTGCAGTAAGGATCGGAGAAAAATACCAGTGTGTGACATAATCATCTCTACATCATTCCTGCAATTTCAAGGTCAGATCAATTATAGAGATGGCAACAGTCCTGGAGTCATGACAAGGAACTTAAAAGCAGACCATGACCTCAAAGACAAAGAAGGGAAAAGAGTATAAATAATGAATTCCAACAAATAGCAGGTGTTCCTCTTCAACATATAGACTAAACTACTTCCCTCATGATCACCAAGGAAGGTATTTAAGTCAGATAATTTAGACTGCAACCTTTGGAATTTCTGTAAGTGCCTTTACTGTTTCTATTGATTTGAGTCAGATAATTTAGACTGCAACCTTTGGAATTTCTGTAAGTGCCTTTACTGTTTCTATTGATTTGAAATGCATGCACACAACCAAAATAACAGATTTAAAGACAGCCAGAAAATATCAAGCACTGAGTATTGTATTTCTGAAGTTACACTTTATAACATTCTATTTAAATTAGTTTTATTAGTGACAGCTCCCTGTAATTGCTAGATATATCAATTAAATGGGGATTCCTAAGTCTCACTGAATTACATTGACTGACTCAAGAGGCAGACTGTAAACTAGGTTTGCTATGGATTTAGAGACTAAGAATAAACCTTGTATATGTCCACTGTCATCTAATGGAAGCCTGAAAATGAACTAACGAAATAGAAAATGAAAGAGAGAAGGAAAGACATAATATTATCATAAGTTGGTTCTCAATGTCACTCACAAATTCTGCAAGACATAATTCCATTCCCTTTGTGAAGACAAGTATTTTAATGAAGCTGGCAAAAGGAATAAAAAAATATCCTTGGTTACAGGGAACCTCTATGGAGAGAAAGGAATCAAATCTGGGACTCTTTGTGCTTTATAGCTGGAAACTGTTTTGCCTATTTGACGACTGACAGGTATTAGAGAAAAAGTACAAGTCAGATACATTCTAGCAGATGCCAATTACTGAAAAGCAGGTTCAGCGAGTCTAGGTGAAATAAACATATTCCTACACATTTATTTAATTCCATAAATGCAAGTATTAAATGCAAACTCACGATGGCAGCATTGAACAGGCCAAACTTTCACTTGAAAGGTCTGACAATGGAATCTCCAACAAGATTTGTAAGCCCTTAGCAAGAAAAATAAATGTTCATCAATAATCAGCCCACTTCTATTACTGAAAGTAGTGGTGTAAGTGGTGCTCAAAAGCAGGAAAGTAGTAAAAATGATATAACACTAGAAATAATGAAAAATTAGAAGTTTAAGGAGTGACATTTATTCTTGGATCCTTTCAGAAGAGATCTAATAGGATGTTACCCACACTTAATTATTACACAAAAATATCCAATAATTTCAGTTCTGCAAGATTGCTAGACATGGAACACTTCTCTGCACAAAATACTTCGTGATGTGCCTTTTACTGACATTTCACCTTGTCTCTTGCATTTTCCATTCCATATCCACATTATGATTTTGAGAGGTTGTGCTTTACTGTTGGGTGCCACCCCTGCTTCTCAATAGTTCTGTGAAACTGCTCAAGATCTAAATTTAACTGTCCACACCAACTCTATTACTTTAGGAGGAGTTAACTTTCTTTTACACTGACCCTCACATTCTACCATCTGTTTTAATGGAATTACAGGAATTTGAAATTAGGTCTTAAATGAAATGTTCATTATTTCTCTAAAACTTAATACCTGCCACTAAAACTTTCACAGAAAAATTCTGACTACAAGTTGCCATAAAAAGCTGAAAATGAGCTAAGAAAAACCCAACAAAACAGCTACCTCATTTTATCCTTTAGTCAAGTGGCTGAAGCCCTTTCATATGGAAGCTGTATGTATACACGCATTTCACTGAACAAAAGAAACTTGTATACCAAGTAAATTTATACTTGAAATACACAAAGTGATCTGCTCATTAAAAGAGGTTTCTGTGGCAACAAACCCTACCATTATTGAATCATATTCATTTTTTAAGTACTTCAAGTATATTACTGGTAGTTCAGTAATGGTGGAAGAGGGACAGGAGTAACATGAAATTGCAGCTGCACTGGGCCTGGATCAAAAATATCCACAACCTTTTTTACTTCCCCCCAATAAATTAGTCTAGGGTTTAACCATACCCTGGAATGATGACAATTTTATAAAGGGAGAATTTAAGTCTGTCAAGAATGTTACATGAAATGCTCCAGAAAAACAAAACAATAGAACTACTGTGTCAGCAAAGAACAAAAATCTTCCCTATTTACAATAAACAGGGTTTTTCAGAAATATCATAACTAATAGAAAAATGCAAAGATTAAAGATTTTGTAAATGGATGCACATCATAGATGACAATAAATACATCCTTTAGCACAGAAATAGCAGATTTAAATACATTAATTTTGACTGCATTAAAGGTTGAAAACTAGAGATAGCACTGTTGACTTTATGACCAAATCATCCATAGGTGTAAAGCTAACCAGAATTTGATTGAAACTAAAGTATCTTCGGTAACATTAGGTTGTGTCTCTCCAAATGTCTTAGGAATAACCCAGTTTGGGCAAAACCAAAATTTTTGGGTTTCTTTTCCTCTTAAATTACTATCGAAATCTGTGCTTCCCTCCCCCACCCCCTCCTCCACCTGCTGAATGAAAAGTATAGCTAAACTATCATATTTTAAAATAAATGTGAGGTGTTAGGTATTTTTCAGTAGTATTGGTCTCACTGGAAACAGGAAGCTCACAGTCACTGATGACGATGATATTTTTGGTCAGGTTACTTTTGGCTTGCTAACCACAGAGACAAAAGGAATAAACTAGTTTTGTGCTGGCTGTCCATACATCACATTGCACAAAGCTTCACACTAACAGAAAATAATATTTAATCACTTTCAAGTCTTTTTAGACTAATATATAAATGGAAGTATTTACTTCAGAATTTAGCTAACAGACAATTCTGCTTTAGTAGACACACCTATGAGAAAAGAGGGCATCTTTAGGAAGAACTGTACTCAGCATTGGTGATGCCTCACTTAAAGTACTGCATTCACTTCTGGGCCACTCTAAAAACAACAATGAGGTGCTGAAGTGTGTCCAGAAAAAGGCAACATGGCTTGTGTAAGGTCTAGGAGATATGTCTTAGCAGGAGTGGCTGAGGGAGCTGATTTTGTTTAATCTCAAGAAGAGGATGCTCAGAGGGGACCTCATTACTCTCTCCAAGTACCTGAAAGGAGGGTGAGGTGGGGGCCAGTCTCTTCCGCTGTGCCTGCAGTGACAGGACCAGAGGAAATGGTCATAAGCTGAGACAAGGGAGATTCAGATTAGCTATTAGAATTATAAAAACCCCACTGTTAGGGTTGTCAGGTATTGCAATAGGTTGCCTAGGGAGGTGCCGGAGTCACCATAGTTAAGAGGAGTCTGGATCTGGTGCTGGGTGATCTGGTTTGGTAGTTTAGTGTTTGCAATGGTAGTGCTGAGTAAGAAGTTGGATTGGATGATCCTGAATGTCTCTTCCAACCTTGATGATTCTATTCTAAGAAAATGTTGTCCTGGCATGGAAGGTAATAACTAGGTATTATTTAGAGAACATAGACAACAAAACTCTTAAAAACTGAGGATGCGCCACAAATGTAATGATTTTAATTATGGATCACATGTCTAGCCAGATACCCTAAATATAGCCATTGTAAAATTATTGCAAAAGACACTTAAAAAAACCTAAATAAAATATAGAAATCATGGGGGAAATATTTCCAGGACTAGTCAGCTGGGTAATAAGGCCATGTTAAAGCCAATTAATTTTATAATCCTTAATTGAAGTTGAAGAGATCAAAACTAGGAAACTTCCAATCACTGCTCCACATTTTTATATGACTATTTCTAACCTACAGCTACATTTTGGATAGATAAACAAGGAAAAAAACAAACATAACACTTGTAGAAAAAAAATCATGAAATAAAACCAGCTTTAAATACTCATTAAAACAAGAGTGGAAGTGGGGAGGAAAAGCAAACAGTTTGAAAAAGGCACTGACAATCTTTTTTCAACTCCCTGCTGGGTAATATGAGCATATCACCAAGAGGTCTGGGGTCTAAAATTGTTGAAAGTGAAAAAAATTTGACCCACCATCTGTTTTTCTTAAAAACAGACAATTAACAGTTTAATTGACTTGGCACACCATATATTACAGTACATATGTCACACTAGATGAAGTGATTTGGTTTCTAAAAAGTTGTAGAAAAGGTGCCTTGAAGTTTTTAGATTATTCTTATTTCTTGGTTGTAATATTTAGAGATACTTTTTTATTTTGAGAAAAACTATGCCAGGGGCTTAAATTCTGTCATGTGCAGCTTTTAGTCTTTTTTAATGCAATGCTAAAGTTGGAATTAATGCACCATACCGATTTGCCAAATGTTATTTATTATAATGTGCCTGTGTTTTCATTTTATGAAGCCTGTGGCTGGACTGTCAGATTACAGGTGTCCTTTAGGTTGAAATAAAAATTTAACAGCAGTAATTGCCATATTAACTGAACACATAGTATCTTCCTACTGCCCAAGTATAAGATATTTTCACAGATTAGAAATACCCTAACATAATGTATATTTCAGGATTATTTTTGATTTAATTTATCTATTTCTTACTATGCATTTAAATCGGAGACAAATAACCAATTTGAGGAGAAAATAATATTAGCACAGTTTGCTCAAATATACAAATTGAAACACAGTATCTTTAGATAGCTATAGTGCTCAATGATTTCTATTATCTGATACGAAGCTATTTTTTAACCTAAATATGATCTACAGAAATCATGCAGAAAGCAACCATAACACTTATGCTCTAGGGTTGGTTTTTTCCATATTTCTTACAGTTAGGCTTTAAATAAGATTTCTTATTGCAGCTATGTGCATAACCTACTGCTATTACATTCATATCTGTTTTAAGTAATTGCAAAGAATTCTAAGCAGAATTCTAAAAAATGCATTGTTCTATAGAATAAATAATAAATTGATGACAGCCTCTAGATCTTACCAAGAAAAAAGTGACTGCATTCAACAGTATACTCCATTTTTGTTAAAGCCACCACATTTTGTTTTTCTCTCAATTTAGCCATAATTTCAAACTGAAATGTCTTTTTCTTTTCATCTTTACTACTGACAATGTTACTACCAAAAAATTTATTTTTTTAATATAATTCACTATTTTTAGGAAGTCAAGCCAAATTTCTTCCCTCTTTAGAAATTCCTAGTTGTTAAGGCAACCATTTTCTCTATGCATCTGTATGTCTTTACTGCAATCTGGTCTATAAAAACAGTAAATCAGTAATCTCTTTAATTGTAGTGACCTTTACACTTGTCCGGCTTTACTCTTATTCCTACCTCATCATATGTGAGGTTTTTATTACTTTTTTTATCCCCTCAGACTGAAGAAAGAATGGACTAAATGTAATTTTTCTCCATAGAACTAATTCAGATACCTATATGTTTCACAATGTTTAATATATAGCTATTCCCAAAACACAAACAAGCTGGCTGTTTGAACAAGTGTGTAAGGATGATTGCCGAAAGAGATCCAAAGGAGAAGGGAACCTCACTAGGATCACCCTACTCCTCTGAGCACTGAACTCAGGATATGATAAATTGTAGTACATTCCTCCTCACTGCCCTCTGCAAGTTGAAGGCAAATGTTAATGTGAGGACACAAAAAAAAACATTGGAAAGGTGAACTTAAATCCAGAGAAAAGCAGCAGATACTAGCAAGGTTATGTGCATCTTATCTGTATTGTTAATAAAGTTCCTTTGGGCTAATTAGTCTGAATGCAAGAGCTAAAATGTGAATTAGACAAAGAATAAATTCTTAGCTCTTTTTACATTGTGTTCCCTTTTGCTAATGCTTAGACTGAATCTATCACTCCACTGAAGTGCAAGTTGCTGATTATCTCTTCCTTTGTCTGGGTGACACAGCTCCTATCATCTTAGTTTCTTCAGACCACCTCTGTGAAATGTGTCCTCAAAGGGGAAGAATTTCAAGCTTCATGATTTTAGGAACAAGGTGTTCAAAATTTCACCAAGAAAAAAAATTTTAAATTCCTTCTTTAAACTAGGAATAATATCAAATTGTTTCCCTGATTAGTTCCAAGAATTCACATGATCTTTAAACAACATCATCAACAGATCTTCTAATTTCCATTATTATTGAATGCCTGCTAAAATCACCTTCTAAGGCTGACTTGTGAGCTCTCTTATTTCATGTCATCTAATTATTTTCATCAGGTTAATTTCTTTATTTGTTTAGTAATTTACATTAATACTCAGAGAAAGCTGCCATAATATCTCTTTAATTACCATTCAATTGAAGTATTGGTCATGATACCTATTTAATAAAAGTATATTTTCTTGACATATGGGTCTCTGTAACAATCCAAATAATCCAAACAATTAAACTTAAAAGTTAAAGTGACTAACAAAAACAATAATCAAGAATCACGAGTTTAGAGGCACATCCTCATATCTCTGTATTTTTCCAAGTAATTTAAAATGTAGATTTAATTGATATCATATCCGATGGTTTTATATGTTTTTCCATATTTGTTAATCATTAAAAAAAAAAAACAAACCCAAACCTGCCACCTTTCCATTTAAAAGGAAAAAAAACAAACCTATTATCTGCAGAATTTGAAACAAAGACTTTAAATGCCTTTCTGCATCACCAAAGTTTCTTGAAACAATTTCAAATTTCTAAGACACAGTAATTTCAGGTGCTTCTCTCCTAAGTCCCAGTTACAAGTAGTTCACAGCAGCATCCCAACACTCAGCTTAGCTGAAAAGCAACTGTGGTGGTTTATTTAATTTAATTTAATTTAATTTAATTAGCTGTCTACATCACCTGTCAATCTGCACTAATAAAATTTTCACCACAGAATTACAACTTTGTTCGATTTTCACAATTCAGTTGTACTTTCATGTAGGAAAATACTGACAATAATTTTTAGAGGAATGCAATAAAAAAGTGTAAGTTAATATTTCAAAATCTTCTTTCTTTTTTTTCTGCTTAAAAAAAAAAAAAAAAAAGAAGAAGAAAAAAGATATTTGTTTCCCAGATTTTTTCCAGAATTACATAGTATATAAATGTTGACTATTCTATTGCAACCTGAGGTGTTTAGTGATATCTAAAGTTATAAACAGAGTAATAGAAGGAAGCTATCATGGAGAGCAGAAGGAAAAAGTTTTTTACCCTCCCATCACTTTTTCTTTCACTTTAACTTGCAGATTCTAGATAATAAAATCAATCCTGATTATTCACTGTATTTTTAGAGTGAATGGAACCAGAGACTGCATCAGAAGCACTGTTGTCTTGAAAACCATAACATTTGCCTGGTCATATCACCTTGGATTTTCTAGGGTTTCTCTATCACCCACTTCCTCAGGTGTTCAGACTTCATGAATATCCCTGAAGTTACAAGGAATTTCAGATCAGGTACTTTCATCATATGTTACTTAGCAGTTAGCTTAGCAGATCAATATTTTACATGATTTGTAAGAGTATCAATATGCAAAATATTTCAACCTAGAGGAAAGGGAGAGGAAAAAAGAAAAGAAAAGGAAAGAAGAATGAGATGGAAAGAGGGAGGGAGTAGAAGAGAGAAGGGGGAGATTAAAGGAGAGAAGAGAGTGGCCCTGGCAAATAGACCTTTTTGTGTAAATGGAAAGCCTTTTCTACAATATCTGGAGAATCCATTCATTGCAAATGAGAAAGGATAAGGCCAGACACTAAACCAGAGAAATGTCATAACAATAATAAAAACAACTAATTTATTTTGAGCTGATACTTAGAGAAAATAAAGACTCAGTGTTTACACACCTTAACACCTTCTTGGAGAACTGGGCAGCCAGTGCAATATTTTGTTTTCTGATAAAATTGAATCTTTCAGCATTTTGCACATCCTGCTAGTGGTTAAATAAAAACAACAAAAAGCTAAAGCTAAAGGCAAAGACAGATGCCACCATCTTTCTTTTATTAAAGAAAAAAAAAATTAAAAGACTAAATTCAGAATTCAAGGATAAAGATTGTTTATTTTTTGAAGTGAACACAGAAAAAAATCCTCTTGAGATTAGAGAGTGGATTTTTGGCTTAGTTTTAAGGAATGCAAGTTCACACTCTACATCTCACTTTAATAACAGATTTTCTCCATAGGGATCAATAACACAATAATGTGTTATTCTAGCATTTTTCATATGTCATTAAATACTTTATGCATGGAAATCCACCATACAGGGGTAAAAGAAAGGGGAAAGGGGGAAAAAGTGTTATTATGGGTTTTTAATTGTAAAATGCAAATTTATATTTAATTTCCATTTCTTACATTAAATATAATGATGAAATGGGACATTCAACATATATTTTAGATGACCAACATTA
>PYHW01009979.1:11015285-11060705 GCA_013186435.1 Turdus rufiventris
TTTTTTTTCAGTCTCCTGGCACCTCTCCTGATGACCACAACCTTGTAAAGGTGACTGTGAGTGACCTTGCTATGGTCTCCAGAAGCTCTCTCAGGTTTGCACCCTGCCAAAGCCCATGGAGTTGGGGATGTCAAGTTTACCTAGGTGTTATCTAACCCTATCCTCCTTCACCAAGGGAAAGTCTTCCTTCCAAGATTCTTTTACCCTGGTCTGTGTCAGAGAACTCTGAGTGATGACCAGGTCAGTGAAGATTGATGGAAGGAAGGAATTTGATAACTCTGCCTGCTCAGTGTCCCCTGTTTCGAGGGTCCCCCTCCATTTACTAATGGGTGCACACTATCCTTTTGTTTTCCTTCTGTTATTGATGTATTTTAAGAAGCCCTTCTTGTTGTCCTGGAAATCCTTGGCCAGATTTAATTCCAGATGGCCTTGGCCCTCCTGGCCTCATTTCTACTTACTCTGACAATCTCTGTATATTTACTCCAAGAGGCTACTTCCATCTCTGCTTTTGTCTCCTGTGTATTTCCTGTTTATGCTCGAGTAATGATGGTTTCTTGTCCCCTTTGTCTAATTTCTTACTTGTTAGGATGTAGCGCTCTTGTGCAGGGCTGGAAGTTATCCTTGGATATCAACCACCTCTCTTGGACCCCATTTCCCTTTGGTGCCTTCTTCCATGGGATTCTTTAAAAAATATCCCCAAAAAGACTGTTCATCTCTCCTGAAGTCAATGGCTGTAATTTTATTTGCTGCCCTGCTTCCTCCTCACCCAATAGTGAACTTCACAATCTCATGGTCACTAGAAACAAGACTGATCCCAACCTTTGTATCACCAAAAAGGCCTTCCCAGTTCATTACTAGGAGGCTGAGCAGTACACTTGAAGGACTTGTGGGGTCCTCCAGCACCTATGTCAGCTGCTGACAGTGCTTTCCATGACTCTTCTGGACTGCTTCTGCTTTGCCATGTCATTTGTCCAGCAGATGTCAGGGTAGTTAAAGTTATTGTCTCACAATACATTAGAAGATGGAAAACAAGGCAAGCAGTGAAATGACAAAGCTTGCTGATGATAGCAAGTTTGATTTGATCACACAAAACAGCAATGAGGAAAATTACCTGTGAAGAAATAAAGAAAGGTTCTGCAAAACTGAGTAAGCAGTAAAATGGAAGATTAAATACATTGCATTTTCCAGGGGAAAAAAATGAAAAGGCATCAGATGAAGCTATTAAAACTACAGTGAACAAAAGGAAATAGTTCTTCACTGAAATGTCCTTGCCATACAACATTTAGAATACTAAAATTACAGGCTTGAAGAAAAATAGATGAAATGATGGATGAAAAAATCCATCACTGAATACACTGGATTTAGGAAGTGTCTATGCCACAAACTGTTAGGAAGTAAGAAAACATTTTGTAGAAATATCACTATATAATTGCTTGCTCTCTTTTCCCTATGTTGTATCCAGTTAAATGAACCTTTATTATGCCTCTCTATGACTGTTCCCATATTCTTATAATCTAGGGATAACAAATAGGAAATTTTGTGTTGAATGCATTGTTTGAAAATTAGATAAAAATATTATTAACGTATTTGGATAACACTGACTCAGTACGGTCAGAAAAAGTCAGTAGGGAATTGTGCCAGCAGAGTAGGAAGAATGCAAGAGTGAGAAACAAAACCAATTAATATCTTAGCATTAAGTTAACAAAGGAACCTGTTAACTTAAGGTAAGTTAACTTGTTTCTGAAATGGATGCACTTTTGCTCAATATGTTCAAGAAATATCTGAAAGAGAAATTATCTTGAATTATAAAACTTATATATATTATAAAACTTATAATAAATTTCAGCAGACATGGAATCAGTACAGAGAAATTTATGCTGTATTAGTTAACTGTTGGTTATCGGTGTTGCACAAAAATGTTTAATTTTTTAAAAAATACAAGGCAGTATTTGCATTTAAGAATATGAACTAACCATGAGGCGTACACAGATTAAAATACTTTGCATGGATTTTCCTCATCAGTGTGAATTTCTGCATGTCATTCTTTCTGCAAAATTAAGTCAGGATACACAAGGTATAGAATTGAGGCTAGGATCCAACTGAGCAATTTATGTGATCCTGTCTAGTTAATGAACCACAAAACACATAAAGAGAAGAAGCATATGATGAGAAACACAGAGAAGAGTGGAGAGAAAGGCAACAGAAATCATCAGAACAGTGAAAATACCACAAAAGTATATACATTTACATTTATAAAACTGTACAGTTCAGACAGTAGAAATATGTCAGATTGAATTACTGATTTTGATGTGCAGAAAACAGAAAAACTTCACTTCCCCCATCCTCACAGAACAGGGATTACATGTATGTAACACATCAACTGTCTTGTGAAACCCAAAATTACACAATGAAACTGTCCACAGTCTCACTGAGGTGTAGTTGTTCTTTTTTAAATTAGCCAGTCATAAGAACAGCAAGAATTAAAGCTATATTTTATTTGGTAGGATGAATATGAAGGCATAGGTTTCATAGATAAGCTACTTCCACAGTTTGCCAAAATGAGACCTTCCTGAAGTCAGTGTTATGGTAAATGTATCTTTTTTCACACATTTGAAATTCATGTTTCTAGACATAATTAGAGGACTAACAATGGATTCAGATAATTCAATGCTCTGTCACCAATAGAAAAGCAATCGCTGTTGGGCAGTTAGTAATGGAAAAATATCTCTGTGCCTTCTGTGACAAAAAACCTCGGATGCGTCTGAAACTCAGTGCTTACTGGTAGGAAAATAGGAGGAAATGTGGATCACAAACTCCAGACAGCTACCCCAGGCTGCACTAGAATCCCAAGCACTAAGGAAAAAAAGCCATAGTACTTGAAGATGAACATCATGCTTTAAGCAAAAAGAAATATTCTGAAATACTGAGTGTCAGAGTGTAAATCCCATATCCTAAAATTAGATCATCAAAGTGGAAAATTGAATAAGCAAGTCTACTTTGCTTCAAATTCACTTTTACCTACACTGCTATCTAGCTTGGCATCTTAAATAATCCTCTACTAAAACCTATCATTGCACTTCAGTCAATGTAACCTTCAACTTTATTTTCTTAAGCCATTAGGTTGGAGTATGTCTGACGTATTAATAAACAGATTTTGTCCAAATAGGAGGCAGAAGCATCGGGAGGACCTACTGATTTAAGAGATTTCAAAGAACAGAGAAAAACAACTCAGATACCCCAAAAGAGAGAATTTTCCCTCAGATTTGGCCACAGCACAGAAACTGAGGGTGTGATATCAGGACCTAACAGAACAAGACTTCCCTGAGGTTTTTTTTTCTGTTTCAGAAGAATCCAATCTGACCTAAACCGAAGTTCAGCTTTCCCACATGATAGAAGATTGTTTTGTACTATGTTTACATTACTGATTTCATTCCCTGCAGCATTTTTCCTATTAATTTACACCATGACTATTTATATTATTTGTTAATTTTCCAAATTTTGTCATACAGTTTATGTTGAAAGAGTGTATAAAGAATATCTTTCATTTAGTCTTTCATACACATCCAAAGTTACAAAAAGAGACAAGTGCATATGAAATATACTATACTTAAAATTCTAATATATATTTTTCCAGGAATTATAATATTCTATTAATTGATTATGAAAGTTGTGGTTTTTTTAAATCCAAATAAATTAAAAATTCTGCAAATTCTTATCTCAGAAAAATGGATTTCTTTAAAGGTTCTGCCATAAGTTTGTCTCATATTTTGTTAATATGTTTTTTACTGTTATAAATGAAGACCATTCCGTTCCAGTGTTTCAATATGTTGAAGATTGTTTCTCTGCTACTCTTTAGCCAGATACTTCTTTCCTCTTCACCATGGCTTTGAGAACAGAAGTGCTACTGTGACAATATGGCACCATTTCCTGAAATACTGAAGGATCTTAAGTGTTCATGCAACATGCCAACAGTTTAAACTATCAATTTTTGGCTTATTTTTATAGTACCTTTATGGGAAGTCTGAAAATACTCCATTTTTTATTGGTTTTACTTGGTAATTACACAAGCACCAAAGTCTGATCTCATATCTATTGAGATGGTGGTGTGGAATGCTACAAAAAAAACCCAAAACTAAAGGAGAAAAAAAAGGCAATCCCCTCCCACAACCACCACAACAGAGCACCTATGCGTTGAATGTTTGCTGCATTCAAGTGCTATTTAGTGAATCATGTAAAGTACCATTGTAGGGCAAGAGAGAAACAGATTCAATATCTAGGCACACAATCACAAAGTTGATTATATGGAGATGCTGTTGTGAATGTTCAGCCTTACTGTATCCTTCTACCTATTCATATTAAATTAATTTTATTCTTGAGGAACTATAGCTTCTAAGAATAAATGTAACTCATGAATAAAAGAAGACATGGCATATAATAGAGAATAATCCTCTGCCTTCTGCAAACTAAAAGTGTTGTAAGTAAAATTAATTTTATCAGGAAAGAATCATGTAAATAAAATAATTGACAACCTGAGCTCTGAAAGAATTCACTTCTAAAACTCATCCTTTTCCACTCAAAAAATAGTTCTAGTTTTACTAATTAGCAAATTATTTAACTTGTTTATACTAATCATTCTCTTGCCCCTTTCAAAAGTCTGAATGTAGAAATCCTAGGTCTTAATGATTATCATGCAGCAAAGTGCTAAGATCTTCCTATCTTAGTCCACTAAATGAGAGTATCGAGTGCACAAGTCCACATGATAAAGCTTTACTTTACACTACAGGAAAGTTATGGACAGAAAAAAAAAAAAAAGTCACATTATGCAGGTTTATTCAAATTATGCTCATTAACTCCATCTTCCAATTCTCAGCAACATCAGCTCCATTTCTAATATACATAGTCACTGGTTTAACTTCTGCCTCTCCTCTCATTTTCTGATGAATAATTATACCTTCTATTATCTGTTTTTTCTGCTAGACAGAAACCATGCAATTCATAAAGTTCTTGTAAGAAAGACATGCATCTATGTTAAAATTAATATAAAAATAGCATAACTAATTCTGCAATAATACAGAAATGCATATATATGTATGTCTGTGCTGTACTTTAGCTTTTTTTTGATTTTACTGTTTATCTTCTATAAAAACTGTATGTACTTCCAAAAGTATCAAATAGCAACAGATGGTTTATATAGCCCATTATGCACTTTGAGACCATAAAGAACAACATAATTAGGTTTTTCTTTGTCTTGGCTCAAAATTTAGCAGTAATTCAAGTTGTTCACTTACAGTGTTGTTTTTTTTAATGTAATTATAGGCATTAATTTTCAAAATACTGTAAGAAGTATTTATTTTCCTCATTCATCTTTAAATAATCACAAAACTACAGAAAATAACAGTAAAGTTATATGCTAAAACTCAATCGCTGTAACACATCAAACAAAATCATACAGTTTCATGTAACATAAGACCTTTAAGAGAACTTTCTTTTTGCATTTTTTGGTGGTTTTTGGTTTTTTTTTGTTTTTTTGGTTTTTTTTGTTTGGTTATTTTTTTGGTGCAATTCAGCTTATATTTTCCTCTTTTTAAAACTGAGAGAACTGGAAATAGAATGTTTCCACTAACATGAAAGAAAAACTTTTCCTAATATCAGCCTAATTTTTGGTACACCATGACATTTGCTTCCAGTGATGTATCATTACCTTTGTAGTTGACCTTGAAACCAATTGAGCCCACACTTTCATCCGTTTGGAGGTGCAACCACATCTGATTGCTCATGCTCACAATTAAGTCTGGTACAAAGCTCCCGGTTAACCTAGAGATAGAATAAAATTTCTGTAAAGCCATTAAGCATTAAGATGACTTTTTTTTTTTTTATTTTTTGTAAGAAACCTAAATAACTATCACACATTTTTTTAATGCTTGCTTTTAAATTAATTTAATTCAGCCCACACTAATTTAGTTATTTACTGGCTGGCCAGCCAAGACAACTGTCAAATTTCCAATGACTGGAAATTTGATAGTAGTCTATAAACACATGCAACTACTGTTTATGTAGTATTAAAATATTTCATCTCACTTTCAGTTTCTGCTCCAGAAAGACATGAAACTTCCCTAATCCTTAACCTTATCTGACAATGCAGTGTCCATTACTCAGGTGCATGAAGGCCCATCAATGGCACTAGAAGCCCATAATGAGGTATTACAGTGATTCTTTGATTTTTCAGATATGCAACTGCCCACTTTGAAATATATGCATAATACATAATTAAAAGAAAGCTGTTATTTTTTTAAGTAGCAACATTATTATGAAAGCCTGTTGTGTTCCCTACACTCTCTCACCTCCTCTCATCACCTCTTCTACAACAAAGGAAGAGCAACCTGACAGGACTCAGCTGTTGTCTACTCCTCCATTAAGAAGACTAACAAAGGTCACAACTTCAAAACCTTCTAGTGGAAATAATTAAACTTGATTTTCTTTTCTAAATTTTTAAAAAAATTTAATATTATTTGCAATAATATACAAATCAGTGCAATTCTAAATGTTGATTCTATTTGCTGAATGAACAGTGTGATAGCAATGAGAAAATGTTATGAAAGCTGCACTTTTATGTTACATTGCATTTTCTTCCCAAAATTTTGTCACAAATTTGGTTATAGTTTATTATCTGAAGCATAATGCTGAAAAGTTTCCAGGTATTTTTCATTCTTGTAAAGTGAATCACCAGCAAAATATTGTATAGCCATGAAAGCTGTTCATGTTTTGAAATTCTAACCATTATTTAAAGCTAGCTGGAACTTCAAATGGACTATTCTAAATGTATTTTACAGTTAATTTTAGTTCTTCCCTCTGGTCTTTTTTAGCTTCCTTCTGTATTAAATAGTCTGCTGTGGGAAAAACTCGTGTCTGTTTCCCACATCTGTGTTCACAGATGGAGCAGCTAGAAAGACTCTTGCCAGAACTGAACAAGTAAATGCCCGGCCAAAAGAACATATTAACTGCTCATTTCTGCACTAAGGGAAAGTGTCTTCAGTGAGTTCAGTCTTTGCCAAATTAGTAGATTAACAGGATGTTTCTGAGAAACAACACTGATGTAATGGCTAACAGAGTTTTGTAATTGCCACTGGTGACTGACAGTATGTATTTTGAATATTAAGGGCATTGAGAATATTAATCTCTGTTGTGTCAGACAGAATAATTTCTATGATAAACATCCATAAAAGTGTTCAGCATTTTCATTTTCTGAAATTAATTATAAATACATTTTTTATCTATAGTTTTAACAAGAAATACTTTCCAATTAAATAGTACAGGAGGATAAAAACATTTGAAAATACATTTTTTAAAAAATCAAGAGAACACAAAAATCACTTGTTCCTCTATTTTTTTAAGTCCTTAAGGATCACTGTAAAACATTTAGGGATGGGCCACAGCACAATAAGGTCCGGAAAAAACATTTTTTTTATAGGAAGGAAGTTATTTAAGAGAACAATGAAAGTCTGCAGTGGAGAATTATTCTTTCTCTCCTTCTGGGGGTTAGTTGTTTCCTCCACCCTGGATTCAGTACCTAGATTCCTCTCCTGGAAGTACATGTTCCGTTTTAAGAGCTGAATAGTGAACACTGACAGCAGTAGGAATGGAAGGATGTGATTATGATGTCTCCCTTTTTATTAAACAGCTTAACAGTTACAACACTCAGCAGGGTGTTTTCCACTTCTTCCTCTACAACTCCAGAACTATTCCTCCCACATATTAGTGACATATATTCTCCCCCTGAGAGAGTATATTCTCTCATATATTCTTCACCACTGAAGACTGGGTTTGAGGAAATTCAGAAGATTGTAAGACTTTCCATTTGCTGAAGACAACCTGTAATATGAGTTTGGGCACGTGCACACCCAACACAGCAAGCACACAAAAAGATTGAATTTCATTATTTGTATACTGGATTTTCAAAAGGCATGTTACAGTGCCTAGATGGATATTGCATTAAAAGTCATCTGCAGCAATTGTCAGATCAAGCTATTGAAAGCAAACTTCCAAACATCCTGAAAAAGTGCTGTGATTGATGTATGGAGGAGAACCCATTATTTTTTTTCTTCTTCCCCTTTATCCCTTGGTAATAACACTTAACACTGCTCCACCTTGCATTTTCGTTCCACAAGAAAGCACTAAGAATGCCTTCATGTTAGTCATCTTTTCAAACAGACTGAAAATATTATGGTGCACAGATATAGAGGTTCAGAATTACAAGCACCCAGGGAAACTTAATGGCAAGTACTGAAAAGGCTTTGGAGTTTAGTTACTTCTGTGATTAACATGAGCAGAATAGGAATGATCAGGACTGCAATTATCAATTTAGGAAGCATAATTCTATTGAAATGCCACTTCAGTTTTTGCTTCTGAACCTTCCATCAAGCAGTGCCCAGTAACACTAGTAGATTAAAGACTTGGATAACTTTCCTGATTTACTCTGATAAATTGGAAGATAAATGTTTTCACATTATTAACATGTAAACCAGACACATTGAAACCAATGTTCTTCACCAATTTTCTAGTGGAAAGATAATAATTTTAAAATTTAAAATACAAAAATTAAATTATACTACAGCTGATTTATTTACTATGCATCCTATCTCAAACAAAGTCTACATGGCTCACAGGAGAAAAGATTCACATGTTTTTTACAGTACTCAATTATCTTCCATCTTCCATGTAATTTTTAATGCATTTTAATCCTAATAACTTCACCAGTGATGCGTTTGATCACAGAATACTGATTCTACTGTAAAGAACAAAAATATACTTGTATCTTACTGTATAATATTACTAACATTAAACCCCCATAAATTAATGGGGTATTTTTTTGCTTTCCCAGAATCTTCATAGTAACAATTATTTAAAATTGTTTACCTAGTTATTTACAGAACAGAGTATCTTACTGTATGTTAACGTGTGAAAATGCCAATTAAATTTTGAAATTTAAAAAACCCAACACCTCAGGATTTTTTATATTTGTGAAAATTTTAATACTGTAATTCTGTCATTTCTCCCCAACATAAGGTACATAATCAGAAATAATTTTATGAAATCTTAATATCCTCAATGAAATACTATCTGAGCAGACTGTTCTACCACATTATTCAAAATTTAAAATATCATTGCACTTTGCCTTAATGTATTACTGTAATTCAGTAACGATACTTTAGTTAAATTTTAATAAGAACTTATGAATTGGCACTTAATAAAGGCTCTTTCCACATGAGATAATATTCCATACAGTTTAGAAATCTAAGAATACATGAAACTGAATTCTAGCATTATCAGCAATAATTTTTGAATTATTAATGCTGCTTAAAAAGTAGAAACTACAGTACTTCCACACATCTAAATTTATTAGTCGCAGCAATTAACTCGTCTGCAATCCACTAAGAGACTGCATAACTCTAAGCAATTGCACTGTAAACACCCGGCCAAGTGCTGGTCTTTTCATAGATAATAATCATAGAATTAGATATTTATGTTGGAAAAGACCTTTAAGATCATCAAGTACAACAGTTAAGCCAACATTGTCGAGTCCACCACTAAACCATGTCCATAAACATCTACACATGTGAACACCTCTGAGGATGCTAACTCCAACACCACCCTGGGCAGTGCCTTCCAGTGTTTGACACTGGAATAAAGTCCAATCCTTCTGACATTAGTCAGAAAAAAAAGCCAAAGAGAGTGTTTCTTCCTGATAAGCTAGAGGGGAGAATTGGTGATATCAGATATGGCTGTGGTACTTCAGTGAGTTCTGTGCCTCAGCCTTCACTGGCTGCCAGCCTTCCCATTTCTCTCAAGTCCTCGATCCTCCACATGGGATTTGGGGGAGAGGGGTCATTCACACTGTAATTAAAGAACAGGTTCAAGACCACTTGATGAAACTGAAAAGCCACAAGTCTATGGGGCCTGATGGCATGCATGCCAGGATCATAAGGAGAATAGCTGATGTTGTTGCCAGGTCACTCTCCATTACTCGAAATGTCCTTCCTACAGGAAGGAGGAAAACATCACTCCTGAGAGGAAGGAAGGTCCAGGGAACTACAGACCCATGGGCTTCAGCTCTGTGTTTACCCTCCAGCAGATTGACACTCCTGTCCAGCTTGGTGTCATCTGCAAACTGACTGAGGGCACACCCAAACCCCTTGTCCAGACTATTGATATAGATATTAAACAAAATAGAACAAAACAGAAAGGACAAAATTAGTAAAAAACCAATTGACATAGAAGATCAGATAATCTATCCCCTGAAAGATAAATCTAAAGGGGAATTTGTTAGAAAATCCTAGAAAAAAATGTATGTTCTGTTCAAAGTTTTGCAACTGCTAATATTAATGAGGTAAAATTAGGACAGAAAAAGAGGTAAAACCTGGATTTAGCATAATCAAACAAAACTAATTATTAATATTCTTATGGCAAATAATGGAAAAGTACAGTAGTAAAATTGTTTTAGTATATTTCCTACATATATAGTGCAGGGAATATAATTCTAAAGAAACCTAATTTTGTTATTCTTTTGTTTTATGATTAAATATATCTTGTACTAAACTTGAATCCCATTCTTATCTGTGCATCAATTATTAACTCATTTGAACTAATTATAACATCAGATATTTGCTGAAAGGTCTGTTTACTTAAAAAAAGTAGCTAAATATTATTTGGCCTTAAAAATATTTTCTATATAGCAGATAATCCCTTATGTGTAAATTATGGTTTTTAACCATCTGATCACTTTTCTTGTTTTTTTAATAAACTTGACTCAGATTTAAAAAGTAAATTTAATGTACTTTAAAAGATATTCATTTCTCCTACATGATACTGATTTATTCAGACTGGAACTAGAATTACATAAAACGATGAATTATACGGCCTAATTACAGTGTTCTGCATATTTTAAGTGACCGTGGAACAAACACAATCACTAACATTGTCTTGAAAATTTTACAAACTAATTAAATTCTGAATTTGTCTTCTTGAGACAATTGTTAGCATTGTTGCCACAAGGTAAGTATTTGAGAAATATGGATTTTGAAGTAATAAATGATTTTTTAAGAATATTACATTTCTCTATATATGGGTTCACACATTCTAGAAAAATGTCCATGAATGATAAAAATCTATTCAATACTCAATGCTGGTTTGTAATATGTGGTTTAGGTAACACCCTATTCAGCCTTTCTCTGTAGTGATTTTCTTCACTATGTTAACGTGCTCTTCTGAGTTATAAGTAAATTAAGGTCAAGATGCTATAGTATATCTTTTGTCATGCTAATCTTGGTAGGAGACTGTAAAATTTTTGCACAAGTTGTCCATATATCTGTTTTCAAGTATGCTCTTATACACTTTTGAGAACACACAAAGGTAGTGCAATAGTTCCTAAAATTTACATGTCTACATATAAGTGACCACAGTATGCCTTTCAAACTTCTGACTCGAGGTCATCTTTTTCTTTTGTGATATCTAGGTCTTCTCTTTCTGTCTTCATAACAGTAAACATATAGCAATATATTTAAACTGTCATCTCTAGTAATTTTAGAACATCAGTTAGTTTTTGTTCAGATTTACCTGATACTAATAATATTTAGTCTCATCAATACATGTTAATAACATTCTTCAATGCACAAAAACTGTAAATGCAAAAGACTTACACTTGAAGTACAGTTTTAGGATCACCCACTTCTCCTCCATCACCAATTGTCAGTGTGTCATAGCCAATCTCCAGATCAAATTCTTCAAAATTTATCTGTATAACCTACAAAATAATAATAATAAAATATAAAATATATTTTTGAAATAAATAAATGTACTTGAGACACGAGTCTGTAAACTTCAACAGTGTAAATAAAAACAATCTTCCAATTAATATTTGCATGTAAGTTTAGCATATTTCACAATAAATTAGTGCAATTAACCCCAAGGTTTTGGTTCATGACATGTGAATTATAATACCTTTTAGGTATCATCACTCTGCTGACCTCCTCAAAAGACCATGATTTTAGTCATTTAAGTAGTTTATTACAGTTGTGGGTAATCACATTACATTTTGATTACTATATATTCAAAAGGTAAGATAACATCACATTTTGTATAATACCACTGTCTTAAAATGCCAACTAAATAATTGTACATCACTGAGTAAATGCAGGGAAGGTGAAGAATATAATTTACTCCTGACATCTATAATCTGGCTCAAGTAGGATAAAGAAGCATCACAGGTAAAAGTAATTTTCTTAATTCATGAAGCTGTGTGAAATACAACTATAATAATCATTAACATTTCTAATATCCTGTAAATTAAATTGGTCTATGAATATTTCTGATGAAGGATAAAAATTTAAGCAGCATTTTAAGAAAATAATGCATTTTTTACAAGAAAAGAAGGAAAGAGAAGAGAAGAGAAGAGAAGAGAAGAGAAGAGAAGAGAAGAGAAGAGAAGAGAAGAGAAGAGAAGAAAAAAGAAAAAAGAAAAGAAAAGAAAAAAGAAAAGAAAAGAAAAGAAAAGAAAAGAAAAGAAAAGAAAAGAAAAGAAAAGAAAAGAAAAGAAAAGAAAAGAAAAGAAAAGAAAAGGACACATTGTTTCCACCCATGCATTAATCACGGTAACTCTATCTTTAGTCCCTCAAAATTTCATATGGATAAAAATAACAGAATACTTTTACATAGGAATTTTAATACTGTAATAAATCATCTTTTATTGCAGTTATAATTGAGAACTGAGAGTATTTATGTCTAAAGATGTGGATCCCATTCTGATGGATTATTTTCATGTCCTTGAAAGCCCATATCCCTTTGTTACACTGAGGTTCTGGTAGTTGAAGAAGGATGTTTTTGTATGAGCAAACACCAGTACAAGCAAGTTGGAAAAGTGACAAATGTTCCAAGGATTGCAGTTTTTTTCCAAAGGGAGGAAAAACACTTTCCTTTACAGGTGTAAGTGGTGATATAAGTACACTGAAGAAGAGCCAGTTGGGCCTATTCCCATATCTAAACACCTGTGTGTCCATGTATATGCGTGTCCATGTATATGTGTGTCCACGTATATGTGTGTCCATGTATATGTGTGTCCATGTATATGTGTGTCCATGTATACGTACCATACCCCAGGAACTGCAGGCAAGTACAGAGAGCTAAGAGGGAGCAGATGGAAAGGACATGGAAAACTGTGTAGGCAAGCAGCTGATTTGCTCTAATTGAGTAAAGAGGAGAAAACCACACATGAATCTGCTTAATCTTCTTAGTTAAAAAAAAAATTGGAACACTATATATTAGAATTTAAACTGGACTTCATAACTGCATTTAAGGTTACATATTTCACTCAGTACTTAGAAAACAACCCAATGAAAAACAAAAACCAAAACCCCCCAAACCAACCAAACAAAAAAGCAGTTATTTTTGGTCCACTTTTAAATTCTGTGCAACCAGATGTGCAGTTACATCAGAACAGAAGACTCCACAATAAAACATGGGCAAATAATGTTAATATTGAATTCAACTTGAAAATATATTTCACTTATTAACAGTAAAATACATTTTGAAATAATATTGCAACAAAACCATCAATACTATATGCATAATAATAAGAAAAGGAAGATAGTATAAAATTGCATAACTAAGTCATAATCAGAAATCTTAACCCATTTCTGGATTACATCTTAATCGTGTTTTTCATTAAACACATGAAGAAATGTAATTCATTATCTGATTTTGTTCTCTTTTTTTTTTTGGCAAATGCAATAGTAATATTTTTAAAATCAATAGCCTTCTAGATCCTTTATATTAGTTGAGTACTATCAAATTGATACAAGGCATCTGCCTCTGTAGTTAAAGTACTTGTCTGCATAAGTTGTGTCAAAAAAGTAAGCCAGATCTTCTTTAGTGCAATCAACATTATCCCATACGATGTGCATTTCGTCAGAGGAGAAGGTAGATGTTAAGGAAAATATAAGTTTCAAGGTATTTTTTTTTTTTTTAATTAGGAATGACAAAAAAAAGTTTTTCTTTATTTCACTGCAGAAAAGTAAGAGCTTTGTCATTCTTGTTTAACAATGCTCACAAATAAAAAGCTAAGAGAACTCCTTGAAAAATATCTGTCTCATTAAGGAATATTGTGGAAAATGAAAAAAATAATCAAAACTGATTTTTTTATTCAAAACATAGGCTTCAGCTTCAACCTTTGAACTAGGTTTCAGCCTCAGTCTTTCCTCTTGTCGCCAGTGAATCTCCAAATTATTGATGATTTTGTTGTAATCTTGCTGCTCTGATGCAATCTCTCACTTTTCTACAATCTGAAATTATTTTCTGTGATAAAGAGAGTTTTTTTTAAAAAAATAAACAAAAGAGATGCACATTTTAAAAGGTTGTAATTTCTTTTTTGTCCATTTTTTTTTTCAGAGCAAGATGTTTAATTATAAGATTTTTATCTCACTCTCTTTGTAACTCACCTAAAATTGTGATAATGGGACAGGTATGGCATCAAAAACTGTGGTTTTATAAAGCCAGACCTGCCAATATCCCACAGGAAACTAATTTACTACACATGTACTGTACAAGCCTTTACATGTTCCTACTGTAAAACCCTCTGTACTTCTTGCAAACTCACCCATTGACTTGCAAAGCACACACATATTGTACAATATAAAATGTACTTCAAATCCTTCCAAATATGCCAACAAGCAAGAAAATAAGTAGACTTAGGGCTATGTCTTCAGAGTCCTTGTTTTACAACATGAGCTTTAGTTTGATAGCACTCAAAGTCAGTTGGACATTATTTTAATAAAATAAGCAGTGCTTTTTATATTGACTATTTCCTTCAGTATACTGAAAAAGTTTTTTGATGATATCAGCATTTAATATTGATTTTGATGGAATATTTCAAAATAAAAACTGAAATTTGGGTAAGATGAGAATATAATTTAAAACTTTTTAATAAGTTTTCAAAAATTCTGCTTTTGACCGTGTCTTTTTTAATTTTTCTGAAAAATCTTTAAATGGTAAACCAAAGTTGGATGCCATCTTCGAATCTGTTTAATATTAGAGCAAAACTTTAGAGTAATTCTATTTTTAAGTCTTTTGCTTATGAGAATACATACTTGACGGAAAAATGAAATTATTTATTGCTATATTTTTAAATCAGACTAGGATTACTAAAGTGTGCTATTGATCTGGTTAGTAGATGCATAGCAATCATAAGCACAGGGGCAAGTATTTTTCTTTATCTATACATTCCAGTAAAGCCTATTTCCCAGTTTCCCAGAACAAGATTAAAGCATTAATATAAATGAAATAAGATAAATTATTGATGTATACAACCATTGATCATGCTGTAATGTATTTCTGCATTTATTGCATTTATCCACTGCCCACAATCCCTTTCAAAGCTGAACAGAAAAAAATGAGGGGCCACAAAATATTTTCAAATAATAAGGTATAGCATCAAGGAACAATATTATGAACAAAAATATTTCATCAAGTGTATGCCTGAGCCATAAGATTCTTGATAAAAGGATTATCCTTTCAAAAGTTGGTTCTGGAAGAAGGAAGAAAATTTCTTCAGAAGTAGAAAATTTCAAGACTTCATCTCAGACAGTTTGCCACCAGTCTCGAGCTATCATTTTGCACATAATAGTCAACTAATGATGTCAGATATGCATCTGCATGGCCTTAGAACTGAGAATATTTTCAAATTAGGGAATACAATGATTAATATGCTGTGGTTTTTTTAGAAAGAGATATTCAATTGTCCCTATACTTTTGTGTTTTTACAGTAGCATTTCTGATAAATCAGCAGGTATCAGACTGCTACAATTGTTCTGATATAGGCCAATAATAACTTGAATTTTGTTCCAGAGAATGTTATTAAATACATCCCTATACACTAATATGAGGAAAAAGGAATCTTGCATTTTCTCTTCCTCCATGAAAACACTTTNAAAAAAAAAAAAAAAAAAATATTAAAAAGTACCTAAACAGAAGGCAACAGTTTCTCTACATCCTGGGTTGCTCTTGCTATTTAGCAAGAATAATGAGCAAGTTTGAGTACCTGATTTAAACTGAAGTGATAAACCCAGGCACAAATAGTAATAAGAGGCAGTAACACTAATAAGTACAGTCTCTACGTGGAAAAAAAAATATTTGAAAATTGCAATTATTTACTTTGGTCTCCAATTATTTTGTGAGTCTCTCCAGGGGAAAGAAAAAAAGCCTATTTGAAAAGTAATTTTCTGAAAATTATAATTATTTACTTTGATCTCCAATTATTTAGTAAGAAGTTTATCAAAAGAATCATTGTGAGCACAGATCTAATTTCTAACAAATTTTGGTAGGTGTGCCTTCTTTCTGTGCTTTGGAATATATTCTTTACAACCCACTCTTTGGGCAGAACACCAGCTCAGAAGTATAACGGGAAAGGATTTTATTGAGTAGTTAATGAGTACCTCGAGAACTTCCTACAGCTTTTCAGAGAAAGCATGCTCAGAAGGATGTACTCCAGACAACAGATTTTCCAGACAGTTGTTCAATATGTGTACGCAGTTCCTGATGAAATTAGTTCCCTGAAGATTTTTCGAGCAAAGTAGTGTTCCAGGTGAAGTACTCAACTTTTAGAAGTTTCAGAACATACAAAGCAGAATGGTGTATAATAGAGGCAAGTGCATGTTCCTCAGAACTGCTTCTCAAGGGGAAGGGTAAAGATACAAAGCTGCACGAACTTCTGCATGTGCATCTGTTATCCTGAGTCTTCCAATGCAAATGTAACTCTAAAAATATTTTTTTATAGCAACATTTTCACTCCATAAAATGAGACATTCTACCAGTAAAATAATAATGCCATTTCTAAAGATGTAATGAATCTTTTCTCCTTATAAGAGTAGTTACGTATTAAGCTAAGATACAACTTAAATGAGCTATATATTAGGTAATATTAAGGAATAAATATGAATTAAAACATCCTTGCAAGAATGTAACATATCTAAGAACTATTGTGTAACATAAGAATAGTTTAATTGGTTGTTTTGCAGTTATATGAACAAAAAATAATCCAAAATGAAGCAGCCTAAATTGTAGGGAACTTGTGTCTCTTCAAATTTAAATAAATCTTTGAGTATCAAACAAGATGAGAAAAGTGAGAGTGGGGGGAAGGCAGGAGAAAACTTGGAGATTCACAGAACATTAGACAAATCAAAGGTAGAAGATAAATGTTCATTATTAGTACAGGGGATAAATTCTCACCAGTTGAAATGAACTTTATTATTGAACTTTATTATTTAGTTCCTTTCTTGGAAATAGGATTCATCATATTTAAGTGTAGGCATCTGCAGTGCAAACAACTATATTTGATGTAGGCTTCTTCAAAAAAAGTTTAAAAACCTGCCTAGAGTGTACTCTATTTCATCAAAAGCTAGATAATTCATACTAGATCAACCACATCTTAGATGTACCCATTCCTCTTGTCTAGAAAGTGAGTTTAGGCCTTTATATGTTGATGTCTACACTAAGGACAACTGAAATGTACTAAAATCACCTAAAATATTATTATTATTATTATTATTATTATTATTATTATATCATTTACAATACTTTGGAGGAACAGTAGTTTAAAAACATGGATATTCCTACCTTGTTCTAAGAACAAATTCATTAAATTAACAGCATAAAGAGATTCTATTTTTATTTTTCATGTTACAGTTTTTTGTTTGCATAGAAGTACGACATATTTTGCTGGCTTGGATTCACAATAGGAGTTTCTGAGATTGACCATTCAGAGCAGTACAGCATTCTACAATACTTTTAATATTTCCACTAAAGAAAATGAATGAGTGCAAATAAATCATTAAGCAAACACAATTTCTTTTATCGAAAGTTCTGTTTATCTTGTTCTCAGCAATAAAAACTGTTAGATAACTTTTGTCTTGGGAGACAGTTTATTAAACTCTAGGCAATTATTTCAGTTTGGATTTAACATTTTTTCTCAAATTAAATACCTTAATATTTGCAAATGTTGTTTTATTCTACTTGTAAAAATTACAAGTAGTCGTACTTTAAGTTAATTTCACTTACTTTTATTAAGCTATGGCAAAAGAAGGTAAAAATTTTGATTTAGACACTGAAGGAAACAGGTCATTAATAATTAACTTTAACATGGTGTAGGAATAGCATTTGCACCTAGAAGGTAGCAAAAGAAGAAATGGTAAAATTTGAACATTCTGGGAATCACTAGTGCCAGGATATTGGTTATTGGTCTAGGAAATATCTATAAATGCAGACATCTTGCAAAAACCCATGGTATGAATGATACTTGTATAGTAGCAACAGGAAGAAATCCACCTCACTGAAAAATATTCATAAAATACCTATTTTCTCCATTTTTCACTGTTTACTCTAGCAAGAAAAAAGCTACTTAAAAACTCCTAATCATGTCTGGTTGCCTTTGTCACTTGTAGAAGTGAAATTAGGCAAGAAGAAGCAAACATATCCTATTTGTATTTGAGTGCCCTCATATGCCCTCAAGACATAATTAATTGCTTTTGTGCTGAGGATGTCTGAATGATTCCCAGTAAGTAAATGATGGGCATTTAAATCTGAGGGAACAAGCTAAGGCAATGCCACTTTCTGATTGATCAGCTTTATCGTCATAATTTTCCATCAAATCACAGATCCCTCCATCAAAATAATTGTGTTATCATATATTTGATTATAGAAAAATAGGTTCAGAAGAAAAATATATTCCAAAAGAAATTACTATAAAATGTAGATATAATTTTATTTAAATTATTTATAATAGATATAATTTTCTTTAATATTGCTGCTATCATGGAAAATTAAGGGCAAGAAAATCATCAGGAGTAGCCAGCATGGCCTTACCATTGATGGACTTCTATAAATAAATGACTTGCCTGGTGGCCAAGAGAAAAACAGTGGATGTTGTCTACCTGGGCTCCAGGTGGACCTTTGGCATTGTCAAGATATTAACAGACAGGCTGCTGATGTGTGGGCTCTGCAGACAGCAAGGTGGATTGAAAACAGGACAAGAAAGTCTGGGCTGAGAGGATGGTTATCAGCGACACATACTCTGGTTTGGGGTCAGTAACTCATGCTGTATCTCAGGGGTCAATATTGGGACAAGTGTTCTTTAACATCTTTACAGGATATCTGGATGATTGGGTAGACTTTGCTTCTGCCACAGCAGTGAGAAGGGATTAGTGGTTAATAGGCCAGAGCATCATGCTGCCAGAAGAGGGGCATCAGCAGGCTGGATAAATGGACCATTAAAAAGTTCAACAAAGGGAAGTGCAGAGTCAAATCCCCAGGGAGGAACTACCCCGCATACACAGTGGGGGTCATCCAGCTGGAAAGCTGCTTTACAGAATTGCAAGAGTTGCAGAATTTTTTTTTGTTTTTTTCCCCTCCACTTTCACAGATATGGAGATGAAGATGCTCTAGATAGCCTAAAAGGAAGTATGACTGGCCACAACCATTATAAAGTGATAGTAATAGGTATAAGCAGGAAAAAATCAGCTACAGTAATTTCACGATTACAAGCCACACCATTTTGATTAAAATTTTGGTATGAACTCAGAAGTGCAGTTTATAATTCGGAGCGGCCAATATATGGATGAAATTCAGAAATTTCCCAAGCCGAAGTGTGAGCCGCGGGCCGGGCCAAGCTCGTGAATTGAGCACCTGCCATTAAACCCCGCGACCACATGATTATTACAAATTGGTTATTTTGTTGCACAAGCATCCTCGCTGAGAATGAAAGTGTGGTTTATAATCCGGTGCGGTTTATATATGGACAAAGAACGAAAAGTTGCCGATACCCAGAAGTGTGGTTTATAATCAGGTGTGGCTTATACTCGTGAAATTACTGTAACCACAATGAAAAAATCACACTCATCTTTCCCTCACAAAACTAAGTCCAGTGTCAGAGTTTACAAAAAGAAAAAAAATATTATTCTCAAATAGCAAAATTATTGCAATCATAGGAAGGGATTAAGGACTTCAAATTAACCTGCCCTGCTTTGGTTCTTCCTTTCAGTAGTTACTCAGAAAGGATACCCTTGCACCCAGCATAGAAATCTGCTCTTTTTAATCCCACAGGGGGTAAGCCATCTGTTCCAAAGAAAGCAGAGGTCACTAACGGATGTCAGCCTAACCTGATGGGCAGCCATACATCCTGACAGGGATAGAAACATGGGAATCATATTGTGACTTAAGTCTCAGTGCAAACTGAATTTCTGTTGGGTTTACAAGGTAAGATTTTGGGAGAAGACGTACTGCAGTGTGAGGGGAAGGTGCTGATTTAGATTTGTTCTTACTTTAACTATTCTATTCTGATTTGGCTGGTAATTTTATTAATTTCTCCAAGTTGAGTCTGCTTTACATATGAGTAATTAGGCAGTGATCTCCCTGTCTTTATCTGTGAGCTTTTTATTTGTATTTTCTGCCCTGTATTTCCTCCCAGGAAGGGAGATCAGCCTGGTGGGCATCTGGCAGCCAAGATTAGCACACTATAGAATGATACCAAGAGCCTTTGAAAGAGTCTCTTCATAGAAAACAGAGAACCAAGCAAGCTACTATCAGTTCTATTTCCCAGTCCAATATCACAAAAAAAGGTATATATTGAGCAGAACAATTTCCTGTAAAGATCACTAGCAAGAGCAACCAAGTGAACTCAACCATGGAGACAACCAACAAGTCCCTGTGCCAAAAAATTCATCAAACAAAAAGACTGGAACGTCTCAAATGCCCACAGTGCAAGCACTGGAAATTTGTTATCAAAGTCTCTTGGTCATATACATATATCTTTTTAAAAGTTCTAGCTTGGGTGTGGATATTCATAATAAGCAAAAGTAAGAAAAATGTTTGCATTTAGAATTGGTCACAATTTAGGAGCTTATAGAAAGTCAAACAGAACTAAAATTCAAATTTGATATTTAATTTTACAAAAAGTTTCATCAAAAGGTGGATTTAATAGCTCCAGGTATAGTAAATAGAGAGAACAGCTAGAATCAAATATTGTGGACAGCTCAAAGAGAAATAAGTGCTTCCGTTGTAGCTATTCCAATAAGCACAATCTCACTCATTCCCTATGGGTTGCTTATATTTTCAGAGTGTGAAACACCACTTCTATTGTCACAGACATGGGAGGGGAAAAAGTTTACAATAATTAGGATAATGAACCTGTCCTCCTTTCATAATGAAGACTTATAGCAAAATTTCAGGATGGAATGACAATTCATTTATCCCTCTACAACTGCACATACCTCCTGACTCCAAAGTCTCTCATGCAACAATTTAATCTGTTCCTTCACAGGCAAACCTGTTAACTTCCTGGCATGGGAAGAGCTGGATTCCCTACTAGCTCTTATTCTGCTGAAAGAATCTCCTATCTGTCCACATATACTTCTAAGATTTTTTAACTGTACTATATGTGTGACCCAGATATTTTCTAACTGGATCAAAATATACATAAGTAACATGGAAGAATAGTGTAGCCAAAGAAATATATTGTGTTCTGACCAGAACTGAAATATATTTACACTTTCTAGTTTCATGTAAGATAAAAATGCAGCATCTACTATTGATAAATACAAGAGCAGCCTTTTTAATCTGCATGGATGAAGAGCACAATTATGGGTAATATAGATAGCTTAGAGTGAGCTTAAGTATGCTCATACTTTTTAATCATTTCACTTTAACACCCATAGTACAGCTTCACACTAGGCTTAGGAAAAGTCAAGTTTGAGGCACTTGCTTTCAAAAAAAGCTGCACTGTGGTTTGTTCCAACAGATCTGACCAAAAGAAACTTCATGAAATGAATCTTTGAATTCATGCTGGAGCACCCTGCCTGCTTGAGATTTATACTGCTAACCTGATTAAATATGGATGGCAACTGGGTTTAGGCTTAACAGCAAGCTTAGGAAATGTTCCACTGACAGTTTTGACATGGTTAACAACATAACACAGCTGAGAAAAATTAAACATAAGTGCTCAGCACTTTGCTGAATATTCTTTGCTTATTTTTGGCTTGGTCATAAAGCAAAAAGGCTCAGAAATTTAAAGATTAATTTTTTTGTAGGAAGAAAACAGCAACTTAGTGACATGAGGAAGGAGGAAGGGAAGAATTGAATGTAATAATATATTTTAAAAAAAGGACTATTTTAATATAAAGTGATTAAATGACAACCATATTTAATATTATTTCACTAATAGTTGCAAGTTTTTCCCTTGGTATAATTCTCCAGACTTGCAGAAAATATCATGTGAGGAGTCTCCCAGATGCTTTGAATTATTTAAACAGTCTCTTAGAAAGTAAAGGTCTACAGCAACTGGAAACAGATGTTATAAATTTTCAGTAAGCTCTTCCATTTCAACAAAATTCAGAATTATAGACTTCCTAACAGACAATTGATATCTGCATAAAAACCATACAAACCAAATGAACAAAAACCTCCAGAAACAAAAAACCTCATCAAAAATAATAACTAAAAAAACCCTAAAGCCAAAATCAAAAGTCAGCTATCTCCCAGCTCTCAAGCATGTCATTCTTGATTTCCAAATTTCTTCAAAATTCAGTAGATAAAAGGGGATAAGAATGTGAACACTATAAGAATGTGTCAAACTTTCAAAAGCCTATATTCTAAAGAATATATTTTAAGTAATGCATTTATGCAAGCAGTAAGGGGACTTCTATTACTGAAATATGCTCAAAATGTAGAGTATGGTTGTGACAATCAAAAGACAACATTCAGGTATTTTTTTTTTCTTTTTTTTTTTAATTCCTGTCATATAAAATTAACAGAACCAAGACCTAGTTTTCTGATCTATCTAAATTTAGCAGATAGATCACATGTTTTATTTCTTCTTACAATTCTAAAACCAAACCAGCTTGATTTTTTTTCTTTTTTTTTAAAGGAACCCTTTTGCTTATTTTTCTCCTTCTTCATGCTTGGTGATGAATGATATGTGGTGTGAATGTGGTTGAGATCTGTCAGAAAGTCTGTCATTCTAACACTGACATTTTCCACAGTGTTTCTGTCACCGCAGATTAGAAAAAAATCAGCAAGTATAATTCATAAGACTTGAACTCTGGTTAACTTTAGCCCTAATTCAGATTTCACTGGTATTTTAGCCTGGCAGAAATTTTAAATTCATCATTTTTTACTTTTCGTTTTGGTTTTGTTTTGGATTTTTTTGTTTTGTGGTTTTTGGGGGTTTTCTGTTGTTTTTTGTTTTGGTTTGGTTTTTGGGTTTTTTTTGTTTTTTTTAATACAACAATGAAAGGAAAATAGGGTTTAATTTCTTAGGAGAAAAGAAATACAAAAAAATGCACTAGGGAGGAGATGCAAATTAAATCTTGAAAATACAAATATTTTCTACTCAAAATGTAAACATAAAATTATCCCATTCCTAATGTTAGAACAAATTACTGACAATATATAGCATGATCTGGACCCTAATTGATGAGTTTATGCAATATCCCACATGATATTCAGTTATCATTTCCCTTACTAGATGTGAGAGATGTAATGAAATTGAATCCAAACTGAGAAATTCTTGTTCTCATTTCTGTTCAGATATTCATAAGAACTTTTTCAAGGGACCCAAGGATTAATAATATGCGCATCACACTGGAGGACAAATAAAGTAGTTTAAATTTTGTTGCTTCTTCAGAGTTCCACAGAAAGGTATGATTTTCATGAATGTTCTATCAAGTAGAACCCTGTAATTATAGCTCTGCTATTTTTCATCAACAAAGTTTTTGTTGATTCCAGAGTAGCCATGGATAACAGTGCATTAGTGCATTTCAAAAAAAACCCCAACAAAACTAAATGGAAACCATGCTAAGACAACCCAGAAATGGGAAAACTGTCCATAAAATTCCTCTATCATATGATGTTGGAGAAGCTTTACATCTCTCTTCACAGAGCATTTCAACCACCCCTCCCAAGAGGGCAACAAAGTAAGATACAAGGCATAAGAAGGTTTAAAGAATATGTTGGTGCAATACCATAGATATTTCACTGTTGCAAAGTTATGCATCAATTGCCTATATTTCTTTCTGCACTGAATCACTATTCAGAGCTTTGTACATCATAGATTATAATTATTCTAATCATAATATTAATTACTGAAAAATTAGTTGCTTTTTCTCAAACAGATCAGCTCCAGAGAACAGGATCCTGATAAAAGAATAAGAATTCAAAAAAACATGCAGAAGAACAATGAAAATATGGGGATCCCACTGATAACATCAGATGTATCAGTATACCTTCAGCAATGAGTTTTATTTGTTACTCCGTCCACATGACTTTCCTTTCACAAGCAATTTTTATTCTACTTTTCAATAGCAAACTCACTGCCCTCTCTGGCCATGTTTGAGGTTTTTGGTTATGGCCTTACTCCACTGTCAACAAGGCTTGGGCATGAAAAGTGTGTCTGATTAAGTGTATGAGGCAAGGGACCAACTCTAGTGCAGTACAAAACTAAAGAGGCAGATAATTGACTGGGGAAATATTGCTTTCATGTATATGGTGCTGTTATTAAACATATTTCTGAAATCAGTTAGGGAGAAAATTAGCTAGATTCAGTCCTGGATATATCCATTTACACTACAGTTAAAGAGCCTTTCAGGGTCTTTAATCTACTGCACTTTCCCTTAAAAGATTCTCAGTTTCCGAGCTATTTTGTTGCAAATGATGCAACAAATAGCAGCTCTGAAGTACCAAGATCACTAAGCCATTGTGGTTCTCTATTGTCATGTTATAATGAATACCATCACATTATTTCGTGTAGTCATTATAAAAAACTTTTAATGACGAATCTTCATTTTTACATCATTGATGTTTTTGACTTCAAGGCACAAACTATCATTAACATCCACATTCAACATACAGTCTTCACTCAGAACAACAAAAAGCCCCCAACTGAACTAAATAGAAGAAAAAAGTTTCCTGCATCAAATCCAAAAATAAAATTTTCACAATATAGAACAAAAGGAGAAATTACAAAAAATCCACCCCTGGACCCTTCACTACCATTATACAAATTCTCTACTATCATTCTACTTCATAGCATGGTTTAATACTTATTTTGCCCATTATTTTCCCCAATTAGTATGTCCTCTAGCAGCCATATAAGGCCAGCAGTATTGTGTTCAGAACAGGAAGGGAACACTACCATGAATCGAAACTAAACACATTTATTATTTTGATTGTATAAGCAAAGGCTTTATGCATGCAAGTTCCTCAATACATCATAAAAAGTTGTTCTTACTTGTATAAAGAGCTCATTTTCTTTTAACCTCCACAAGTTAATGTTCTTCTAATCAGTGCTAGACACCTTTTCTGAAAACTATAAACATATATGAATGTTCTTCCAGATAACATTGTAAACCTTTTATCTATTCCTTAGTTTAAAAACTTCATAATTCCTGTGTATCTGCATTTCACTGCAATATCAAAGAGTTATAATTATTCCAACCAACACCATACAAAGAATGGTATTTTCTGGGTAATGCTGAAGCTATTAATGTAGGTCCTAGTACTACAATCTGCCTATGATGAATCTAACTCAGAGTATAGTATTTTCAGCGGTATATTACAGAAGTTCAGAAACAGTGTCCAACTTTTACTTTGAAATAAAATTACTTGCTTTGCATTCTTACTACTGGCATAATACTAATGTACCACCAGCAAACAGGTATTCCTGGTTATAGCCTTATATAAAAGTTCATATTTAATTTTAAGTAAGTGACCTGTTCTTAATTATTGTTTTCACAATATATCTTCAGAGCATTTAAATATTTGAAAAGACATATAAATATGCAAGGTGCAGTAATATAACTTTGGCTCACTGTCAGATGCTCACCAAGTCACTTCATCACTACCCCTCAGCAGCACAGAATGAGAAAACTGGAAAAAATCAGTGAGTCAACATAAGGACAGGGAGATTGCTCACTAATTACTGTCATGGGCAAAACAAACTCAGTCTAGGGAAAATTAGTTTTATTTACTGACAACTAAAAATAGAGTAGGAAAGTGGCAAATAAGAACAAAACTAAACCCACCATTATCCCAGCCTCCTTCTCCATGGGCTCAAATTCACTTTTTTTGTTCCTGACTCCTCTGCCCCCTCCTCTCTCCCAAAGTGGCAAAGGAGAACATGAAATGGGGGCTGCATCAGTTTGTAACACTTCATCTGTGCTGCTCCTTCCTCCTCATGCTCTTTCTCTGCTCCAAAGTTAGGGCCCTCCCACAGGAGGGCTTCTTCACACCCTTCTCCAACACGGGTCTCTCCCACAGGCTGCAGTTCTTCAAAATCTGTTTTAGTATGCTCCTTCCTTGGGATCACAGGTCCTGCCAGAAACCTGCTCACCCTTGGGCTCTCCATGGGGTCACAGCTTCCTTCAGGCACACCCATCTCTTAAGGCACAGGTTCTGCACAGGTGGATCTCTGCTCCACCACAGACCTCAATGAGTTGTAGGGGACAATCTGCATCAATGGCACTCTCCAGAGTCTCCAGGGGAATCTGTGCTCCAGCATGGAGTACTTCCTTCCACTTCTTCTGCTCTGCCCGTAGTGTCTGTGGGGTTATTTCTCTTGGGTATTCTCATTCATCTCCTTCAGCTACTGTTGTACAGCTTTTTTGCTCGTACTCAAATAAGTTCTCACAGAGGCACCACCAGCTTGCCTGATTTGTTCAGCTGTGTCCTTGAAGCCAGCTAGAACTGTCTCAGTCTAATATGGGGGCAACTTCTGATCTCTTCCTAGAGAAGTCACCCCTACAGCCATCCTGCTACTGAAACTTTGCTTTGTAAATAAAATCAAAATGCATGTACTAATCTAATCAAACTGAAGCATGCATATACTGAAGTATTTTACTGAACCAGCAGAGGTTAAACCTATGAACTCTGATTCATCCCCATGTATTAAAACTGTGTGTATTATATGGTGTTATCATTCAGGTACTAGGACAGTTTACATATGGTCATATGCTATATTGCAGTATTTACAGTTTCAGGGAAAAAAAAATCAGTGTAGAATTGCACTTTAGCACATTTTATTTGAACTATAGCAGGCATGGTCTCAGATTAAAGAGAGGGTCAATTTTATTTTCTTTAGAATTAGAATTTTTTATATATGGAATTACCTGTTCTTTCAAGCATTTTGAGAGGAAGGAAAGCAACTGCACCTGCCCAGTACAAGCAAAATAGGCAGCTACTGGAGACAGGGCACTGAAGGGGCACTAAGAACATTAAGGGATTGATTCTAACTTCTTTCATATGATGTTGAGACAGCTGGGCTTGCTTACACTAAAGAAGAAGAGGATCACTGAATCTCAATGTCTATAATCTCCTGATGGGAGGACGTAAAGAAGATGAAACCAAGCTCTTTCAGTGGTGCCTGGTGACAGGACTGGAGGAAATGAGCACAGACTGAAACACAGGAGGTTTCTTCTGCACATCAGGAAACAGTTTTTCCCTGTGGGGTGAATGAGCATTAACTCTGGTTGCCCAGAGAGGCTGTGGAGTCACCATCTTCTGAGATAGTCAGGACTGTCTGAGCCTCCAGGTGGCTCTGCTTGAGCAGTGAGTTCAACTACAGAATTTCTGGAGGTTCATTCCAACCTCAACCATTCTGTAACTCTGTCAACCACACTGACAAACAGAGAAAAAGCATTTGTTCAATTAATTTTCTGAAGTACTAGAAATGCATAAACTGGAGATTTTTAAGGAAAATAATACTGTGGAAAAATGTTTTTGAATATTCCCATAAAAATATTTTTGGTAAAAATGAAGTTCTGAGATTTTGAAGCTAACACTGCATCACCATCTTGTGAATTGGCAGGAAGGGAGGAGGAAGGCAGCATTAACACATGAATATCACCAGCAGAATGTAATCCTTTAATCTACAAGTCATTAATATCTTAAACTGGCAGTCACCTGTGACTTGCCAGTAAATACATACCAGCTTGTGAGCTCAAGGGTTTGCTTCTACCAATCGTAGAATGTCTAAAATCTTATCTGGATTTTTTTGTTATGTAGACATGCCCTTGGTCCATTTAAGAAAGGAAAACATTTTATGCAAATTATGGCATTATGGGTCTTAAATTCATTCAACTGCTCACTGGGGATTTTCAGGCCATTTAAAGAACTTGCACAAAGTGTAGTAGCTGTGTTTCATTTCCTCAAATAACATGACACTAAATTCTCTCAGCTGGCACATTTAACAAAACTTTCAGAAATTCAAGATGTGTATACAGATTTCATCTTGCTCACAAATAGTTTTTCATTAAATAAATAAAAAATATGAAAATTTTTGGAATTAGAAATGGATCTTAACTTTTTGCCCATCTGTGAAACAGAAATAGAATAATTTTTCAAGGACTCTTGACACTTTTTTAATGACCTATAAATTGCATACATTTGATAAACAGTCCTTGGAACAAGGATCAAACAAACAAACAACATCCCTCCCAAACACATTTATAATTTTCATTATCAAATTCTAATCAGTTGTATAAATATTCTTTTTTCTTCTACCAAAGTGGAGCATAAGGATGGCTTCCAGACAGGACTTTTTAAAGTTAGAGTGAGAAATACACCAGTGTAGTGAAATGATTTTTGAAATTTTGAAAATAGTCAGGTTTTCACTGAGTCCTCTGATGAATTCAGGTGCAAAGGCCTGTCTGATCAGGTAATGGAATGTGATGGAGATGGCAATATAAAACAGAATATATCCCTGTACCAGCAAACAAAGGTCATAATAATCTTTTACAAAACATTCCAGAGCTGCACAGCTAATTTATGTTTTATTACTCTAAACAAGTCCATTACACTCAGTTAACACAAAATGATACACCTGGAAATAGAATATAGCCATTGATGCCAGGTGTCTAGTTCTTGAAATTAAAGACAACTGGTGTCATAACTTAGCTTTATTGCTCTGCTTTGACTCATCTGACATTATCAGAACTTTCAGTACTTTTGTTTTAAAGGTAGGTATAAAGTACATGGGAATTTAATACAGTGGTTCAGACAATGGAATAAACATCTTCAGAGTGGTTCCTCATGAAGGGGAAATGAATTTAAGAACTTCAGTGATTTTTCACAAGTTTAAGGCCAAACATGATATAAACAGTCTTATACACAAAGTAGCTCAGCTCGTAACACAATACTAGTGGGCCCATGAAATTGCCTCATACCATTGGATAGTTGCTACTGGGAACTAAGTTAGAGAATCACATAAAAACATGACAGCATCTACTTGGCATGCAAAAGGTAAAAAATCCTAGGGGAAACAAGAGGTTTTAACATCTGTCCAAACTCATTTAGTATCAGACATTTCTTTAAAATATCTGAAAGGCACCTAGTACAAAACCTGGACTGCAGAGATTAATCTTATAAGTGAAAAATGTTATGGTCTATGTGTGCTTTTGTTTGGTTGGTTTAGGGCTGGTGGGGGAGAGGGGATTTGTTTCTTTTGAGTTTTTTTTAAAGAAAAGTCAGAAGATTTAACTTACCTTGTTAGTATTGATAGCTGTGATGACCCATACACATTGAGCATTGCTGTCATACTGAAATGGAAAATTGGGTGATGCAAAAGTTCCTCCAGGCCCCTGAAGATTGGATCCACAAGTTTTGACTGCAAAAAGAAAGTTCACCTTTTAATTCACACAGAAAATATATGCAGCAGATTCATAAACCTATCTCTAACTTACTCTAATCATTATGCGAAGAATTAAAATACTACTGAACAAAAACAGAGCCACCTCTTACTAGAGAATAGAACATTCATGTTTAATTATTTTGACAAAATAAAATTGAACTCTTGTGTCTAAGCATATAATCTTAATTTAAAAAAAAATATTTGGAGGAATAACAGTAACTACAGTAACAGAATCTGCCCTATTTATTTTTAAAATTCTTCAAGGACTAACTTATGACACCTTCACTAATGTCTTGAAAGACAAATTTTAATAGAATGCTAAAAAAAGATCACTTTTAACACTGTGAATATGTGTTTTTCTTGTGCATGTGTTGGTGTACGGCATGTCAGCATTTTTTTCTTCTGTGACCCCTGTACAACTCATTGAATCGATGGCCAAAGCACTGAAAAGATCAAAGAAAGCTTATAAAAGTTAGACTAACACAAAACAGTGTTATCTATTTCTAAAGATTACAAAGGGAATTTATTTTCAAATCAAAGTCTGTATGGTTATTTACAATAGCATGTCAGGTAAAAAAAAAACTATTATTATTTATGTAGCTTGCATGTCTGTCACAAATAATACAAAGGATATAAAATGTGTCCTGTGTGCTTTCAAATGACACTTTTATGGCACTAAACTCCTTGTCTGTTGAAGACAATACCAGTTTTATTGTATTTCCTTGATATTCAGATCTTTGCTGAATGCTCTAATGGCTAAATTTTCCTTCATGAAGATATAAAACTGACAAGCAACCTCAAGGAAACATGAGCCTATCCAATTTTTCCAGTGATTATTATGACACCACATAAACTGCAAAAGGTAAAGAACTATTTATTTCACTGCATTCTGACATCTTGAATAATTGAATAAAATACTGGCACTCAGATATGTGAAATAATCCTGGAGTTGCATTGCACTTTCGCAATGCATGTTTATTTGATCAATACAGGAAGATTCAACTGCTGCTGGATGAAGACTTGTTCCTTCCCTCACATTAGCCACTAGCCATTCTAGAAAGAATGTCACTTTTGCACCACCCTCAGAGTAACAATACTCTGGGGATGAGTGTGTTCAGTCACACCAGACGCTTGGAAAGAAGTAGAGGGTAGAGAGGTGAGAGGTAGACTCCTCATTTAGGATCAGAAGCTGAAGATATTAGGGTCACAAGTGAGACTAATGCCAAGCATGGGATTTGTCTATATATTTAAAAAGAAATTGTATGACTCCTTGCAGCTTGTATCTGTATGTGGGAAGTAAGTCAGAAGGGAAAAAACTGTGAATGTTCTAGACAATTTGCTGCTCCATCTGAACATGTGAGTCCATCCTTTGGGGCAGAGTTGGGATGTAAAGCACAACTTCTTTGCTGTGTGCTGCAGAAGAGTTATGACCTCTGCTCCCTTTCCTTGGTGTAGCCACACAGTGAAGATCCCAAAGGAACCATGTTTTTCTACAGTGGAATGGAATCTAAGTCTTTGACCCCCAATGTCTATTATTTATACTGATTTGAATTATAACAGACATCTGCTTTCAGAATTTAAGTTTGAAATCCATAAAAAAAACCCTGTTGTAGTTAGGACAATTTCTATGTATTTGTGTACACTTATATTTTCATTATATATATTAATATCTGATACATACTGAAACACTAATGCTCTAATTCCTTGATTCAAGTATTCATCATACTACATGCCACTGTATTAGGTCAACAAATAATTTCAGCAACATTCATTTGTGCTTTTCTTATTTTACTGAATATTTTGCCCTTTATCCATTTGCTCAGGGCCAAAATCAAGTGTAGACTTACTTCTCCACTACTTATCTCTTCTAAATTCAAGAATTTCTTATCTGTTTACATAACGTATAATGAAGAAGCTTCATTAAATACTGATTTTGTATTAAATCACTGCAATTTTAATATCCATCTTGACAAGTCCTAGTATTTAGCATGTGATAAGTTTTTGTCAGCTTGTTATAAAGCAAAATTCATAATGTAAGGACCCTAGTTAAACAAGCATACTGAAATACAATGCTCATGTTAAACAAAACAGCAGAGGGGAATCCTTCTTTACCAAGAAAGTGGGGACACTAGGTTTAAAATTTCAGGTACTAACAAAAAAATTAATAGGATTGGTATCAAACAATGGATAGATACCAAATAGAATAATCACCGTGAGGGTAAGAATTTCTGTTTACCTTTACACACAGGCCTATGATCACTCCATGCAGCAAAAACTTCAGCTATCCTCTGACAGGTGATAGTTTTGGAACCTTGTAGCACATAATCTTCATCACAGGAGAACTGTACTGTTGCTCCCAAGCTAAAATCAAACAATTACATAAAAAGAACCATTTTTAAACAAATAGATAGCAGTTCATTTTTTTCCATCCATTTAGATATGACGGTCTTGACAAACAATACAAATATGTAATCCAGAAATTTCTGTTCTCAAGAGTAAAATGCTGAAGGCTATGTACTAGCATGGTAATGTACAATGTTTGGCCCTCTCTGGCCCTACTTTGGCTGGATCTGTTTTACCTCTTTTAACAGTCATTTGGAGGTCAAGTGACTATTTACTGACCTAACTTCAGTCTTCTATACAGCAAAAATTTGACCAACCTAATCATTGTGCAACTAAAAGTAGTTATTTATGTTAATTGAAGCTAGGAAAGAACGTGAAAGTAATACAATAAGAAAAGTCAAAAGGTCAACTACAAGACTGGAAAAGAAATCCCCATTATAAACATTTTATTTCTCCCAGTAAAAACCTCAGGATATAAATAATATGCTGTGAATATTTCCCAGTCCTGATTCTTCTTGAGGAAATTTGGTGCTTTTAACTTTAGAACTGGGGGGCGTTGGAAGGGGGAGCACAATACCAGAGAAAAGGACTGGATATTAATAATGTTTCTTGTATTTAAAATAATGTATTATTAATAAGAGCATCCTACATTAATTGTGGATTACTTTAAAAATACTAGTTATAGCATTGTTTTATATTTTGTTTAGTAGGTTAAGATTTTAATTAAACTTGCAGTGAAGTGTTAACTTCATAGAAGTGGTCTCTACTCTTGCCCGTAACAAGATTCTGAATGTAACATCTAGATAATGAAAGTTACACAGTGAATATGAGGATTTGCTTATTTAACTGGCATATGTTTCTCAAATTAATGAAAGAAAATAAAATATTTCTAAAAACATATTTCTAGGTGTTTAGCTGTGATTATTTATGAAGTTACAATGCTGGCGTGAAAGAGGTTTTGTACTTTTTCATATGAAGCTGACATCTGGTGCTGCAATCTGTGCAGGACAAAACAAGAAAAAAGTCCAGAAAAAAAAAATAGTTTGTTTGCTTTGTTTTTTTTCTGTTTGTTTGATTTTTTGGTTTGGTTGTTTGGTTGCTTTTGTTGTTGTTGTTTTCAGTTTTTTTGTTATTTGTTAAGTTTTCCTGAGAGGAGAATTGGGATGGGGGAAGAGGGAAAAGGGAGGGTTCTGTTTGGAAAAGTTGAATAAATCAATACATAAATGTATATCTTGAGAAAGTTCTCTTCCTTTAATATCATTATGCTTTCAAATCCTAAATACAGTTGAAAATAGCCAATACATTAGGCTTTCTCTGTCATCAGTATCTTACATTTCATAATTTCAGCCTGCTGGTTTTTGTCTGTCAGAGCTGCAAAGAGCAAAAACGTTTTTACATGCACATGACTTACAAGATCTTGGCTACACTGTGAATGCAGTTCTCTGTGTATTTTATTTTAAGATAAAATGTGCAGTAACTCCCCAAGAGTTTGTTATAGTAGCCGTCCTGTATTACACTCTAAGCCATGAAGATTTCTGGCCCTTCTCAGATGGATGACATCTTCCTGTCTTTGATACATTACATACAGGTAAAAACAAATGGTTCATAAATCTCTCTAAACAAATTGTCAATATTTACTTGGCTGGAATCTTCAAAACTGCATTTGATCCCACAAGGTATGATATTCATTTTTTCCAAAAGATATACTAAAATTAATTTTTCTCTGAAGGGTTTGGCTTGCAAAGAGCAAGGTCTGCTTTTCTTTCCTTATAGATGGCCATTTTAATGCTGCAATTCTTCAATTCACAAAGGCAGACAGAAAAATAAAAAGGCTGAGCACATATTCCAGAGAATAACTTTTGATAGTAATCTATTCAAATGCATCTATGATGAAAAAAGCTACTAAAGAAGATTGATTCTTATCAGAAGAAGAATTAACTTAAGGGAATTAGAGATGTTAGGTATTTGAAAAAGAATGGTGTCAGCACAAAATAGCTGATGAAATCTGGGAAGTACCTGGGCATTACAGAGACACAGATAGTAAAAAAATGAGGGCATGAAAGATGACAGTCACCTGAACAGACATCTCAGAAAAGGAGGATTTGACAGGGAGTAACAGCCCTATAAACTATTCCAAAACAGTTCCTGTTTGTGTAAGGATGTTTGTGAAAGAATGGGACAAAGAATAGCTGCAGAATCCACCAAAAAAGGAGATCTAAAAGTGAGCAACTTAAAAAAAGAATCCCAAAAACATAATGTAAAGACCCTTGCTATGTATGGATAAAAGGTTTTCATAGGTGACTGAAGAAAAAGAGCCATCAGACAGATCATAGAGTTGGAGGATATTTCAAAACTGTGAAACACAAGGATTATCTGTAACTAATGTAAAAAAAAAAAAATGCACAGTTGCTATATGGTTAGGAAAGTTCAAAAGGTGGTAACTGGGAAGATAAGAATATCTTTCTCAAGATTATATTTTCATAATTATCAGCTTCAGAAGGTCATGTTGAGAAAATCTGAGTGTCTTTATTACTAGGAAAAGAAAGGAACACTTGAAGGAAAATAACACAGAAATATATTTCCTATAACTAGGCATGGACTGATTTAAAGAGGAAATGCCAAGCAGGAAGTACACCATTTACAAGTAAATAATTTTTAAATTAAACTCCTGGTAAAAAAACTGTAACTGCAAAAATCACAGAAGTCTGAATGATTATGAGGACTGCACAAGCATGATAATTATTTCTAACACCTACAAAAGTATAAATAACACTCACATTATGAAGTCCACTTGTCCAAATGAGTTTTGATATTAAACTGGTATTTAATAGTATATGACTATAAGCATGGGACTGGACTCACAAACAGACTGGATAATTTATAAAATCTGTGACATATATGCTGTGTGAGGGAGATCTACTGAGGCAATTAGATAAGCAGATGATAAAGTACCAGTCTAAGAGAGAAAATACAAGTGTAGGAGATCAGTTCCTATGGAAGAACAGCTAAAAAAAGACAATAATGGGGAGCTTGTCAAGAAAATGTTAAGAAAATATGTCTCTTAAAAGCATAGTTAAGCTCGCCATTTTTTAATTTTTTTTGTCATTATCTATCTATACACTCTTAAAAATGGAAATTCTTTCAATTCTTTCCAAATGTTCTAGTATCAGAGAGCCACAGAATCATAGAATATTCTTAGTTGGAAGGTACCCACAAGGATCACGGACTCCAACTCTTAAGTGAGTGACTACATGGCCCTGTGGTAGATGCAGCAGAGCTCAGGGTAACAGTGCTCAACATCTGCAATGTTTCTGAGAGCAGTGTGTTTTGAGAGCTGACAAAATACACACTGAATAGATACATATTCAAAGTCAGCTGGCAGCTGTGCTTAAAGAGTAGGAATTAATTGCTTTATATTCAGCTGGTGGACAGTAATAATTGAGCATTAGGAAATCAACGTAGGGGTCTGATGCTGTGTAATATTTTCATCCTCAGGCTTGATGGGGAGACAGAATTTATGGATCTATATATTTATGGGTCAAATTAAAGCGGAAAAAGTAGCCAACACACTGAAGAGCAGAGCTTCAATCCAGAAGCCTGCCAAAGTCCAGTACTGGGCAAAGAGAAACCTCACAAATCTCCGTAACTATAGGTAAAATGTTCTGCACTATTGACCAATAAGATATTCTCATCCTGAATAAAACAAACTATATACTTAACAATACTAGAAGTGGTGGCAGCAGATCAAGTGAAATTGTTGCTCAGTTGGTGAAGCTGTGTCTGCAATATTAAGCCAAATATTCTGCCTCCCACTTCAAGAGAGAGATTGATAAAATCTCAAGAGTTCAGAGATCAGAGGTTTAAAGCATATGACTTACAGTAAAAAGTTAAGGCAGCTAGGCTTAATTAGTCTGACAAAGAGAAAGCTTAGGTACCATCTAATAGCAGACCATAATAATTTCAGGAGCCATTACAAAGATAATGAAACCAAACTTTTCTAAATATGCCAGATAATATAAAAGGGATAATTTGGAAGATTCAGATTTTACTTTACAAGAAATTTCCTTCAATAAAGGAGAGCAGAGCTGGAACAGCATACTCAAACTCTTATGAAATCTTCAATCTTTTAAGTTTTCAGGATTGGCTAAACAAAGCCACAGCTCATCTGGCTAGTCCTGCTTTGGACAGGAGGATGGACTGGATGCCCTCTGAAGGACCCTTCCAATCAATATTTCTGTGACTCATATAAACCTCTTAATTTGTCCTGAATTAATGCAAAGCTTTTGCATATATAACATAATGTGCTAAGGCAGTTCATAACTCAAAAAATGAATGCTTAACATGAGTGTCCCTCAGTAACTTCATCTGCAAATTTCTGTTTCTAATTGGACAAAAGATGATTGCCATTAGGTTTGCATTTTCATTAAAAAACCCAAACTTTAGATATATTTTTATTAAGAAAAATGTATTTACAAATATAAAATAAGGAAGTTATTATACAGATTTGAAAAACATTTTATTTCATATCTGTTTTAAAAATTTTTGATCATTTGCCTCAAATTTGGGATTCCACTTTAAACAACAGCAACTAAAAGCAATAAGGAGTCCAAAATTAATTATAGAAGCTCTAAAGGATGAGAAAGAACAAGTTTAAAATTTTGGACTTCATATGACATTTATGCTGAATGGTATTATTTTAATAGCTGACATATGTCTAGCAAACAATCTCATTTTAGATTCTTTTCCTCCATTATTTGATATGGTTTTTTAAATTATTGTTGAAAAATAATCAATTATACAAGGAATCAAAACCACCTTTCTGATATATTAACCTATTTGGTTCATGCCTGCAACTGAACAAATTTGAGAGAGGACATCATTTTTAGCCATAAAAGAAAATGTACAGTTCTTAAAGTTGATCTCTATCATATTGTAAATTTAGCAATATCATATATTTTAATGGTAGCATAAAGAAGCAAGTATTAGAGCACATATTTCTTCCACATGCAGCAAAAGAAACTAAAGGCATGCAAGCTTTCAAGATTATGAACAGTGATTTTTCTTTTTTTTAACCTAGCAACTTTCTACACACTACTGATCCACAAATTTTATGTGCAAGCTACAGATAGGTTCTACTGTTGTCTTTGAGTCACTATGAGAACTGAGCTAAGTCACAGCATCTCTCTGAAGTTAAGAACATCCACAGGAACATTTTCACAGATCAGTTTATACATTACTTGAAAATATTACTGCAAAATGCTAGGATTCCATGATATAATGTTAGAATATCTAAGTCTTCCAAACCTCTAATCAAGGAAAATCCTTACTGTGTGCTGAAAAAAAACTAAACTGATGAGTAAATTTCAGTTTCAGAGGATTTTTTAACAATATGGAGGTAATTGGTAATTCAGCTTTTAAAAAAAAAAAAAAAATTGTCGTCTTTTCTCACAAAGCTTGTCAGACACTCACAAAGTGTACTGGCAGACACTTGTCCTTGAAAAAGGAGCCAATTAACTGCTAAAAAGTGGTAGGTGCCCAGATCCCCTATAAACTAGCCTCATATCGCTTGCTGCAAGCCAAACTTTGTTATTTTTCAGGATGTTTATCTTCAAGTTTCCAAGCCTAGAAGATCACATTGCATATCTGCAGAGAAGGATAGGTCATCCAGAGAAGATAAAAGGAAAATCAAGTGTGAAACTTCTAGTCAATCTAGTCAATTAATGCTGAACTTCATTCTTCCAAAGAAAATAACCACACATTGATTTATAATATAAAGGGAAAGAAGATATTATCTTTAGTTATACTGTAAATCAGCCTGTTGGTAAAAGAAACTGTCCTTATCATAAACTTCATATTCCTCTTTCTGTCAGGAGAATATGCATTTTTAAGACTACACGAGCATTTGTGTCCAACAGTATTCGCTGCTTTGTTGCAATGCGGTTTGATCACAATCTCATTTTAAATCCTAGACTTAAAAATCCAGACTTTAAACCCAGACTACAGAGTTAGAGGGATAGAGATGGGCTCATTCATTCATGTCATGAAGACAAAACTTTGAGATGGTGGTGGAAGAACATGGTTGTCTCATAATAAAACACCTGCTCAAGGATAATTCAGTCTGCATATGTTCATTCCACAGGAAATGAAACAAACAAACAAACAAAAAAACCAAAATTCAAACAAGACCATGTGAAAAATTTTTATCTATTGTATCTTATAATTTTACATAATGGCATTGATTCTAAAACTGGACACATGGAAAAGATATTTATTTTAGTGGACAACAAGTAAAATAAAATGCAAATACCAGCAGAATAATCACTAGTGTGTCCAAAATTTTAAGAAACTCCAAGGGAAGGGACGTTTTCTTTCCGAAGTAGAATGTTTTTCTCAGTACAGGAAAAGCTGGCAGCTATAAGTAAGTCTCCTTGACTTAATTTCAATATGCAAAACTTTTTATGCTCAAATATGCATCTAGCAGCAGAAACAGCCTTTAATACTCCAAAATACATCTATGGGTAATTTTCACATTAGAAAACCAAATGGGTAAATACGGAATTACAGGCCCAAAATAATATCATGGAATGCTCCAGTTTGTCTGAGAGCTTGAATTACAGATTTTGTAAATCTGTGTAAGAGCCATACAAGAGGAAATGAATGTGCTGAGAGTAGGTAGTGTTTGTAATCAGAAATAAAACTGCAAGACAATGCTTCTAAACCTACACCTTCACATTTGAAGAAAGCTAAGGAGAAGTGACAAGAGCATGCTCTTCTCTAAAATATATTAAATTTTACAGAAATCAAATTTTGATTGATCTTAGTAGAGATGGAACTAAATCCTTCTTCAAAATACTAGGTTTTCAAATGAAAGTTTTGTAATTGGAATTGTCACTTTCTTTCCAGAAAAGAAAAAAAAAGAAGAAAACTTAAAGTAAAGCCATTTCTTGCATTACAGAGAGAGTGATTTCAAGAAGGAAAAGGTGAATATGCGCTATTTTTCTATCTGCCAGGTATAGACCAGCCTGGAAAGGATTTTTCACAGTACTAGATGTTTTTAATTAAATGTAACATAGTAATAATATGTAGCATTCTTACTTTAGAAGCTTATGAAGCAATTGAAAAACCATTACCATAATGACAAGAATTGAAACCTGGTTAACCAAAAAAGGAATATCATTAGGTCTGCTGAGAATTTTTAGTCTGCTTTTGTTCTGTGTAAGACCTTTATCAATGTATGAAGTGTTCAATTTGAGCTAAACGTGCGTGCTTTGCTAATGTACACTAGTGCTGTTCTTTTCAACTATAAATCCAAACAGATTTTTTTTTTGTTTTTGTTTTTGTTTTTGTTTTTGTTTTTGTTTTTGTTTTTGTTTTTGTTTTTGTTTTGGTTTTTTTGTTTGTTTGTTTTTGTTTTTGTTTTTGTTTTTGTTAGAGAAAAAAATGTCACCAAGATTAGTGAGAAATTAGGGTAAAGAAAAACTGAAAATATATTTTATATCTTGTATATCTTTTTATACTATTGTTCAGAAATTTGAATGCCTTTCATTTTCTCCTAAATGCATTTGAGATAGGAAAGCCTGATACATCATCCCAGTGTACAGGTCAAAAATGCTAACTGAAATACTAACATTTTGGTCTAAAAAGAAAGATGAGGGCTTGATCATCATCATCTTTTTCGAGGTACTGCCCTCACGTAAGTTTAGCTAGAATAATTTTTGTAAGTAGGTCTTTCCATGATCAATTGCAGAGAACACTGGGAAAGAACTGGCAGGTTGTCTGTGAAAAGCAGTTGCTCTCAAGCCATATTTTTGAAGTTAAAATACAAAACACCAGCCAAAGTAATGATTGCATAAAGCATGACAGTTAAATATAGCTTTTTTATTTCTCTGAAAAAAAAAAAAAATATATATATATATATATATATATTTTTTTNTTTTGTTCCCAAGCTAATATTAGAAATTACATTTTTACAAAATTAGTTAAAAAGCTTTTTTGGAAGCACATTGGTTTTTTGCTTTTCTCAAAATCAGAGAAAATGGGGAGACTATTATGACAAATTGAGAAATTGTAATAACTGTTGGCTAGCTAGCACATCTACTTAGGATGTAATTTTAAATCCTTTCCTCTGATTGATTGCAAGGAGAAAAGACAACACACACACAGAAATGTACAAGAAGTTACGTAAAAGAATGAAGTATCATCAGTTTGTAAAATCTTTGTACATCCACATTACTCCAAGAGTTACCTTCAAATGCTTAGAAGTGTGCTGTGTGATATGTACAATACAAAATATGTAGAACACAAACTTGAATGTAATAAAACCAATTAGTTTTAAAATTATCACCCTTCTTACTGTTTTTTTTTCTTTCATTATTAAGGTGTTTTATATTTTATAAACATAATGTGAAATTAGTATATTAAGTGAAACAAGAACATAGCTTTAGGGTTTTTTTATACAGTCTATAGTATATATATCACATATAAAATCACATATAAAATACTATGCATTTTAACCCTTTTAAATAAATGTTCAACTATTGGAAAGGAAAAAAAATCAGAAACTCAGAAAAGATATTAAAATTAATCCCAAACATTCTCAAAAATTCTTTATGTATGTCTCTATGCATCAACCACTGGTGCTACTGGAATTAGGGGTCAAGTTCACTGGGAAAATAACATAGAATAAATAATTAGAGTCTTTTTTATCCTACAAGATAAGAAATTTGAAGATAGCTTTGAATGAAGAGTATACATAAAAATTGATTTAAAAAATAGTCTGAATTAAGAGTGCTAGGCCTATGTGGGGATTGCTAAGGAAGTACCTCTGCATGCATCAAACTTCTGGATTCCTGAAAAACATACCCTAGGGAATGTAATTTCTCTATTAGACTGAATTAATATTTCTGCAAGATCTGAAATTTCTTCTGTGGAATTTTATTGTTCTTCTTGTGTTATATTCAGTTTAGCTTTGTCCTTTGCAAAAACCTCCAGTACAACATGTATGGTCAATATTCATAAATCTAACACAGTATTTAAATGAGAAATTAATATAAACTTACCTTCAATCCTATTTTTGTCAGATTTTCAGAAATGTGATCTCTTCTAGGTATGCATTTTATCTTTTTGCACACTAAGTACGTGCTACATTGCATCACATAATTTTATACAGAATTATAGTCGACTTTCTTCTAAGAAGGTCAGTTTTGAAAAAGTACTCAGCAACAGTAATGAATTTTCAACATATTCATTTTCCAAGTTCAGTATTAGAGAAATGATACAATGGTATAATTTATGTTTTACCTAAAATCTGAGCCTATCCGTTTTCCATTTTCTGGTTCTCCAGGATCCGGACACAAATTGGACGCCTGTTTAATACCTCCCTCATTTACTGAAAAAAAAACAAAACCAAAAACAACAACAACAAAATAAAATAAACAAAAAAAAAGAGATAAAATAACAATGCTTTTAGAAAATACAGAGGTAAGCAATTAATAAATATGAGAGTATATTCTTTTCATTTTAGGTCTTTTAAAACAGATTTTCTACATATTATGATCACCCATATAAACTCCAGTTGCAATACACAAGTTTGTCCTCCCTGTAACAAACAAAGCATATATTTTCTGATTTTTTTTTTAATAACACAAGCTTTTTTATCAATGTATTAATCAGTTATTTTGCTTGCTTGCAATATTATTGAATCCATATGGAAATGTTATTATTTCTTTAGAAACATTAACATTTAAAGGAATGTTCATCAGGTTCAGGGCTCTAAGATTTTTTTCTGAACATACACTAATAAATGTCATCTCCACTAAGAGCTGACCTTTTCTCCTTTATTTGTAATAAAACCTGAATGCACAAGCTTCTGCTGAGAGAATTATCCTTAATCAGTATTGAAAATGTATATATATCCAAAATATGGTGATCTGAAGGTAAACTCAAAATGCCAGTTTGATTTGCATACATTTATCTTGCAATAAACTAAAATGGATCTTCAGAGAGAAACTTTCTGTGAACCATTTCCCGTATTTTTCCAGAAATTTGTATGTAAAAATCTAACCATATCTCAGCATATCCAACCACTATTCATAAAACTGGAATATTAGCAAAAGGTGTTAATCTGCTATTACTTGATAAATTCATGACTTGTCAGAAAAATATTTAAAAAAAAAATGACATGATGCCAAATAATTTGTATTAAGCAGAAAATTATTTTAACCTTTATTCATCTTTATTACTGATGAACTAGACCAATGGATTTGCAGTATAAGGATTTACTTCCCTTTATGGAAAAGGTCTGCATACAGTTAGGGTAACCACACTACGAGATTAAAAGAAAAAGTAGATTCTAACTACACTTTTAAAGGGTTTTCATTAACTTGCAGCTTTGAAAGAAGAGAAGTATAATTCAGAATCCTTAGGGGTTTCTCTTCCTGGAAATTTGTCTCACACACACAGAAGGGGAAGAATTGGTTTTCTACCCCTGAGGAAGCCAAAGGCCAAATGCAAATGTTGTACAGGCTTAAGCAGAAAACATCTCAACATAGCACACTGCTCAAAAAAACCTCTCAAGCTCAGTGCTTGTCAGCTGGAACCACTATTTAGTCTCCTCTGTCCCAAGATACCTGTAACATGTCAAAAGTTGCTCTAAATCCACACCAAGGCAATCTCTGTTCATCAGGGTTTCTATGTTCAGGGCACTTTTGGGCCCTGAGTCTTCCTCCTGGTTTCAGATTTCATCCTCCTCCAATAGATGTGCACGTGATGAAACCATACTAGCTACAGAAACCCATGTTCATGCTATTGTTGAAATTTATATATTTCTTTGACAACTACAATTCCACTGACTGCATTTTAAAAAGCCATCTTGTTGTATAAGCATGTAGAATTAATTCTCTCTGAAATATCAGGTATTTCATTACGAGACATGAGAAACTCAGAATTATCAAAAGTAGCCTGCGTATATATAAAAGACATTAAAACTTTCCTGACATTAAACATATATTAAAACCATACTTATAAAATTATTCATGATATCTGATAATGATATTATAGAAATTACAACAGTGCAATTTGGCCATGCATTGTATACCAATGCACAGAGAGGAAATTTTTAATGAAAAAAATTAAAATAGTGGTTAACCAATAATGTTTCTATTTATTATAGTTCATGTTTTAATATTTGAAATAATTATTTTATTTTTGTACATTATTTTTCCCCATACACAGGTAATAGAGTACATATTCATATAAAAAGAATATTCTAGCAGATTGCAAGACACAAGAACTATTATACACTTTGATTTCTACCAGAAATGTAAGCTTGAAAATCCTATTGGTTTTTGACACCTTCTGTATAAAGTTCCATTCCTAGAAATACTCTTACAGAATATAATTTTAAATTATAATATATGGAATTATAAATACTCATAAAAATATAAAGACTTATGTTAAAGAAAATCAATGAGATAATTGAATTTTTTTTAAAAATTAAGACATATACTGCAATAAAAATACAAAGGAAAGTGTTATAGGTAGATACTGATTTCTGATTTGATCCCAATTTCAAAATATATTCACACAATCGTAAACCCATTTTGTTTTCTGTTAAGTACCTAGTGAAAAGTAATTTCATAGTTTAGGAGTTTTTTACACCCCAGATGCTTATACACAATAAGCAGTTAAAGGGTTTCCTGTGGTAAATTATATGCATCTAGGGAAAGGATTCATTCATGGTCTGGTCATGAAACTGGTATCAAGAAACTCCACAGTTCTAATCCAGATTGAATTATATCTGCCAATTAATTCATTTGTTAGTGTCAACACTTCAAAACTGAAGCTGATGCATGCTTGTTTCAAAGTGTATCATCATATCAAATATCTTCTGGCTTTACTCTGTGCAAATCACTTGTGCATTAGTATTGAATGTTATGCAACTGATACATGAAAAAAAAGACATAAAATAATGAAAGGACATACAGATGAGAATGCTAGAGAAAAATTTCCTAAGACATTGCTAATAAAGGGAATAATGTGAAACAGATATTCACTTATCCTTATTTGCACTAACAGTTGGTCATTGTTTTTCTTAAAGGACCCTAATTGTGATTGTAATGCAATGAATGACACAAGACTCACCAGCTGAAGCCATACTGAGAAAATTATTTTGTTAACAGCCAAATGCATAAGTTTCTTATGAAATACTGTCGCTTCAATATTCTCAGCTACCAAAGTGGAGAATCAATTGCTAGACAATATAAAACCTTAGTTATATATTTATGACAAGATTATGATCACTACAGGTACAAATCACCAAGGTTTTCACCTTCAGTTATTATAAGCTCATATACGTAATCTATTCTGCATAATCAACAGAAAAGATAAAGAAGTTTCCAGCTTCACATAGAATATCTTAGCATATGAAATTATCTAAAGATAATTCTAAAATATATTGATACATTTCATCACTAATTTCATAGCAATCTGCTTTGGATATCATGAATATCCAGCACTTCATTATAAATATGGAATTCCTATTAAAGTTAGTATAGCAGAAAATGTAACGGTTAATGCAAAATAATGTATTTTATCATTTATTGTATTATTACTGTATGATTGTTTGTAACTACAGAATCACGGATGGTCCGTTAGAGACTTCAGTGATGTACTTTATAAACACTACTGTACTTATCCTACTGTTGTTCCTACATAATCAGCCAGTTTTCCATTCACCCAATAGATATAAAAAGAATATATTTTTTAAATATTATGATACAAAGTTTAAAAGTAAACCAGAAATGTCTTACAAAACTATCTAGGTGATGCAGTTTACACAGAAGTTGAGTATGGCAACACATGACATAACAAAAATTGAACAGAAGTGTGTTTTGCTTTATTTTCCTGACTTATTGAATGTAAAAGGGTTGTGCTGCTTGGAGCTACCTTTGTCTAAAAAAATAATACCTTGACAGCTTAAAATCTAGCACCAAAAAATTAAAATGTATGCTAATGTGTCCTGCTAAGTTCTGGAAACAGAATCTATCACTGATACTTTAAACGAATAATTAGTGCAAACATGTCCAACCTAGGGAGCTTCAAAAGCAAGTCCTTTCAATCCTGTGAAGAATAATGAAATGTAGTATAATCCAACATATGCTAAACATTTAGTCCATTTTATTGACTTCTAAATATTTTAAATGTGGTTCTATTCCAAAAAGGCCTGTATAAAAATGGCACCTTTTTTTTTTTTTAAATATCCTTTTAATATATTTAGAGACACACCTATTTAATTTTTGCTAGAAAGTTGCCTGACTCCTCATGATTTAATCAGGAATTGGTCGACTGATATGTCAAGCACTTTG
>PYHW01009979.1:11065012-11093613 GCA_013186435.1 Turdus rufiventris
CTGATCTACATGTTGTGAATTTTGCTGGCTGCCGGCGGGTGCGCCTTATAGTCCGGTGCGCCTTATGGTCGTGAAATTACTGTAAATCTCTGACAATCCTGAATCAAATTTTGAACACATGACTGGATGAAGCATAAAGAGTAGCATCAGAACTCTGTGAAACCAAATCAGAGATTATGTCAAACCCCTGAAAATTATTTAGGCATCCACCTTGGGATTTCTGCTCGACACTATTCATGCATTTTTCCTAGTTCAAGTCACTTTAATAGAAAAATACACAAATATTATTATAGAATTATAGAATGGTTTGAGTTGGAAGGGACGTATGGATCATCTAGTGCCAACTACCTGTTCAAGTACCTCCTTGTTCAAGTACCTTCAAGTACCACCTTAATGATAAAGAACTTCTTAATATCTAATCTAAATCTACCCATCTTGACCTTAAAGCCATCGCCCTTGTCCTATCACTGCATGCCCATGTAAAAAGTTCCTCTACAGCTCTCTTGTAGGTTCTCTTTAGGTAATTGAAGGGGTTCCAAAATCTCCACAAAGCCTTCACTGCTTCAGGCTGAACAGCTCCACCTTTCTCTCCCTCTCAGTCTTACTCTATAATTTTTTCTAATGTTAGAAGGCCCAATATTTTCTGTAAAGAAGGAAAATGAAACTGAATGCTTTATTAAGGAGGGAAGAATATGAACAGTCCCAGTAATAAAGGAAGTCTATGTAAGAACTTTTGCATTACAGATGTGTGAGCTAATATTTATCCAATAGACACATTTACACTTTTCAAGAAGCCAATTTAAAGTGAAATGTGTTGAGAATTCTTTTCTTGAAGTTTTTGAACAAAATGGTCTCTCATGTAAGATAATAAACATTCTAATACAGGCAAAACTTTAGACATGAAAAAAGATTAAAATATTGGAGGTTTTTTATTGTCTTTTTTTTCTTTGATAAAAAAATCCATGTAATTATGTATATATGCAATATATGCAGACATGCTGCATACAAACACTTGTAAAAGAGGACTTAGTCCAACAACTGCACCATTTTATACTTCAGGATAAGCACTGCATTAAAAAAGGGCCTCAAGCAAAGAAGTTTTAAGCATAGACATTAAAAAACCCACTTAGATGAAAAATCTAAATAATAACCTAAAGTACAGCAAGCTCTCAAACACTAGAAACAAAAATCACTTTGAATGATGATTGTTCAGTTGACACAGTTCTGGCTTCACTTAAAACTTGTGTCTGGAGGGCCAATGAGAAAAACAATTCAAGAAGGAAAATTTGCTTCTACAATATGGAAACATTGGGGTATACAGCCACATGAAGGATATTTATTTAAAACAATGTCAACCCATAAATACATATCTTTGTTTTGGTTATGCAACAGCATTTACATAACAGAAGCATCCAGCTTGTCCTTTCTATATTTTGTAGATTTTCAAATAAAATATAAATAATATTTAAAATGGTGAGGACTAAAACACCTCTGTTCTATGCAAAGCAGGCACTCAGGTTGCATTACTTCAAGTAACTATACAGAGCAATGGAAACAGCCCTTCCCTTCTCCAGAGCTACTCTTACTTTATATTCACTATTACTCAGCTAACAGACATGGACAACAGTATTATAACATCAAAGCAATTATTTCAAGATTGTATATACAGCCCTATTAAATTACATATGCAAAAGTTATCTGAGAAATAAAGAGGAATTGAATTTTCAACTGCCTTCTGAAGTGGCAGGAAAAAAATTGTTTGGAATACAGGGTGATCTTGACTTGTGCAGAACCAGTAATTCACCGATTATTTCACATCTTCAATATGTGATGACTGCAGATTTTACTCACAACAATGCAATTTCTAGTGACAGAAGCAGGAGTATTGTATACTTTGGACTTCCAGCTGGGCTGCGTGTGTGCAGATACGCCAAATACATGATGCATGATACTTCCAATTCATCTTTGGCATGTGTCTAATTCATTGTATTTCCTCTAGAAATACATCTGCTGCACTGAACTTACTATTCACTACTCATATAAAGGTCAGCTACCTTTTTTTTTTTTTTTCATTTACATAATATTCACTATGCACCTGATAAAACTATTTATCCAGAATTTCCAAATTCTAACAATGCAAGTGTTAAATATCCAGGTATCTTCGAGATCACCACTAAAAAAAAAAAACTCTAAACCTAGTGATAACCCAAATAAATTTCACTATAACCCAACACACCAACTAATGTAGCACTATCTTCTAGAACCTTCCTGCACCTTAAAAGCCAGCATTAGAGAACATGAATTTTCATCAGTTATTATAGTATGACATGAACTGCATAGGTTAACAATTTCTTAAATATGAAGAGCCATACAGAAGATGAAGACACTAAAAAGTGGTGAAACACCCACTTTTCGTACTAATAAATTTTTCCCTTTCTACATGAGCTGATCTTAGTTTTTTATTTACTACCCACCCCCTCCGCCCATTTCCCCACATGCCACTCCCCTTTAAACTCCAAAGTACCCTGGTCAAATCAAATTATATAGAAGATATATATTTCAAATTACTGCAACTACTGCATTACTGAATGCAACATTGAATTATTGCACTGTATTGCTAATTTAAAATTATCAAAATTCCAGTTTTTCTACTATATTCTATATTACATGTATATCAAATTTCTCTGATTTGAAAAAAAATAGTTTAAAAGGAAGGATGTACATTTGATATGTGTATTTTAATAATAAATTATAATTTCACTACTTTTTTAATATTCAAACTAAAATACATCTGATTGATACCAACAATTTGTGGTGAAAAGAAAAACACCTGAAATATCAATGGAAAGTAATGACACAACACATCAGACAAATATCAGTTATAGAAGTAAACACTCATAGTGTAATGAAAAACAATTAAAAACTGCAGGAACTGAATAAAAAACATGAATAGGAAAAAGAAGTTGTGAGAAGAAAATTGAAAGGGAAGTATAAAAGGTAGTAATTCAATTAAAATATTAACACAACTCATTTATTTAAATAAGTATGATTGATTTTCTTTTTCCCTTTCTTCCTTCTAATCACTCCACTTGACTGTTGGATGAAAAATTATCTCCTTTCCTCCTTCCACATGGGAAGATTCCAAGAAATTTAAGACATTACTATTACGTTTTGTCAAATAAAAATCTTGACATTAATGAACCATCCATTATAGAGTTCATCCACCAAACAGAACCTGTGCACATTGATTGCCTACTGGACTTAAAAATAATTAAAACTCTTCAAAAACACTCCCCATCTTTACACCTCCTTTCTTCCTACTTCAAAGTAAACCTCAAAAAAAAAAAAATAGGAAATGTGAATACATATTTTCTTACAAATCTTTAAAAGTTTTATATTGAATAATCCCAAAGTAAAAATTTATCATAGACTTTTATCATAACCTTTAAAAAATAATGATAAATTATTTTCTCTTAGCATCCTTTTGTTCTCAAAAGTTTCATTAGCATGTGATTTAATTTCCTCTAAGAAATCTTAAAATCTTCTTGCCTTCTATCGTCATAAATTCTCCTGTAAGACAGGAGGAAAAAGGAATGCTGGTTTAATAGGGAGCACCTAGTAGCAAGATTTTTTCTCCCTGATTCATTTTTTTCCTGGCTATTACTAAGATACTACATAAAGGAAGATATCAAAAAGCATAAGGCAAGTACTCTTATAGAAGAAAGGGGAAAGGACAGAGAAATTATAAAGGCATTAAAAAAGTAGTCAAAAAACATAGAAAAAGATAGAGAATTGAGATATCCATATAATTAATAAAATTTTGTTTAAAAATATTTAAGTAAAATTACCAAAACATACACATTTCCTCAAACTGAGAATATATGGTTAAAAATTTGGAAATGCTTAGTGACATTTCTACTCTTTAAAAAGAGAAAATTGGAGCATTAAATTTTTTTGTAATTCAGAATTCTCTTGAAATTATTTTCCTAAGGAAAACATTGAGACACTTGTGAACTACTAGATAACATCTAGATTCACCCAGTAAACCTCCTGGCACTATTTGAGCCAGAGTCTGCTAAGTAATTTCTTTTCCTTCAACTACTGTCTCTCTTTTTCAGACAGCTTATTTTTTCTAAACTTATGACTTGCAAAATGTACTAGAGGCCTTTTTCATTGTTTACACCTGGTACTCATTTGTTTCTCAGATCATTTAATTACAATGTACATTTATTTCCATACTAAAATGAATGAATAGAATAGAATAGAATAGAATAGAATAGAATAGAATAGAATAGAATAGAATAGAATAGAAGCAACGGATAGTTGGAAGGGACCAATAACAATGGATACTCAACTGCCTGACCGCTTCAGGCTGGCCAAAATTTGTCATACTATTCAGCACACTTTTAACATTTTGCCATATGCCTCTTAACATATCTTCAGGTAGTAAAGTAGCTATATAAACCCTCACAAGAAAATGCTCTAAAGTATCTCTCATGATGTATGCATATACACAAATAAAAAAATCTAAAGGCTTAATAAGGAAAGTGTGTAGTTAATATAAACCATAGAACTCAAATTACTAAAAGCATTACTAAACTCTGAATTCATTGTATGAAATAAAACCAGTAGAAAACTCTATTACTTTAGTCATGATGAAGTAAATAATTCTTAAACATTAAAATAGAAAAAAAGCCCCAAAACCACCCAATTGGAAATATCATGTTTCTATCATGTGTAATTGTCTTCTTGTTTTGACATCTGAAAAATACAGATAATACTAGATACTGTGATTGTAGCATCAAAAGCAATTTCCACTAAAATCTCAGTGTTTGAAGTTCCTAAGTTGGAATGAAAGGGGTTGGGGATCTCCTTTTTCCATCCCCTCTTCTGAATTGAGGAGATAAACTTTCCTGAATTTAACCACTTGGTTTCATTTGAACTAAGGACCCAAAAGGAGCTGTTTTTCACTACCAGCTATCCTATCTAAATATATTTTTCATTAGTCTGATGAGAAGTAAGCTTCTCATCCTTCCTCCATTCCCTCCTCCTTTAAGGTCTCATTGTTCCAATAGCAAGAACTCTTCTTGCTCATCTCCCTAGCAAAAGTATTTACATATTATATACTAACTTGTCCTTACTTTTCTACATACTGACATTCACTTCAAAATTTATGGTTTCATCCTGCCTTACATTTTATTTTGTAAGGTGGAATGATCAGAAAAATCTAACACCGTTATACTACCTTTATTTATCCAATTCAGTCTGAATTCTTATTGATGAAGAAACTATAATCATGTACAGTGTTCTTCAAGAGATCTCACTACTGCCTTATAAAATAATACTTGTACTTCCCTACATTTAAGAAAAGTATTTCACCAAATGCACCTAAGGTTCCTTTTCTCAGTTGATAAGTTTAGAGAAGACATTAAACAGTCAGCCTTTGACACAATTTAAATTATTGTTGAGTGTATACAGTACAGTAATTTATACCTAGCAGTTGAATTTTAGGTGTATGTAAACATGTAATACTATCTATACATCTCGTTCATGCATAAACTTAAAAAAAATGTTTACAAAACATAACAGTATTGTTATTGCCTACTCATTCTGAAACACCTTATTCACAGAAAAATCCCATGGAAAGCCAAGAGTAACACTCTTTTCCTAAAGTAGTAATTTTGCTAATATATCATAAAACTGCACTATTCGAGTCTTACTACCAATATTCTCAAAAAAACATATAGTGAGATCTATATGTACAATAAATTTTTGCAATTTAAAATATTCACATATACATATATTAATTTTTAGTAATTATAGTCAGTATATCAAATTTTGTCTTTTCAATTATGAATTAATTTGCATAATTTGGGAGTATAATTCTTAAATTACAATCTAAAACACAGCAAAAAAACCATTTCTGAAGTAAAACCTAATTTTTAATAGTTATTAAATAGAGAAATAATTTTAAAAGAAATTAATATAAAATACTTAAGTAGGTCTTATATAATTCCATAGTTATTTAATATGCAGAGTTTTTAAACTTCTGTGCATAATATATTGTCAAAGAGAGGTTAAAATACTTCAATAATAACCTACAGAAAACTCTACAGAAATTCCTCTGGAACATCCCTCCATGATAAAAATTCCTTCAAGTCAATCAGCAACAATCTCACATTCACAAAAATTCTTTCAGAATAGGTCTGTATCTTTTTAGTAGGGAATATTACATGGAAGAAAATTATAGTTTTTTTTTTTTTATTTAAGGTTGTTTGATGTTTTAATGGCCGTTATGAAATATTGATGTTTGCTGAGCAGAAAAGGTAAATTTTTACTCATTATAGGACTATCCGTTTCATAGCATGCACACATACACTGTTCCATGAGTATCAGACACAGTAAAAAATTTGAAAGCTTTGTATAATGAATACTAGCAAAATCAAGACTTTCAATATTGCATGAGGGAATAAAATGCACACAGAACTAGGTGTGACCCTTCTTCTCCACTAAGGTCTATACAAGTCTGATTTCATTTGTATGTGGGCTGTCACACCTTTTGCTACCTGTAGTACTATTTTAATACGTGAAAAATTAGCACCATAGCATTGTTTTAGCACTATCTTGGTGTCTAAATTATTCTCCTTTATTTCATAATCCAATGTTTAGCACTTTATTGTTATAAAATAATTTAGAAGTATGTGCCACACCTATATCTCATATTAAAGAATAGGTCAGAGAAGAAAAGAACACAGAAAACAGTGGTGAGGACACTTTAGTGTAATTATTCCAAACAGGAAATGGGAAAAAACTATTCGTGTATCACAACCTCTGCCATATTTAACTGCCAATGTAGTACATTATTATGTCTTTAAATTATAAGATATTATTACAGATCCTCATATGCTCCCTCATAACTGAAAATGAGCCTGATTTTTTAACTTCACCAAAGACGTTCTGGAGTGAGTGCACAGCCACACAACTAGCACAGACCAAAATGTTGAATAATTTATAGCAGTCAATAACCAGAAAATACTTCAGATCTCCATTGAATTTAATACAAATGAAACATAAACATCTATATAAGGATTCTATTTTATATGCAAACCAAAGACAATGTTTGTTTTCCATTTATTCTATTTGATTATATATTTTTAAATTCTGATTAACTGCAGCTCTCCTTTTCATAAGGTGTTAGTAAATGAAGCTACAATGACTTATAATAAGTGACTATCTGGTAAAACAACAGATTCCAAATAAAATTTCTTTACAAAGATCAACATATAATGAGACTTCTACAAATTGCTTGGGCTATAAAATGTGCTTCTCATCAATACGTTTGTGTTCATAAATTTTTCATGTCCAATTGATTAACACGAAACACGTAATAAAAATTTTAAATGTCAAATAAATGGTTTTAAACAGCATTAGCCTGCAAAATTAAGATGATCTTTTTCTGAATTTGTGTATGTTTAAAAACACACCACATGCAATTTATTTTCTGAATATCTGCTGGTTAAATTAAGACATTCATTCCAGCATTACTTTTTGTCAGTTTCATTTTTCATTTACTTTTACTTTTTAACATCATCTCAATATAGAAATATATAAGAACTTTAGCTTTGCTACTTTAAGTCTTGATGAAATGCCTAGTGTTCTAAATGTTGCTTTGATCATTGATTTCATGTTTGATAGAATGAATATGTATAGGTGTTTTAAAAAACAAAATTTTGCAGAGGGTTTAAACCGATGGGAGATGAATACAACTGCATCACCTACTAGTTTAGAACAGCAGTTATTTATAAAGTACATTTTAATGCTATGCTTAATTATATCTCATGACATATGCAGAATAGATTAATATTCTAATCTCAATTCTCTAAACTTTCATCAGATGTCTCTTAAACTAGGCTTTACTGTGTAATATAATGATGCAAACTATAAAGTCACATCAAAAGAAAATTCCTTATATGTACATTTTGTCTTTATATAAATCAATTTAAATAACCAAGGCAATATTATTACTAATTTCATTTTTTTTCATCTAACTGTCCTACTAGAACTCGAATTTAGACAGATTTAATCCCTTTCCCATTTGGTTCAATTGCATTTCCTAAATGGATACCTGAACTTTCATTTTTAATTTATACAAAATATTTTTTCATAACTACATGGGCACAAGTAAAATAATATCCAATACCTCTATGAGTAACAACTGCAAGTTCTTTAGTTCTCTCTATCTGTTCAGCATTTCTTGGTCGTCTTCTTGTGCTTTGTAAATTTGCTTGATGAAGAGAGAGTGTTTCCTTGTAAGTGGCCGACTCCAGAACTGATTTTCTTATGTTCATAGCTTGTGCTCGTTGTTCTTCAGCAGATTGTCTACAGGTGGTCACTGCACTGGATACAGCAACATCAGCAGATGTGCTAGCAACAGTAATGGCACCAGTAGTGGCTGCAATATGCTCCTCTAACTCACCAGTGGAGGCAGTTTTGATGAAAGGAGAAGAACCTGTGGGACACACAGTAGTACTGGATGCTAACTTTTTCTTTTGAATTGTGTTTTCTTGATCAATCTAAAAAAATTAAATTTCCCTCTGTTTAACATAGTAAAGACAACTGACATGAAAAGAGGAAAGTCAACAGGCTTTATTTTAAAAATTGAAGCAATTGGAACATTGTTTAATGCTAGTGAACATTTTGTAAAAATAGTGATAATACATGTTAAGTTTTAAATGTCCTCAAAACATAAGTTTTTTTTACCAGTCATAATGACAACACATAATTTCCACCCTTGCACATTCAGTCCTGAAATCAGCATGGCTAGAGCAAAATATACAGCTATACTGTTAATAGGGTTCCCACACTTAGAAAAGTGGTTTCCATCCTGTTGAGGAGTGAAATGGCAGCATTATATAGCAACCTAAGTAGCAGAAAAAGCTGCCATACTCCAGCTGCTAATAAGGCTGCTAGATATGCTCCTTCTTTTCATCAAAGCTTGACAGGACTCTAAAAGCCCATTTAGACTTGACATGAGGCCAAGTGTAGATGAATAATAAAAGGTGCACATTTAAACAAACTTGTCAGCATTATTAGTTATACTTAAGACTGTAAAAGGGCATCATATATAATTCTCTTTTTGCTTTTGGATTTCTGTAATAGACCAGATTATTTTACTAAACAACCTCACACACAAAATATTTGACAAGCTAAAAAATTGTCCATGTCCTGGTTGTGACAATATTGCTAGCAATTTTAAGTTCTCTAGTATTTAAAGTATATAGCAAATTTTTCTATATTTTATTAACATTTATATCCTTCCCCATTCCCCATATTTGGTTGCAAATATTTGAGCATTTAGAATATCTTAACACAGTAGAAACTCCATCTTGACTGGAACAAATAAATGATTGGGCAATGAATAACAAAATTCACCATAAAAAATAGCATAAACAAAGCTTACATATAATGAACTGTACTATGTTTTACTAGCATCTTTAAAACATGCCTTTTTTATTCCATCATAATGATTAGGGGCCCTCAAACATTTCTCTTTTTGGTTCTGAGCTGTCCTCTCATACTTTGAGACTTGTCTTTTAAATGTAGTGGGTGATGTTAGGATGGAAAGCAACAAGAATTTTCATACTTTTAGAAAAATCTGTCCACTAGAAAAGGGAAATAAGATTCCCAGAGGAACAAAGCACTATTTAGTATATTTAAGGCACAAGGTATATCAGATCCCTTTACAGAATTCTCAAATGTTCTGTATAAAATAATGGAAGAGATCCTCATATCAAAAATACTCAGTCTTGCTAATAGAATCTCTTTTGTTTAGTGCAGAAATTTCAGGCTAAAAATGGTTTATTTTATCATGTTATTAAAAATATTAAGATGATATGTTAGCTTTATAAAGACAACAAGTAAAGCAGATGTGGGTACATGTTATTTTTGCTATTAGAAATTTAATGTCTTGACATCTGCTGTGTAGTACAGCACTTCTAAATCACAGTGGTGGTTTCCCCTGGAAAACTAGAAAACCTTAGAAACACCATGTAAGACTCCAGGTTTATGTCAGGGATCAAACCAAAAACTACTTGCTGTCCTATGATGGCAGCAGCATAAGTAACTAAAATAGATCTAGACATGTTTTATTCTTTATTTCATAATAAAATAAAAAAAATTGCCACAATATGCATAATATCAAAACTCTAGACTACTTATGATTCGGTATACAATAGATTTTGACAGATCGGTACCAAGTTTAAAACACAGAAAATACAAATGCATGACTAAGAGATATTTTGGAACAGAAAAATGTTTAAAACAAAGAAAACTTAATGTATGTTACATAACCACTGGTATTAAAACAAATTCTATGTAAACATATCTTTATCATGCATGCAAATGTACAAGAACAGGCATTCACCTGCTTCCAGTATGAAGGTCAAAGTAAAACTATATTCAAAATCACCATCAAATGGCATGGTCTATTCTATTTATTTAAATAGGCACAGAACTTTAAATGAGAACAACTTAAAAGAAAGTTCATCTCAAAAGAAAAAAGCAAGAAAAATTAAACTTACTTAAAGCTTACACACTGAAAAGTACTGCTTTGATACAGAGGCAATTTTCAAGCAGAACACCTAAGCTGATAAGCTTCCACATCCATTTACACTGAAGAACTCATGCAGAAGATTAGTAAAGTTAAACAATATGGCTTAATATACATGGAGGATTTTGAGAGAAAATTACTGTTAGGTATAAACAATCTCGTAAGTATCAGCTACCGCACAGAATAGATCCATCAGTGTTTCTATAAATACGATTTGTAATCTGCAAAAGCATGAATTTTGGTGTCTTTATTTTATGGAAACAGTCTTAAACCAATTTGTTGCATGAGCATTTTAACATACTTAAGTCTTCTGCAATCACATCTCACATTTCAGTCTGTCAAAGTGATTATTTTAAAAATTGCACTTTTCTATGTGATAAAGAATACTCCTACATTATTTTACTTTGATACTCTAGTTAAATAAAATAATTAAGAAAGTAAAAAAGTGGGGGAAAAAAGAAAGAACAACTTTTATAAATGGCATAAAAAGGAAGAAAAGAATATTGATCTCTGTTTTTTGGGAAAAGCTTAAACCAAAACTTTGCAGTCAACTGTAGTCAATCAGAGACAGAGCATCACTTTGAATTCACAATCAGCCACTGAGAAGATGTGAAATTTGAGGAACTGCCAGGATGAATCATATGAAGAAGCAATAAGGACATGGGGTTAAGAAAGTATAATTGCTGTTTAGAGCATGGGTTCACAAAGAAAGAGAATCTGACCAACCGACACTGAAACATTCTGAGACCTACTAGATTGGACCAGCATTTCTCTAAGCACATCTCTGTGGAAGAGAACAGATCAAAGTCAGTAAAACTGAGGACCATTTATGTATCAAATAAGCTAGCTTAAACAAGAAAAGATTCAAAGTGGTTTTTACACTTAAAACCTTGTAACTATGTAGAAGGGAAAAAAGATCAAGCTGATGATCTACAGAGAAATTCAGTTCAGAAAGCTAGTCTTAACAAGACACCACTCAAAAGTGTTGCAACTGCTAAAACTTAGGATAATGCAAACATATGGGAGACCCATAAGCCTTTCTATTTATACAGGAGTGGAAGTTGTTCTTGATTCCAGGATCATTTTTAGTAAAGAAAAGAGGCAAGAGCCTTTGACATTTGCCTGAAACAAAGCTCCAAAAATAGATTATGAATCTGTGCTAGATGCACACACTTTGCATATGCAATATGCTACAAGTATACACAGGGTTCTGTTGTAAACATGGTACCAAAGGAAATTTACCCCAGATAAACTCATAGTGGAAGTTCAATTAACAGTTAATCAAATGAATTCACTTTTTATGAGGGAAATAATAAATACCTTTGCCCACTCTGAGAAGCATTAACCAGAAACAAAAATAAGGCAGAAAATGGTATCTAACAGAGTGAAGAAACTTGTTGAAAATGATCTTTTTATTTTTCCTTTTAGAGAACTGACTTTGTAAAGCTTTTCTGAACGCTGTCCCCTCTTCTCCAGGTTGAAAAAGCTCAGGTTGCTCAGCCTTCCCTCACAGGGTAAGTACTCCAGCCCCCAAGCATCTTGGTGACCCTCCACTGAACTTGCTTCAGTGAGAGACTCATCTTCCCTGTCATGAAGCCCAAATCTTGAGGCACTATTCCAGCTATGGCCACAGAAGTGCTGAGACAAGGACAAAAATCTTTCCCTTTTAATCTACTAACCACATTCTCATTAATATAACTCAGGATGTTGTTGGCCTCCTTTCTTCCCAGGGCACACTGCTGCCGTGCTCAGCTTGCTGTCTGCAGCAACACACAGGGTCTGTTCAGCAGACCTCTTTCCTACCAGACACTCCTGCTGCCAGGAGTTCTTCCTACCCACCTACAGGACTCCAGCTTGTCTGTGTCCCTGTGGCAATCCCATTCTTGGCTGTATTGACTGTTGGTCCTTGACTATAATGACTGACATTTTGGTGTCATCTGCAAATCCAATGAGACTGCACTCTGTCATTTATTGAAGCTCATCGATAAATATGTTGAAGAGAACTTCTACTAGAACAGACACTTGCAGTGGTCCACTTGTCACTGGACTCTAGGTACAAAGTCTGTCCCAATTATAACTATTTTCTAATTTTTTTTTTTAACTTCTGTGGTTCAATAACAGATAAAAACATGCAAATTGTTCATAAGACCAAATGGGATCTGAGGCTACCATCCAACAGCTATTCTAATTCATTAGAATTTGTTTTGCAGATTAATTGCTAAAACCATGTTGAGTTCAAAATGTGAAAGCAAATCAGAATATTCATTATCTTATTTATTCAGGATGAATAAAGGTAGAGGACTTTATTAGTTCTTGTGACACATCTGATCCAGCCACAGACTTCTCAAATAAGGCTAAAGGTCATTAATGCAGATGACCCTAAATGGGACTCAGACTACAGGAAGGTGTTAATGAGGAGAGTGACATGAGGTCAGCCTGAGACTTTTCCTGTGTATCTTATTAGCAAGAGGCCTGTCTAAAATTTCACAATGGGTAATTGAGAAGGAAGTGCAAACATTTTTAAGCAAAAAAAAAAAAAAAAAAATCATACTTCATTAAAGAAAAAAAAGAGTGAGTTACAGTTCTAAATAGAACTTTTAGAAAGAGTAATAAGTATATTCCATCTTCATTCTTCTTTCAGTTGTTCTAGGAGTTTTAGTCAAGGATTATTTAGCTTCCTCACTTAAAACCTTTCTATGTTTAACTAATTTTGGAGTGACCCATGCATCCTATTAAGAAGATGCTTTTTCCCCCCCATCTTAATTAACTGTTCTCTTTGATGTTCTCTGTCATTAAATATCTGATGCTTGCAAAAAATTTCCAATAAAATTAGAAACCTAGTTAGAAGAATATATTCTGAATCTGTTAAAGGAATTTTAAGTTTGTGTAGACATAGCAGCTTATTTTACTCTTTTAATGTGCCATTCCAGACATATTATTTTTAAAAATCACTTATTTTATTCTTCATAAATTTCTAGTATCTTTACCTATTCTTACAATTAAATTGCAATAGAAAATAAAGGAAACAGATGCGTAAACATAGATTTTAGAACATAAAATCAGTAGTAGTGGCTAGTATTAATGGCTGCCATAAAATATTCCTCTGACAAAATCTATTTTATGCTTCCAGCTATTTAGAAAAGAAATAAAATTTTGATTTTAATGAAATACTATAAATTTGTGGTAGTAAAGAAATACAAGAGCGAAAAAGATAGAATTCAAAACAAATTTTTATACTTCAGTTCAAAAAGACAATGATCCCTGGACTTATACGAAAAACTCCAAAAGCTGTCTAGTCAGAAGTTTAAAAAAGTCCTTTTGGTTCCTTTCATTTTCATGTTGCCCACATTTTTAAGACTTGACTCGGAATTTAATTTTTATTTCCTTTTGTTACCAGAATTTACCTTTTTGCATTACTGCATTCTCTTACAATTTTTTCTGAACTTGTCTTTTTTTTTTTCTCGTCATTCAACTTCCTTGTTGCTATGTCTTTCTTCCCTTTTTATCTATTTTTTTATGCAAAGCTGTGCATTTAATCAATTGCTTCAGTAAGACATATACCAAAACAGTCTGAAAGTGACAATTAAGCATCAATCAGAAATTTTCAGAGGTGCAGGAGATATCATACTTCAGTATACACAAATGCGTGTCTCAGTGATCTTCCATATGCCTCTCCCAGTGAATTTAAGATCACTTTACATTTTTTAAGTAGATACTGAAAGTATGCTAAATTTATGCATCTTAATTTTATCAAAACTGATTACATTTGGAAATCTGAAAATTCAGACAAAATGCCAAACAGTTCTAACATGATTTATTTACTTCCTACTAAAATCAGGACATAGACAGCTACTTTTTTTTAAGCACATATATCTATCCAAATAATAGATTTTATTGCAGCAATATATATTTGATTAATATTAAAAAATATGAAAATTACCAACATAGGCCTACATATGGATAATGTTCTATCAGTTGGTTAAGTGAGAAAGTACTTTTTGAAAGCCTATTACTTTTAAGAAAAAGAAAAAACAAAACCAAAACTTAACAAAAATGAATGTTAGTAAATGATAAAGCAGTGATTTTAAATACAAAATAATTACTTTCATATAGTCATACTTTGCTTTCTTTTCAAAAGAAATCTGCATCAATGTAACATATCTGTAAAATCAAACATAATCATACAAGAAATTCCCAAACAATACAACTTAAAAATTCTTCAATACTCAATATTATTATAGGAATCTATAAAAAGAACAATATAGTTCTGGGAATGAATGGAAAGTATTCACATCTATTGGCCTTAAAAAGAGTAGCTTTATTGTATTTGTCAAGTAAAAAGCCTTGAGAATATTGTTTTACATGTTTATCTTCTTTCTAATTTGATTTTGTGAATCATAGTGCAAGAAAGTTATTTCCCTTTTTATAGATAGGATATCATCAAATAAGCAAATCTGAAAGAAAAATTGCTACGCAGACTATGTGCATTAATTTGTATCTAGCAACCATTTAACAATAAGATAATTTTTAAATATAAAGGTTCTGACTTCTAATTCTGTTTCTTGCATCATCATGAATATGCCATCATATTGTAGTACTCTCATTTCCTTACAACAAAATTAAATTCTCACTTTCCTTTTAATATTAATATTAGTTGCCTAATAGGCATTCAGTGTTATAAGTAAGCAAAGTGCCATTTATAATCAAATATATAGTTTCAGATAGAACAATACTTGCTAAAGCTTGAACTATATATCAATATGTCTTTGACACTCCTTTCTTAAAATATTTTCCATGAAGTTCAGATATGTTTGAAAATAATAAATCTTAAACCCAGTAATAATCTTTTTCCCTTATCCTTAATAGCAAAAGTCTTTGTACCATTGCTCTTGAGTGCCTAACTAATATTTGCCCTAAGCAGGCTAAATGCCCAAATTTTCTATTCTAAATCCAATATTAGGCATCGAGAAGTTATTTTACTTAAACTTATTACTAAAGGTTGCTAAACTAATTTAAGATAATAAATTATCTGATATAGTAATCTTCACTACAGCAAAGATTACTTTAATAGCTAATATATTTATTTTTTAAATTACTATAAGTTTTTAAATAGATTCATGCTTGTTAGAAATGATGTAAAGTTCTTAGAAAGCCTGTTTATTTATTTTGCAAATGATAAAGACAAGGTTGCAGAAAAGGTATCTTGTATATCAATCTTAGTACTTAAGCATATCTTTTTCATTGTTTACCTTACCTATGTCACACAAAATTAACAGACACTGCAGCCTAGGAAGTACAATTTTGCCATTAGAAATTCAAGGCCACATAATTTATGTTGACATGATGTAGGCTTGCCTTGGCCTGAGTTTGTTTTCAACATTTTTTGATAAGTCATAGGTGTCAAGTGCATGTTTATTGAACTGGCAGCATTTCAGGAATGTTGTGCTTTGATAATACTGGGTACAATAATGATCTGATAAAGTTACACAGGTCTTGCATAGCAAGCAACATACTTAGGCTGAGGGAGGCTAGTGTGCAACTTTCAGATTTTAGTAAAGAACAATGAGAAAGAAGCAGACTATATTAAGAAAATATACAGAAAATAAACAATTTAACTACAAGACTGAAGAGAAAACTCACTTCTTCATCTCCAGGAGTGTCAAACTTCTCCTAACAGATCCTTGGATGCTCTCAATTCATTGTAATCCCCACCCAGGAGCACAGAGAAAAGGGTAAAAAGACAAAAGAAATATAGAGGAGAGTAGAAAGGCAGTTCTGAACTTGTATAAGTGTATTATTATCATTGATGCTTTTCTACATTTGAAAATTCAGACTCAGATCATTAAAATATTAATTAGAATAACAATAAATTGTGTTTGCTTTGCCTATAACAAGATTCTCTGGCTAAAATAATATTACATTAGTGCATTACAATCCAACTAACTTTTGGTCTGAAGTTTCGTATACAAACATGCACTATTTTTCTGAAGTACTCTCCAATGTTGTCAGCACTCTGAGGGCTCCAATTGGCCTAAACAGGACTGGCCAGCCTTCCTGGGGCTTCTCCCCACCCATGCCTATGGGCCCAGAGCCCCAGGGCTGAAGCCATGAGTGCCTGTCCCAGCAATGCCACAGAAGTGCTTGTCCCTCTCCTCCCCTACTCCTGCTCTACCTAGCCTCATCCCTGATCCCTGGGCTGGCCAGCCATCAGGGAGCTGTTGGCCTGGGCTTGCCTCTTATTCACTGTGAAAAATTCTGTTGTAATAAACCAGTTAAGACTCTATTTTCTTCATGTAGGGAAAGCCTATTCTTTATTCACATAACTCATTTAATACAGTTTTCACCGACCTCGTGTGCAACAACAATTGACTAGTAGTTTTCTTACAACTTCATCTATTGATCAAGTGATTTGTGTGTATGTGCTAAGATTCAGGTGTTTACATTTTTCCTTTGTGGATTCTCATGGGATATATCTATTGTTTACACAGGTGCACTTGTTTTTCTCCCCAAGAATAGACTGCTGTTTTATAGGTTGTTGCAATACCCAAGATTGTTTCACATGGGAACTTGAAGTTGCACTTAGAAGTGACAGGCTAACTTGCTAATTCAGCGCAGCAAGGCCTGATTTTATAAGACCTTTGTTTTATAACATCTTTTATCTGTCTGCAACAAAATGCAATATCTATGAACAAAGCAATACATTAAATTTAAAAGAAATTTTATTTTTCCCTTATTTCTCACTCCAAATAAAGCTAATCTCTAAGCAGAATAAATCTTAATTATAAAGCAACACAAAGTTGAATGATTTATAAATGAAACTGTACCATCTTTTATGTTTTGGTTTTGTCTAAAAGGTCAGGACAGACTGAAAAATAATACTTTTAAAGAAAGGTCAGGTCCTAAGTGAGATGAAAACAATTCTCTGGAAAGGGAAAAGGTTTCTTTAGTATAAAAACTGATTCAAAATCCACTTAGAGTTTACAGAGATAAAGCTATTCCTGCAGAACATTTTGTGCTGTCAGCATCAAGTGGGCAGTAGGTGAACTTTTAAGCTATGAAGTGCCACCCAGTGCAAAACAAGAGCTTTGCCTGAGGAAAATCTTCCCTGTGAGAGGACCCCAGTGATCCATTAGACAACAATTTCAAGATGTCCTAGGGTAAATGCTTACACACTAAAATTTCAAAATCATTTTAAGAAGAATTACATATGCATTGCCTTAGTGAGCATTTCAGGCAATTTTGCACCGCAATACAATGATAAAAATGATAGCGTTCTTGTTCAATGGCCAAAATTGTTCCTAATATCCATAAAAGCTTGGTTAGGGCAAGTATCTTCCCTCACTTTTATGTTGCACAGAGAAATGCTCACAATGACAATTGCCAAAGGAAAAAGGATATTGGCACATCTAAAACCGTGGTAATTTGACACTATCTTACATAACAGCAGGTAAACTCAGGTAACACACATTTGTGTGTTAGGTAAATGGATAGTGAGATGGATCAAGAGCAGGCTGAATAGCAGAGCTCAGGGTCGTGATCAGTTGAATAGAATCCAGTTGGAGGCCTGTACTCAGTGATGATTCCCAGGGATCAATACGGGATCCAATATTATTCAACCTTTTATTTAATGACCTAGATGAAGGGATTGAATGCACCCTCAGCAAGTTTGCTGATGATGTGAAACTGGGGGGAGTGACTGATACACCTGAAGGCTGTGCTGCCATTCAACAGGAAGAGTGTGATCAGCAGAACCAGAGAGATGATCCTCCCCCTCTCTGCTTGGCCCTAGTGCAGCTACACCTGGAGTGTCCAGTTCCGGGTTCCTCAGAACAAGAAAGACAAGGAGCTACTGAAGAGAGTGCAGTGGGGGGCAAAAAAGATGATGAGGGATCTGGAACATTTCTCTTATGAGGAGACACTGCAGGAGCTGGAACTGTTTAGTTTAGAGAAGACTGGGAGGGAATATCACCAGTATGTATGAACATCTCAAAGGTGGGTGTCAAGACACTTTTCGGTGATGCTCAGTGATGGCACAAGGGCCAATGGCCTCAAACTTAAACACAAGAAGTTTCACATCAACATGAGGAAGAACTTTATATTGAGGGTGGAAGAGCACTGGGATGTGCTGCTCAAGGAGTTGTGGAGTCTCCCTCTCTGGAGACACACAAAACCCACCTGGACGTGCACCTGTGTAACCTGCTCTAAGTGACTCTGCTTTGGCAGAAGGGTTGGACTGGATGATCTCCAGAGGTCTCTTCCAACCCTAACAATTCTGTGATTCTGTGTTTTTTTTCAGAAATGGCAGCAATTTTTGGATACTTATACTTCTTGACGGCTAGAACTGGTAGAAATGTCAAATTTTGAGATGGCTGGTTGCCCACTGTTTCTGAACATTTCAGACTTCATCAGAATGGTTGAAGCTGAAAGGCATCTTAGAAGTTTGCCACTTTCAGAACTGCTAGCAGTTTTATAGTCATTCCTTGATATTTACTTTACCAATAAACTAAATAGTATGACCATCTCTACATAGGCAAGAGTTTCTGAGAGATTCCACACAGTTCCAAAGCAATTTCTTTCACATGTAACAAAAAGTTGCTGGACAGCAGTGAATGAGAGTTTCTAGTAGTAACTTCTTTCCCCAGGAAGTAATAAATTAAAAACCCCAATGACAAGTAAACAAAAAAAAAATAACAAAAAACCAACCAACCAACCAACCAAAAAACCAAAAAAACCCCACACCAAATAACAAAACAAAAAAACAACCAACCAACCATAAAACAAACCAGCAAAAAATCGAAACCAACCGCTCCCAAAAAACCCATCAAAATATGCTCCCCCTCCCGAAAAAAAACCCGAAAATTCACATTAATTCTAGACAAATTGAGTATAAAAAAGAGATATTTTGCCTCTGTACAAAGACCATGGGATACTTAAATATTATTTATTCATTTAAAAATCACTGTGATAGCCTCCAAAAACAGTATAAGGATTAAATATATGATACCCAAGATCTATCTCGGCACAGTCCTCTGCAATATGCTCTAGAATGATCATGTTTGCACAGAGAGTTGGGCCAGATGACTCCACTGTGGTCCCTTCAAATATTACAAGGCCAACCTGGATGGGGCTCTGAGCAACCTGGTCAAGTGAAATGTGTCCTTGCCCACGTCAGGGTTTGGAAAAAGATGAGCTTTAAGGTCCCCTCAAATCCAAAACATTTTATGACTCCATGATTCTATGATATCCATTCTATGGTTCTGTTAGTTTCTTTAAGGTTGGTTAATATTCATAATTTCCCACTACAGTCATTGAGAATTTGATTCTTCATTTAAGTACTACTGATTGGTTTGCTCTGTCAAAGGAATGTGCTCAAATGTCTTCAAGAAACAGTAGGTCAATTTATTCTAATTGAAATTTATTTTAAAACTATAATATTTTTATCACTGATTTGTTTAAATCATGGGTTTGAGATCTTTCTAGGGAAAAATATAATTTAAACATGTAAGTTTTGCTTATCTTTCATGAAAAGCCAAACTACCCAACATGATACTGTATTCAAATTAAAAATCCTTTCTTCTTATATCTCCAATTTAAAAACTGTATACACTATCTGCCTGTTACACTAATACACTAGACATATATATTAGGAATTTAAAATTAAAACAAAGTTTTAATCCCAAATTTGCTATTAACTGAGAAGAGAAGGAAAAGTTTCCTCAGGTAAAGAAAAATAGAAAAATAACCAGTTCATTTTAGTTTCACAAAGTCATGGGCAAGTCCTCTCTAATCAAACTAGTGCCCTTCTACGATGGACCAGATACATCAATCAACAAAGGGTCATCTCTTTGGACTTCAGCAAAGCTTTGGGCATGGTCCCCCACAACATCTTTCTGTCTAAAGTGAAGAAAAATGGATTATGTGGGTGAACAGTTCAATAGATGATGAATTGCTTGGACATTTGTGTCCAGAGGGTAATGTTCTGGACAGTCCAGTGTTCTGACAGACATGATGGAAAAGTGGTTTCCCTGGGGTGTCCATATTGGGATCAGTATTATTTAGTGTTTTCATCAACAGTATAAACTGAGGCATTGAGTGCACGCTCAGCCACTTTGAAGATTACAAGAAGCCAAGTGCTGCATTGGCATGCCAGAGAGATGGGATGCCATTCATAGAGACCTGGACAAACCTGAGAAATGGTCTATGAGAACCTCATTAAATTGAACAAGGCCAAGTGCAAGGTGCTGTGCCTGGCTCAGGGCAACCCCTGGGATCAATAGAGCCTGGAAGATGAATGGATCAAGAGCAGCCCTGCCAAGGACCTGGACATGCTGCTGTATGAGAGGCTGGACATGACCCAGCAATGCCTACTTGCAGCCGTGAAGGCCAGTTGTTTCCAGGGCTACATCCAAAGCAATGTGGTCAGCAGGGCTAGAGAAGGGATTTTGCCCCTCTGCTCTGCCCTTGTGAGATCCCATAAGGAGTGCTGCATCCAGAGCTGGGGGCCTCAGCACAGGAAGAACATAGACCTGTTACAGAAAGTCCAGAGGAGAGCCATGAAGACAATTAGATAGATGGAGCACCTCTCCTATGAAACAAAAGTTGAGAGAATTCAGCTGGTTCAGCCTGGAAAAGAGATTTGTCCTGGCTGGCTGTTCAATCCAGCTAGCACAGACTATATTCCAACCAGGGTATGTCTCATACAAAAAGTCATAACTGTTCAACAGAATCCCTTCAAGTTCAATCTCCTTATTACTACCCATCTTGTCACCTAAATCTTTCTTTCATAATTCCTCACTCTCCTCTCTAACCACTTTACATGGCTCTCTGTCTTTCTTCTATGTTTTCAGAAAATTTCATTTTCTGAAAAGGTATTAAAAATGTCTATACTGACCCAGGATCCAGACCAAAAATAGTATACATTTTGGAGTCTATGAAACAAAGCAAGTAAGAACATTAGAAGGAAACACAAAATACAACAAACATCAATGCTAGAAACACTTTGGTATTCACAATGTTTGTTCTGACATTTTTCAGACAGACTTAGAAGGTTTGACCACCATGGTTCTCAGGGGACTTTTACTGTTTTTTTTTTAAATATGAAGGGTACTGAAATTTCACATAATGAAAATCTAAGAAATTACATAACTGAGAATCTCTTTGGTAGTAGTTAGCAATTTTGCACATTAACAAATTCCATAGAATAATATTCACTAGCATGCAAGGTTTATTGCCTCAGCTGCATTTAAGTGAAAACACTTTGTTGAACAGAGATGTATGCTTAATAATTTCCTGGTGCTTGTGAACGGGGAAAACGAAATTAAATTCTTTCAGCTTTCTCATACTGCTACTGATACAGCACACAAATAAAGCAGCCAATTTTTTAAAGTATAAAGAGATCCATTGACTAGAACTAAAGTGGAGAAAGTGTAACTGGGAATTAAAAAGGTAGTTCAGAAAATTTCATTGCTTACTTGAAATAGCATTCATTAAAAGATTAACTTTTCATTAAATAGACTTGACTCCTTATTTACTGGGGGATATTTGAAAAAGGTACTTTTACTCCTGAAATTAGATAGTCTTAGATTTAATTCTGAAGAGTAATATGAATAAGGTCCTCAAGCTTATCTGTACTGGGAATTCTGAGTAAAAAATGTAGCACCTCATTTTACACTATGAAATAACTTCTGGTATAACATCTTGCAAATCACTTCCATATTCATATTCCAAAGTAGAATTTTGGATTTTTTTTTTCATTGGAAAAGAATAACTTTCCTATATTTAGGCAGGGGGTTATCCAATCCAGCATACTATTTAGTCTTCATGAATATGGTGTGATTAATTTTTACAAATAATAGATCAGGGAGAAACATTTAAACAGCACAATAGCTATATTTCACATATTTTATGCCTCATCATAAATCTATCTAATTCTTTACTTTAAAATTAAAACTACATAACTGCTTAATCTTTAAAACCTCAAGGACATGAAGATATACAATGCAAGTGCTGTCAGTAACTAAATAACAAACAATACCCAGTTTAAGCTAAAGACAAGAAAGAGAAACAGAAAGAAAAGATATTTCTGCATAATAATTTATGTAATTTAATTAGAAAGTACATGGGAAAAATTGAGTGTGAGGGTAGACAAAAAAAAACACATTCATGTGGGAATCCAGGCCATCCCTCCTCTGGGTGCCTTGGGTGGTTTGAGACCCTGGCAGGGGGCTCAGAAGCCTTGGCACAGTGCCCAAAACCCCTGTGCCTTGGATTTCTCTCCCTGGGAAAAATTACTACCCTTACACGAAGAATTACAAGTCATAAAAAATAAGTAGAGTGTAGGTTAGATTATTATAAAGTGAAAAAGTAGGTTTTTAAAATTGTTTATTTTAAGGGTCTGGGGTCAAGATGGAGGAATCTGGGCGTGTTCTATCCTTCTTCCTCCTTCTTCCTAGCATCCATCTTTTAGGTGATGTTGGCACCTTTAGATTGGTTTAGAGTAAAACTAGACTTTACAATATAAGCAATAAGTATTGGAACATAATTGTAAATAATATTTACATAGCTTTTAGTATAAAAATAGTGCCATTCCAGGGGCAGGCAGTGTTCCTGAGGCTGACTAGCTGGAAGGACTGCTGGTAGTCAGGGAAAGAACTTTTAGATTAGATAAAATAAACCACCTCTGGAAACAACAGAAGACACCTCCTGACTGTTTCTCTGGTGCTCGGACTGGAACACAGAGGCTCTAAAACATACACCGGTGGTTGGCTCGGATTCAAAAGAGACACCACCAGCCAAAATTCAGCTACTTCCTTGTCTAGTTCTCTTCATCTGCCTGTTGTTTTCTTATCAAAATTATTTCTATTTTTGCGTGCATATCCCTTAATATTAGAAAACCACCCCTCCAAAATGTAAAATTACCTCTGAGAACAAAAAGAAAAGAAAAAATGTTGAAAAATATGAGTGAGGGAAGAGAAGAGAAAGAAATGGAGTAAATCTTCAGTAGAAATAAATCCAGTGCATCTGAAGTCAGTAACACTATTAATTTTAGCATTTAAAATCTACTTTCTAAAGTTAGAACATGTCAGGTTTGTATTCTTTAATGTACAGTAACCTTTATGATGGTCAAAATAATTTATAAACTAACTTGAATGGCTTATTGCATTCAATTTCTACTAATTAATTACACTAACTAATAACAAATAATTTTCACAGCTGAAAAATATAAATGATTTAATAAAAAAGCCAAGCATATTATGAGAACATTTGCATGTAAAAAATTTTCCAAGAGGAAACAAAATGTTCCCACATTTAATCTCACCATTAAATATTCTGAATGTAAACAGTGTTTTATTCCAGGTTTTTCTTTCAGTAGTTTTAGCATCCTGACATTATCAGTATAATATATTACGCTGTTTCCTGGCTATGAAGCATACAGATGTATAGGTAATATATTAATGTTTTGACCTAATCAAAATGAAGTATTTTGAATGTCTTATACACTCTAGAGTTTATGTATTATTAATAGAACTGCCACAGAAAATTTCTTTTCCTAGTTAATTTTCCTTACATTTTAGTGGATTTCCACAGATGAAATGGTTAATAGTTATTAAATATATTTATTTTTATATACATGCATATATATAGGCATATATGTCAGATATGCATTAATATAGGTAACAAATCAGATCTAAATGTAACATATATTTATATATATAATTAAAATATTGTTTCATATATTGATATAGGTATATTTGTATATCTTGATCTAGATAACATAGAGATATAGATACAGATTAGATAGATACAGATATAGATAGATAGAGATAGATGTGTGCGTGTGTTTGTATAAAAATAGGATCGCTAAAACCCCTCTGAGGTATAAATAATTCTTTTCTCTTCTGGAAACCGGGATTCTTCATATTACGCATGGATTTTATAGTTTCAATAAGACATTTTCCTAGGTTTTTCTATTTGTTTGAAATCTTGTATTTTCCATTTCAGTTTATAAATTCCTGAGCTTTCAACCAAAGTGATGCAAATAAAGAAAATGCTTTTTAAGCATTACCTAAATTTAAATAAAGAGTTATTCAGCACTTTTTCCTTGTCTTTTGCAGTCAATAGTACTTCAAGTATTACCATTTACTCTCTTTTAAGCAAGAAAGAGGAGTATGTAGGATAGTAAATGAAACAGAAAGATATTAAAATTTTAGAATGCTCCTAAAATATCATATTTTCTGTATGGTAAGTACAAAATTAAGAAGATGCATCCATTAATCATTAAAAATGGAAAGGACAGCTATTTACTGCATCATTTAATGCTTATTCCAGAAGTAAATTACAATCTATCAAATTAAATATTAGCACAGACTACCATGACTTAATATTTAATGTTAGTTCTATTGACTTTTTAAAAATCAAGTACAATCTTGAAGTAAAAATATTGAATTAAAATGTTAAAATTAAATCTCTCTGGATCCATACACAGTATCAGAATTAACTGCTAATAGTGGTGATATTAAAACCTACCGCTGAGGAAATTCTAAAAGTAAGTTCTTTAAATTTGGAAACAGTCAAAAAAATGCAACATTTTTTGTCTTTTACAACTTAACTTCAATGAAGTCAATGTCATTTCATGCACTGTAATTGTGTGGGTGTATAATTGTGAATAAAACACATCTCAAGTGTGCAAAGGTGAAAAATAATGTGTTTTGAAAATTCGTGTCAGTATGAGATGAATTGGAGCTGAAAGACCTGAGAGTGTGAAAATCCACTGAAAACATTTACTTATATGACAATGTATGCAATTTGAGAAGCTCTGGTAATTTCATGCTATGAAGAAAGGATCCCTTTCTCCTCCATCCATTGCAAAATCAGGTAGCCAATGTGATGTTTTGACAAAAGAAGTTCAAGTCTTAAAAGTCACAGATTCACAATTCTGATAACTAAGTATGTGTCTTAAAAAAAAGAAAAAGGTGATGTAGTACCTTTCTTTGTCCTAGGAAATCTCAAGGCCTTGAATGTTCTGGTATTAAAAAATAAATATTTTCATAAGTGATTTGTAAATGCAAACTCAAAAACCTACATCGGTGTGTCTGCAGATGCACTAGGCATACAGACTATTAGACTAAATGAAAATTGTAGTCAGAGGAATGCAGTGTTTTAGTTTTAAAGCACACATCGAAGACAGGATGAAACAGGTGCTATTTCTTCCTTCCCATTTTCCAGTTTCTATGCCAGAATGGCATAGTGTCCTGGTTCTTGCTAGGATAAAATGAATTTTCTTCCTAGTTGCTGTTATAGTGCCATGTTTTGGACTTAGGATGAGAATAGCACACTGATGTTTTAGTTCTTGCTGAGCAGTGCTGACCATGAGTCAAGGAGTTTTCAGCTTCTCATGCTGCTCTACCAGCAAGGAGGCTGAGGGTGCACAAGGAGCTGAAAAGGAACACAGCTGGGAGAGCTGACCCCAACTGAACAAAGGAATATTCCATACCATACGGCATCATGCTGAGCAGGGGATGGGGCAACTTGTCTGGGAGGTAGCAACTGCTGCTCAGGGACTGGAAGAAAATTGGTTGGCAGGTGGTGAGTTGCTTTGTGCATCACTAGTTTTGTATATTCTTTTATCATTATTACTACTTTCCCATCCTTTTCTGTAGTGTTAAATTGTCTTTATCTCAATCCATGGGTTTTACCTTTTTTCTGACTCTCTCCACTGTCTCACTGGGAGCAAAGTCTGCTTAGTGTTTCGGTGTCTGACATGCTAAGCACACCATGTGATCTCCTGTAAGTTCTAACTTTGCAGAACCATGCAGATGTCTGCTCTTCTCTAGAGCACCTCTACCCACCACCTCTACCTCGAGGTCAGCTGAATCACTCTGCAGCTCACACTGGCAGGATTACAAGGCATGGCGAAGGCTCAGTTACCCATACATGATTTGAACTGGAGAAACTTTGTTACTACATTAACACATACCTTGGTTTGTCTGCCCAAAGAATTTCTGCACTTCTGCCACAAAAATACATTGGGTGATTTCAGTGATGCACCAGTGCACATATGTATACAGGTACAGTCCTTCACAACTCTCCGACTTTAATGGGTATGCAGATACCTATAGGTGTCTAAGCAAAAATCTTACCTATGTCTCTGCTACAGCTGCTAGTCTTTCAGCAGTAGTGCAGTGTACTGTTTGTTGCAATAGCTTTTGAGATAAGAAAGGAATGACAAAATCTGACTAAATTGCCTAATGTTGGTTAAAAAGTGATAAAGACAATTTTCCCCTTCTGGCAACTCTAGCCATGATGTTGTAAGGCAGCTTAGTACTATTGTTCTTTACCTAATTGGCAATTGCTTTATATTCTTTCTGAAAGCAAAACCAAGAAAAAAAAAAATAAGAAAAGCTAGCTCCATAAATAATTTATGAATGAAGATACATTTCTATTCATAAACAAAATGACAGAAAAGGAAAGTAACAATAGAAAATCAAGCAGAGCAAGAAGATATTTTTTTCAACATCCTTTTCTTCATATTTAATCCCATATTCAAGGTGCTCACATTTTTCCAACCTCAGCTTCACATAGTTGGCTGTCAAGGATGAAGGGGAGTAACCATTTGCATGCCTCTAAATATGAGCAGGGCATCTAAATTTTATTCTATTCTGAAATGCTATATATATATATTTCATAGTTTCCTTTGTATTTTCCTATAAGCAAAGATTTTCAGTGGATGGCAAATGTGTTTGTGCACTCAATTTACATATTTTATACTATTTTGCTCAAATTGGAAGCCTGAGTTTGCACACGGCTTAAACAGAGATAAACAAACAAGGGAAGGAAACAAAATCAGTTAAGAAATAGATTTCACAAGTGAAATTATTAACAATTGTACGGCTGCTGCTGAATCCTTCCAGAGTTTTAAGGGAGGACAAAGGTAGAGAGTGAGAGGAAAAGGATGCTGGATCTAAAAGGATATAAAAATTATAGATGCCTAAAGTAATGTCTAAATATGAAAAAAATGAAGAGGTTTGTTTTGTTTTGTTTTGTTTTGTTTTGTTTTTTAAAACCTCTTCTGAATCTGGGTATGCTTGATATAAAGAAGATTGGAGTTTGTGTATATCAGCCAGTAAGACCAGATGCCATGAAACTAACTTAATCCCTTCTGTCCACTTAGATAATATTATGGATTCATACATAAATAATAGAGTGCAAAAAGTAACCAAAAGAAAGCAGCAAACAAAAGGAACTGCAAATGGAAGGAGTAAAAAAGCACAACTAATTTTAGAAACAGCAAAAGAGGATTATCAGTGCCAAGAAACAGTGAAACAGCTGTTTTAAGAAGATCCAAAGCAGCTTTTGTTCTACTTCAGCCAACAGTTTTTGACACAAAGGGGTTTTTAACAAAGCAACAAGAAGAGAAAGCATCAAGGAAAGGAACTCTCAGTGAATAGAAAGAAGTGCTGAAACACAAATGACCAGTAAGTGGGTTATGACACACAATCTAGGCAGGGAAACATTTTGATTCTCCTTTAATTGATATTTCTCTTCTAATCACATTGGTTGTTGTTTACCATGTCTTTTAAGTATTGTATAAATGAATATCTTTCATTAATAAAATTGCCTATCAAAAGAACGTAATACACATAATTTGCAACTGTACTTCAGTGTAGATGAGATCTTCCCACAGTTTCATGTAACTCATCAGACTACATTTTTTCTGTATAAGTCAGTTAAAAAAAACTTTAGACCTTAAAGGCCCATACCTATTCACAAGGTCTTAAACAGAAAATTAGGAAAATGCATTTAATTGTATTAAAAGTCTCTTTAAAAAAAATTATGTAATACTCTAGGGTTTTTTGTTTGTTTGTTTGTTTGTTTTGTGGGGTTTTATTTTGTTTTGGTTTGGGTTTGTTTTGCTTTGTTTTTTGGTTTTTGTTTTGTTTTGGGGTTTTTTGGGGTTTTTTTTTTGTTGTTTTTTTTGTTTTTTTGTTGGTTT